>CM038147.1:42543145-43010526 GCA_021437245.1 Aegilops speltoides | reverse complement strand
GGGCATATTTCCTTCAGTGCTTTCCTTGTGTTTTGCCGGGTCGGGATCCGGCCATTCGTCCTTGTTGTCTTTTTCCTGATATGCTTCGCTTTTCTGGCAGGAGCCTTCCTAGAGATGCATCGGCTGGCAGAGGAAGCCGTCCGCTTTCAGCGCGACCCGACAGGAGTCGTTGGATCCAGGACGGACCCGCAGGTTGCGTGGTCCTTCCCGGAAATCATCACCGCCGCCGAGGCCCGCCTGCGGGTCCTGGGAGAGCAGATGGGGCGGCTGTCCCAGGCTGGCACCGCGATGACGATGGCCCTTTGGCCGGGCTCTATTGAGCCGAATAGCTTCACGCGCCTAGCGCATTGGCTGGAGTGTTGGGTAACGCAGCAGAAAACAAAAATTTTCCGACCTACGCACCAGCCCAGGACCACTATGGAGACTGCATACATGGTTTGATCTTTTTCGTTCATCGACTCGTGGCTTGCCGGGAAGTAGAGTCGATGATTAACGGCGGTGCAGATCCTCGCAGCTAGGATTTACAACCTCCCAACCGCGAGGATGTATACCCTCATCTGCTCCTCGGGCAGCCCTCCGGAGGCGGTCGAACAGCCCTCCCGGACGGTGTAGCGGACAGCCCTCGGGAGGACCTTCAAACTTCGAGCGGTCACTTCGGACAGCCCTCGGGAGGACCTTCAAAACTCGGACGGTCACACGGACAGCCCTTCGGGAGGCACTCACGAACTAAGACCGAAACTACGATCTCTCTACAGAGTTGCACACATACGGTGTCATCTATCCGGCAGGGCTTCGCCGTCCAGAACTAGTTCCTGCCGGAACCCAGACAGCCTTTCGGCTCTACGAAACTATTTCGCTGGGAGGGAGAGAAGAAGCCAGATCATGCATGGCACTTGTATGTGAGAAAGAGTGAGTGTGGAGGGCTGCCCCTCCACCTCTATTTATAGGAAATCCCAAGGGGTAGGGTAGTTTAACACAAAAACCCAAAATGCACATGAATGAAGTCCTTCCTCAAGGGCATAAGAGTGAAAACCAAGGAACAAGAGGGGCTCCAAGGTGGAGCCCCAAGTGTGGTTGACCACACCCCTTGGGGGGCCCATGAGGCCTCCCAATCCATCCATGTCATCCCTAGATCTTTTGGTTAAAGCCCCAAAAGGTGGCTTTCCATAAAATATCCCAAAAAGCACTTTCACTATTCACGACGACATTTTTCAGCGTCCGTTCGAACTGAAAATATTTATGTGGGCTTAGAATATTTCCAATACCCACCATAATAATTTTCAACGCGTTTTGGAACAATTCCAGTTTAGTGATTTTCATCTGCAAAAAGCATCTGAAGCGGTTCCGGCAGCTCCGGAACATTTCCGGTTTTTATCTCAGAAAATTCCAAAAAGCTTCTAGAATAATTCTGGCACCCTTCAAGAATTATCAGGCATTTGTCGAAACCAAATTGACTTAATGGTATATCCCGAAACAACTTTTCGGTATCATCGAAACTCATCCGATGACCTCTCTCTGCTGATGCGATTCCATGTCGAAACTTTTTCGGTGTCCAAACTTTTTCGGTGATTTTCTCTCGAGACTCCTGTCTAGTATTCAGCAGATAGATGACCCTTAAGTGTGTGACCCTATAGGTTCGGTGAAGTATAGACATGACCGGAACCCTTCCGATCAATGATCAACATCGAGCCGTGGACACCCATATTGACCCTATACCCACACGAATGAATATTCGAGTGAACCTCCAGTTGCCGTGTGATATTCCTGTTGCTTCGCGATATGTTACAAAGACCCGAGGTGAGATTTACTTGCGTCCCCGTGGATCAACAATTTGTCCACTATGCTAGTTACCTCGTTACTGGTTTTGTTCTCTTTTCTCGTTTCCGTGTTCCGGCATCCCTGTGATCAAATCACACTGTGTCTGGCCAGACGATGATGGATACCGTAACACCGAGAGGGCCCGAGAATATCTCTCCATAGTTGGAGGAGCAAATCCCAATCTTGAGCTATCAAGTTACTTGACACACTTTTCCATGAACCCGTAAGCCGCCGTAATAGCCACCCATTTACGGATGACGTTTAACAAACCCCAAAGTTCATGAAGCAAGCATGAAGAAACTCGATACTCTCATGGTCTAAGGAATCATGCAAACGTTAACCATCTCTGTGTTATTTACCATTAACTTGTGACGAATGAATCTCATTGCATAACATCAAACCGGGTCGAATCAACACAAATGTTCTCTTAACATTGTGCCCTCAAAGTTGCTGGCATAGACATGCCCATGATCAGGAAAACAGAACCATCATGCAACACTTGAGCTAGTCTTAGAGGCTAGACTAGGAATACTTCTTACCGTTTATTATTCCACACGTGCATGTGAGTCTTCCTCCGAGCCTCGTGGATATTGCAGTCTCGAGAATCATTGCAGTTATAGCATGGAACATAAACATAACTATGAACTCGGAGATAAATAATAGCATTTATTATTGCCTCTAGGGCATATCTCCTACATGGAGATGGGACCGGACCGGCTTCACGAGTGGCGCGTCCGCTGCCCATGCCGGTGCTGAGATGGCGCTCCGGTTCATGCTGTCTTGGCATCCGAACCTGCAGCTGGACGTGCTGATGGGCCAGCAGGCCGGCTCGGAGCAGCTGTTGCATGAGCAAGCCGGACGGATTGCCTCCCAGGGTAGCTACATCGCCGAGTTCTCCTTCCATGACGAGTTCCACCCTGAACGGGCGGAGGACGGCGGGGTCATGGCCGGTGACGACTATGGCCTGCTTCTTCATGATCCGTGGGGAGCTCCGAGGAGACGGGCGTCTACCGTGACGGGGGTGCCGAGGAGGACACCGGTGCCTCGCTGGACCCGGAGGCCGCCAGGGAAGAGCTGTCGACATCGTGACGCTGCGCTGGAGATGCCTGAGATATCTTAGTAATATTTGTTAGGTAGCAGGTCCACCCACCCACTGGAGGTACTGGGTTTAATGAACTCGGGCTGTGGGCCTTTCAATATTTATGTGTATATGTCGTGAATGTTTCTACTCTTGCTTTTCGTTTTTTGGACCGATTTCTTGCGCTTTTCCTTTTCCCAAACCTCCCCCCCGAGTCAGACGGCCGAGGCTCCGATCCGTGACAAGGAGTTCGTTTCTTCGAGAGGAGCGCGCAGGACTTGGGTTCTTCAAAACGTTGAGCGCGAGCGAAACACCCACTGGGCCGGCTGGCGGCAACCCGGTGGAGCCGGTTGGCGAGCAGCCGATCGTGCTGCTGTTTATTTTTATTTTCTGAGTGGCGGGCCAGATTGGTCGACCCGGCGGCCTTTGACATGGTGTTTGAATCATGAAGGAGCTCTGGCCCGTTGTGCTTGCCAGCCGACAGCCGAAGCCGGGTCTGTGGCTTAGGGCGAAGTGGGGGACCGCGGCATCCTTAGCGCATCAGGAATCACCAAGTAAGGCGGCAGGGTGGCGATCAAGCCGGCGAGCCCCCGAGCCCCCGGTCGAGCGGGTCGGACCGGTGGTCGGGTTCAGGAGCATAGTGATGCAAAAAGGTAGGGACACAATAAGTTGGTCGACAAAAGGCAGCCCCCGAGTCTCGTTTGGGGACCCCCACAGTTTCATGCGTTTACAAAAGGCGACTATGCATACACTCGTGCGGCTAACTGTAAAATGGACGGAGGAGCTCCGCGTTCCACGGCCGGGTCGTTTCTTCACCGGCGGTGTCTCTCTTGCGCTTGTTTGACTTGCGCGCGTCGATGAGGTAGTAGGCATTGCCTTCCTATTTGTTGTCGAGGCGGGCGCCTATGACAACGTACTTGCTGCAGCTAGGATTCTCCGGGTTCAGCTTCACTTTCTTGGTCTCCTTGGAGGGCTTGAAGGCGGCCTCGTCGGCCGGGTCCTTGGTTGGGATCGACGCGGCCGAGGCCTCACCCGCCATGGCGACGATCCGGTAGAGCTGGCGCTGCTCCTCGACGATGACCAGCGACTCAGCCAGCTTGGCGCCGTCTCGGGCGCACTCCAGGGACTTGCGGTAGTCGCCGGTAATGGTAATGAGGCCCTTGGGACCCGGCATCTTCATCTTCAGATACGCATAATGGGGAACCGCCATGAACTTGGCGAGCACGGGCCGTCCCAGCAGTGTGTCATACGCGCTGGACAGGTCCACCACCTCGAACCAGATTGGTTCGCGCCGGAAGTGATTGCTGTCAACGAACAGAATGTCGAGCCGGACCCGGTCAATGAGAGAGCAGGAGAGGCCGGATACGATGCCATGGAAGATCGTCCGGGTCGGTTCTAGGTCCTCGGCCTTGAGGCCGAGTTTAGTCATTGTGTCGCGGTAGAGGATGTTGATGCTGCTACCGCCGTCGATGAGGACTCAAGAGAACTTGCATGTGCGCCGCGTGACGATGGTGGGGTTGAGGACGAGGGCGTAACCACCCGGATTCGGCATGACTGTCGGGTGATCCTCCCGGGTCCAGGTGACCAAGCGGTCCAACCAGTGCATGAACTCCGGTTTGGCTGGGACGACGGTGTTCACCTCCTACCGAAGGAGGTGCTCGCTGCGCTTGTCGTCGTCAAGGCTGGTGAAGACGACGTAGGCCGCGTTCTGGTCCGGGTAGGCGTCGTCGTGCATCGCGCCACTGGCTGGAGGTGGCGGTGGAGGCGGAGGTGGCTGCCCCGCGCCTGGAGCCAAAGCCGGAGGAGGCGGGACGTCGCCCCTCATGATGCGCTTGGTGATGGCGCACTGTCGAAGTGTGTGCATGGACAGTCTTGCGCTGCTGTGGTGCTTGCAGGGGCATCGAGCATCTCTTCAAAGCTCATGGCGGGTTGCCACGCCGTCTTGCCGGTCTGCCGGCGCTTGGCCACCGGGTCCGCCGCGGGCTTGGTGGCCGCGACGAGCCAGTTGTCGTAGCGCCGCACCGGCTGGTCGGCCTTGCGCTTGTTGTTCTGGTGATGCTGCTGCCAGCTGCTTTCGCCGGTTGGCTTCGGAGGGGGAACCGTCTTTGCTTTGCCGGCTTCATCCAGCACCACCTGGATCTTCATGGCGGAGTCGGTGTTGGCGTATTTGTCCGCCATCACCATGAGCGCGGCCACGATGGTCGGCTTGGAGCGTAAGAGCTTGTGCTTGAGGAGGGTGTCATCTCGGCACCCGTTGACGAAGTACTGGATCGCTTGGACTTCATGGACGCCCTCGCACCTGTTCCGGAGCTTGGTCCAGCGTGCGAGGTACTCGCGACCGGTCTCCGTAGGCCCTTGCATGCACACGGCGAGCTTGCTAGGGCGGCCGGGTCGCTTGTAGGTCCCCGTGAAGTTGCGGACGAAGGCTTGCTCGAAATTGACCCATGTGTTGACGCTGCCCATCGGCAAACTGTTCAACCAGGTGTGGGCCGACCCCTGGAGCATGAGCGGTGCGTAGCGCACGGCGAGCTGGTGATTGGCGCCGGTGATGCCAATGGCGGTGGTGTAGTCGGTGACCAATCTTATGGCTTCATGGTCCCATTGTACTTGGGGGTGTCGCGGGGGAGCATGAACCCTTTGGGAAAGAGCTCTTCCCAGATGCGTGGACCGAAGCACGCCGGCCCGATAGCGACGCTTTCCTCCACATCCAGGGAGTGAGCAAGCTGGTCCAGGCAGTGGCGAGCGTCGGCATCGTCGATGGCACGTGGGCCGAGTCGACTGGCGACCAGTCCACGGGGGGCCGGGTCGGTTGGAACCGGACGCCGGCCATGCTGGCCGGGTCCGCGCTGGATCTCCGGGATGGGCTCGTCGCCCAAACCACCGGCAGCTGTGGTGGCCGGGTCGCGCCGAGTCCGGGCTCGGCTGGAGTGCGCCTCGCCAGGTGGCGAGGAAGCTGTGTGCTGAAGTTCGCCAGGTCTGCCAATGCGGGCGGAGCCGGATCCCGTCGGCTTGGCGAGCTGGTTGAGGTGGTCCTACTGGGTGTTGGCCGTGTTGAGGAGGTCGCGCATCCGCCCGATGCACTCCCTCAGTTCCTCGCTGATACGTCTCCAACGTATCTATAATTTTTTATTGTTCCATGCTATTATATTACCCCATTTGGATGTTTATGGGCTTTATTTTACACATTTATATCATTTTTGGGACTAACCTATTAACCGGAGGCCCGGCCCATATAGTTGTTTTATTGCCTGTTTCAGTATTTCGAAGAAAAGGAATATCAAACGGAGTCCAAACGGAATGAAACCTTCGGGAGCGTGATTTTCAGGAAGAATATGATCCGGGAGACTTGGAGTTCACGTCAGAAGATCCTTGAGGAGGCCACGAGATAGGGGGGTGCGCCCCCCTCCCCTGGGCGCGCCCTACCCTCTCGTGGGCCCCTCGAGGCTCCCCCGACCAACTTTTTTCGCCTATATAAGCCTACATACCCTAAAAACATCGAATATCAAGATAGATCAGGAGTTCTGCCGCCGCAAGCCTCTGTAGCCACCAAAAACCTCTCGGGGACCCGTTCCGGCACCCTGTCTGAGGGAGAACCCATCACCGGTGGCCATCTTCATCATCCTGGCGCTGTCCATGACGAGGAAGGAGTAGTTCACCCTAGGGGCTGAGGGTATGTACCAGTAGCTATGTGTTTGATCTCTCTCTCTCGTGTTCTCTATATGGCACGATCTTGATGTATCGCGAGCTTTGTTATTATAGTTGGATCTTATGATGTTTCTCCTCCTCTACTCTCTTGTGATGAATTGAGTTCCTCTCTTGAAGTTATCTTATCGGATTGAGTCTTTGATTTGAGAACACTTGATGTATGTCTTGCCGTGTTTATCTGTGGTGACAATGGGATATCACGTGCCACTTGATGTATGTTTTGGTGAACAACTTGTGGGTTCCGCCCATGAACCTATGCATAGGGGTTGGCACACGTTTTCTTGACTCTCCGGTAGAAACTTTGGGGCACTCTTTGAAGTACTTTGTGTTGGTTGGATGAATCTGAGATTGTGTGATGCATATCGTATAATCATGCCCACGGATACTTGAGGTGACAATGGAGTATCTAGGTGACATTAGGGTTTTGGTTGATTTGTGTCTTAAGGTGTTATTCTAGTACGAACTCTTGAATAAATTGATCCGAAAGAATAACTTTGAGGTAGTTTCGTACCCTACTATAACCTCTATGTTTGTTCTCCGCTATTAGTGGCTTTGGAGTGACTCTTTGTTGCATGTTGAGGGATTGTTATATGATCTATCTATGTTATTATTGTTGATAGAACTTGCACTAGTGAAAGTATGAACCCTATGCCTTGTTTCCTATCATTGCAATACCGTTTACGCTCACTTTTATCATTAGTTACCTTGCTGTTTTTATATTTTCAGATTACAAATACCTTTATCTACCATCCATATTGCACTTGTATCACCATCTCTTCGCCGAACTAGTGCACCTATACAATTTGCCATTGTATTGGGTGTGTTGGGGACACAAGAGACTCTTTGTTATTTGGTTGCAAGGTTGTTTGAGAGAGACTATCTTCATCCTACGCCTCCCACGGATTGATAAACCTTATGTCATCCACTTGAGGGAAATTTGCTACTGTCCTAAAAACCTGTGCACTTGCAGGCCCAACAGCGTCTACAAGAAGAAGGTTGTGTAGTAGACATCACTCGCCCGTGAGCTGGTCCAGGTCGACTGCGGTTGCCTGGGCAGCGCGCATGTTCTTCGCTGGGGTCTCGTAGACGGTTGGGACGGCGCCGAGGGCCCGACCGATTGCTCCTCCACGGGCACGCACGTCGGCGACCCGGCTCGGCTCGGCCGCGGTGGGCGTGAATCCGTAGGCGGCATTGCGCTCCAGCTGAGCGGAGTCCAGACGATGCTGGGTGGCGGTGAGCATCTCAGACAGGTCCAGCATCTGCTGGCGCCTTTCCTCGAGCTGGGTTCGGGCCTCAGCGATGTTGGTGGCGTCAACGTCGATGCCGATGGGGATGCGGAGGCTCTGCATCACGAAGCGCAACGGATCAGACGGCTCGGTCCATTTCGCTGCGACCCTGGCTTCGGTAGCCTTCCTCGTCTTGCTCGACGAGGAGGAGGCACCGTCGCAGCACGGTGAAGGAGGCGGCGAGTGCGCTGACGACGTCGTCCGCCAGCATGACAGACTCATCAGAGTAGGAGAAGGTCCCCGTCTGAAGCATGCTCCCGGCCAGCTCCTCGAGCTGCCCCACGGTGGGCGCCAACTGCCGTGGTGGGCGCACGGCAGATGCCATGGGATGGCTAAACAGAGGAGGAGGCCCGAGGGCGCTGGTGGGCTCCAGAGGTGGGGTTGATATGAGCGAGCGTGGGACGCCAGACATACCCAGGTTCGGGGCTCTCCGAAGAGATAACACCCCTAGTCCTGCCAAGTGTAGTTTGATGTTCGATAGTACAAGGTTGCTCCTAGAGCTGTGTGGAGAAGGAAGGAAGGGTGGCCAAGGCTTAGGCTGCTCCTTCTCCCCGAGTGGATGTTACCGTTTGGTGGCTAGTTACTCTCTACGTTATCTGTCTCTCGCTCTCTACTTCACTTGCTCGTGTATGCGTGGGCTCCTGGGGGGTTTTATAGGCCAACCCCCAAGGGATACAATGGTAATGTTACAAGTTGGTGGGTTCGGGTTGTCGGTGTCCGAGGACCCCGGCTGGGACCCGCTGGGGGCTTGTGGTTTGCCTGGTTCCCCTAGGTGCGGGCCCTGCGTGCCTAGGGGGACTGTGCGACGTCTTGTCAATCGTCAGGGCGTGGCCGAGTCGAGTCGTGTACAGTGGCGCTCCGTCAGGTTGCCGCTTGCTGTCGTCAGCGGTGATGGCGGGAGCACTATAGCCACGCCGGCCCTGGTCAGCGGGTAGGTGAGGGGCACTGTTGCCACGCTCCGGCTGACCAGAGGCATGGGTGGGGCAC
This sequence comes from Aegilops speltoides, assembly GCA_021437245.1. Lineage (NCBI taxonomy): Eukaryota > Viridiplantae > Streptophyta > Magnoliopsida > Poales > Poaceae > Aegilops > Aegilops speltoides. Next base: position 43,001,652 of record CM038147.1, on the reverse strand, counting down.
TGTTGCCTTGGTCATCAGTGGCTGGAGACTCGTCCCATCGCACGGCCTGGATTGGACGGGCGCTCACCTGTTGCTGGATTGCGGAGCATGCCACGGGTGGAGCTGGCTCGTTGAGGAAGCCTTGGTTGTGTCGGGTTTGGCTGTCTTGTACTAGTTGTTGAGGCCGAGTCGACGTGTCTTGCCGGGTCGGAGAGTTCGGCCGGGTTGCGGGGTTTGGCCGGGTCGAGCGACCCTGCCAAGCACGTGCCGACTTGAGGGGCACCGCCGGCCTCGTTGTTTTTGAAAAGGATCCGGGTTCCGTTGCCTGCCCGGGGTTCATCCCCCCAACATGGCTGCTCCGAGAGATAGGTTGACACTTGTAATTTAGAGTGTCCCATCCTCCAAAGAACTTTGAGAGAAAATCATCAGTGAGAAAAACCCAAAACCCCAACACCTAAAACCCAAAGTGATTGAGCATCACTGAAGAAATTTTTCCTGTGTGGAACCGATGCTTATTACCTTTGAAGACTGTGCATCTTCCAGACGGTTAGGCGTCAAGGTCTAGAGCATTCAAGAGGAATTGTGGATCGCCGGGTGACCTAGTCTGTGAAGGTTTGGAAGTCACCTTGAAGTCTTACCATGAGTGATTGGGCGAGGTCTGTGTGACCTTAGCTCAAGGAGAATATGGTAAGGACTGTGTGTCCTGGGATTGTGTGTCCCTTGGTTTAAATACCAAGCCGTTCCAACCAGACATGCAACTGTCACAACAGTTGGAACTGGTCTACCAAATCACTGTTTTCACCGAGCTATTGGTTCTATTTCCTCAACTCTTTCATTTCCTCACTTACTTGTTGATGAAATTGATCGTTACTGTTTGAAGACTTTGACTAAAGATAGTCTCAATTTCCTCAACCCTATTTCTTCGGTCACCTTGTCTTCTGCCTGCTTATCCTGTTTACACGCTACATGTGCTCTGTGTATGCTTCATTTCATCATGATGACTATACTACTGCTTTGTTATGCATGCACCTGAGTACTTTATCCGTTGCTTGTATTTTGTCACTTATCAAATTCCTCAAGTAGTATTTCCTCAATGACGAATTTGTAAAAATCGCCTATTCACCCCCGGTCGATATAACACACTTTCATCCAGTGCAAATGTAGGGTGGATATGGGGCGGCTTGAGCGCGCCCGGGCGCGTCCGCCACATCGGACCCGACAGGCCTGGCCCACCACCGACCCCATGGCTGTGCCACAAAAAACCCAGTATGGCACCTTGCTCCGAACCATAGCTCACTCATTCTCCTTTCTCGCTCCATCCTTTCCTCTCCCCTCTCTGATTCTGATCCAATCTGATGCAATGTCGAGCTCCCACAGCCACTCCCGCTCTGACCTCAACGTCGAGGAGGAGCTGGCCCTTTGCATTGCCTCAGAGCGGTCCAAGGTGGACACTGAGGGTAGCTCTGGATCTGCATTGTTGATGCTCCCGTGTCGGCGTTGCATGGACGCCAGAGCTGGCCCTCCCGGCCCACGCAGCTCCGCCATGGCAGCGCAGTCTGCTCCTCCCCCGCGTCGTCACCTTCCCTCGTTGGCCGCTGATACGTCCATTTTGCATCATGCTTTTATATCAATATTTATTGCATTATGGGCTGTTATTACACATTATATCTCAATACTTATGGCTGTTCTCTCTTATTTTACAAGGTTTACCATGAAGAGGGGAATGCTGCAATGGAATTCTGGCTGGAAAAGGAGCAAACATTGAAAACCTATTCTGCACTGCTCCAAAAATCCTGAAACTCCACGAAACATGTTTTTGGAATTAATAAGAATTATTGGGCAAAAGAAATACATCAGGGGGCCCACACCCTGTCCAGGACGGTGGGGGGCGCGCCCACCCCTACTGAACGCGCCCCTGTCTCCTGGGCCCCCTGGTGGGCCCCCGGTGTCCATCCTCTGCTATATGAGGGATTTTACCCTGGAAAAAATCATGGGCAAGCTTACGGGACGAAACTCCGCCGCCACGAGGCGGAACCAATCTAGGGCTCATGAGCTGTTTCGCTGGGGACACTTCCTCCGGAGGGTGAAATCATCACCAACGTCATCACCAACGATCCTCTCATCGGAAGGGGGTCAATCTCCATCAACATCTTCACCAGCACCATCTCCTCTCAAAACCCTAGTTCATCTCTTGTATCCAATCTTGTATCAAAACCACAAATTGGTACCTGTGGGTTGCTATTAGTGTTGATTACTCCTTGTAGTTGATGCTACTTGGTTTACTTGGTGGAAGATAATATGTTTAGATCCTTAATGCATATTTTACTCCTCTGATTATGAACATGAATATGCTTTGTGAGTAGTTACGTTTGTTCCTGAGGACATGGGCGAAATCTTGCTATTAGTAGTCATGTGAATTTGGTATTCGTTCGATATTTTGATGAGATGTATGTTGTCTTTTCCTCTAGTGGTGTTATGTGAACGTCGACTACATGACACTTCACCATTATTTGGGCCTAGACGGAGGCATTGGAAAGTATAAGTAGATGATGTGTTGCTAGAGTGACGGAAGCTTAAACCCTAGTTTATGCGTTGCTTCGTTAGGGGCTGATTTGGACTCATATGTTTAATGTTGTGGTTAGGTTTACCTTAATACTTCTTTTGTAGTTGCGGATGCTTGCAATAGGGGTTAATCATAAGTGGGATGCTTGTCCAAGTAAGGGCAGTACCCAAGCACCGGTCCACCCACATATCAAATTATCAAAGTACCGAACGCAAATCATATGAGCGTGATGAAAACTAGCTTGACGATAATTCCCATGTGTCCTCGGGAGCTCCTTTCTCATTATTAGAAATTGTCCAGGCTTATCCTTTGATACATAAAGGATTGGGCCACCTTGCTGCAATTTATTTACTTTATTTACTTGTTACTCATTACTATTTATCTTATCACAAAACTATCTATTACCTACAATTTCAGTGCTTGCAAAGAAAACCTTACTGAAAACCGCTTATCATTTCCTTCTGCTCCTCGTTGGGTTCGACACTCTTACTTATCGAAAGGACTAAGATAGATCCCCTACAATTGTGGTTCATCAAGACTCTTTTCTGGCGCCGTTGCCGGGGAGTGTAGCGCTTTTGGTGAGTGGAACTTCGTAAGGAAACATTTATATAGTGTGCTGAAATTTTCTGTTACTTGTCACCATGGAAACTAATCCTTTGAGGGGCTTGTTCGGGGTATCTTCACCCTGACTGAACCTACTGAACTTTTTGGAGCAAAGAGTTGCTCCTCAACCTACTGAACTTTTTGAAAATATTTACTTTGAGATTCTTTCGGGTATGATAGAGAACCTGCTAGCTAATCCATTTGCAGGAGATGGAACATTGCATCCTGATTTACACCTTATCTTTGTGGATGAAGTTTGTGGATTATTTAAGCTTGCAGGTATTCCCGATGATGTTGTCAAAAGTAAGGTCTTCCCTTTATCTTTGAAGGGAGATGCATTGTCATGGTATAGGCTATGTGATGATACGAGATCTTGGAATTGTAAACGATTGAAGTTGGAATTTCACCAGAATTTCTATCCTATGCATCTTGTTCATCGTGATCGTAATTACATATATAATTTCTGGCCTCACGAAGGAGAAAGCATCGCTCAAGCTTGGGGGAGGCTTAAATCAATGTTATATTCATGCCCCAATCATGAGCTCTCCCGGGAAATGATTATTCAAAATTTTTATGCTTGGCTTTCTCTTAATGGTCGCAACCTGCTCGATACTTCCTGTGTTGGTTCTTATATGCTGAAGACTATTGATTTCAAATGGGACTTATTGGAAAGAATTAAACGTAACTCTGAAGATTGGGGTTCCGACGATGGTAAGGAGTCAGGTATGACACCTAAGTTTGATTGTGTTAAATCTTTTATGGATACCGATGCTTTTCGTGGATTTAGCGCTAAGTATGGACTTGACTCTGAGATAGTAGCTTCTTTCTGTGAATCTTTTGCTACTCATGTTGATCTCCCTAAAGAAAAGTGGTTTAAATATAATCCTCCTGTTGAAGTGAAAGTAGTTGCTTCCTATCACAGTTGAAGAAAAGACTATCACCTATAGTGATCCTATTGTTCCTACTACTTATGTTGAGAAACCTCCTTTCCCTGTTAGGATAAAGGATCATGCTAAAACTTCGACTGTTGTTCGTAAGAGTAATACTAGGACTTATACACCTCCTGAGCAAGTCAATGTTGAACCTAGTATTGCTATGGTTAAATATCTCTTGGATGATGATTTAGATGGGCATGTTTTTAGTTCTGTGATGAAACTGCTAATATTGCTAGACTAGATACTAAGATACATAGACCTGTCATAGGCATGCCTGTTATTTCTGTTAAAATAGGAGATCATTGTTATCATGGCTTATGTGATATGGGTGCTAGTGCAAGTGCAATACCGTATGACTTATATAAAGAGATTATGCATGACATTGCACCCGTTGAACTAGAAGACATTGATGTTACTATTAAGCTTGCTAATAGGGACACCATTAAACCAGTTGGGATTGTTAGAGATGTTGAAGTTTTGTGTGGGAAGGTTAAATACCCTGCTGATTTTCTTGTTCTTGGCTCCCCACAAGATGATTTTTGTCCCATTATTTTTGGTAGACCCTTCTTGAATACAGCTAGTGCTAAGATTGATTGTGAAAAAGATACTGTCACCATTGGCTTAGATGGTATGTCTCATGAGTTTAATTTTGCCAAGTTTCGTAGACAACCTCGTGATAGGGAGCCACCTAGTAAGGATGAGATTATTGGTCTTGCTTCCATTGTCGTGCCTCCTACTGATCCGTTAGAACAATATTTGCTAGACCATGAAAACGATATGTTTATGAAGGAAAGAAGGGAAATAGATGAAGTGTTCCTAAAACAGGAACCTGTGCTGAAACATAATCTTCCCGTTGAAATTCTTGGGGATACCCCTCCACCCAAGGGTGATCCCGTGTTTGAACTCAAACCATTACCTGATAATCTTAAGTATGCTTATCTTGATGAAAAGAAAATATATCCTATTATTATTAGAGCTAACCTTTCAGAGCAAGAAGAAGAAAGATTATTGAAAACTCTGAAGAAGCACCGAGCAGCTATTGGATATACTCTGGATGATCTTAAGGGCATTAGTCCCACATTATTCCAACACAAAATTACAGTGGAGAAAGATGCCAAACCAGTTAGAGATCCTCAACGACGACTAAATCCCACGATACTAAAGCTCCTTGAGGCAGGTATAATGTATCCCGTTGCTGATAGTGATTGGGTAAGCCCTGTCCATTGTGTTCCTAAAAAGGGAGGTATTACCATTGTTCCTAATGATAAAGATGAATTGGTCCCGCAAACAATTATTACAGGTTATAGGATGGTAATTGATTTCCGTAAATTAAATAAGGCTACTAAGAAAGATCATTACCCTTTGCCTTTTATTGATCAAATGCTAGAAAGACTATCCAAACACACACATTTTTGCTTTCTAGATGGTTATTCTGGTTTCTCTCAAATACCTGTGTCAGCGGGGGATCAATCAAAAACTACTTTTACTTGCCCTTTCGGTACTTTTGCTTATAGACGTATGCCTTTTGGTTTATGTAATGCACCTGCTACTTTTCAAAGATGCATGATGGCTATCTTCTCTGATTTTTGTGAAAAGGTGAGGTATTCATGGATGACTTCTCCGGTTATGGATCCTCTTTTGATGATTGTTTGAGCAACCTTGATCGAGTTTTGCAGAGATGCGAAGACACTAGTCTCGTCCTGAATTTGGAAAAGTGTCACTTTTATGGTTAATGAAGGCATTGTCTTGGGGCATAAGATTTCTGAGAGAGGTATTGAAGTTGATAAAGATAAAGTTGATGCTATTGAAAAGATGCCATGTCCCAAGGACATAAAAGGTATAAGAAGTTTCCTTGGTCATGCCGGCTTTTATAGGAGGTTCATTAAGGACTTTTCCAAAATCTCTAGGCCTTTGACTAATTTATTGCAAAAAGATATTCCTTTTGTCTTTGATGATGACTGTGTAGAAGCATTTGAAATATTTAAGAAAGCTTTGATCGCTGCACCTATTGTTCAGCCACCTGATTGGAATTTACCTTTTAAAATTATGTGTGATGCTAGTGATTATGCTGTAGGTGCTGTTCTAGGGCAAAGAGTTGATAAGAAATTGAATGTTATCCAGTATGCTAGTAAGACTCTTGATACTACCCAGAGAAATTATGCTACTACTGAAAAGAGTTCTTAGCAGTTGTGTTTGCATGTGATAAGTTTAGACCTTATATTGTTGATTCCAAAGTTACTATTCACACTGATCATGCTGCTATTAAATATCTTATGGAAAAGAAAGATGCTAAGCCTAGACTCATTAGATGGGTTCTCTTGCTCCAAGAATTTGATTTACATATTACTGATAGAAAGGGAGCTGAGAACCCCGTTGCAGACAACTTGTATAGGTTAGAGAATGTTCTTGATGACCCACTGCCTATTGATGATAGCTTTCCTGATGAACAATTAGCGGTCATTAATGTTTCTCGTATTGCTCCTTGGTATGCTGATTATGCTAATTACATTGTTGCTAAATTTATACCACCTAGTTTCACATACCAGCAAAAGAAAAAGTTCTTTTATGATTTAAGACATTACTTCTGGGATGACCCACACCTTTATAAAGAAGGAGTAGATGGTGTTATTAGATGTTGTGTGCCTGAGCATGAACAGGAACAGATCCTACACAAGTGTCACTCTGAATCCTATGGAGGACACCACGCTGGAGATAGAACTGCACACAAGGTACTACAATCTGGTTTTTATTGGCCTACTCTCTTCAAAGATGCTCGTAAGTTTGTCTTATCTTGTGATGAATGTCAAAGAATAGGTAACATTAGTAGACGTCAAGAAATGCCTATGAATTATTCTCTTGTTATTGAACCGTTTGATGTTTGGGGCTTTGATTATATGGAACTTTTTCCTGCCTCTAATGGTTACACTCATATTTTTGTTGTTGTTGATTACATTACTAAGTGGGTACAAGCTATTCCAACTAGTAGTGTTGATCATAACTTCTATTAAAATGCTTAAGGAAGTTATTTTTCTGAGGTTTGGAGTCCCTAGATATCTTATGACTGATGGTGGTTCACATTTTATTCATGGTGCTTTCCGTAAGATGCTTGCTAAGTATGATGTTAATCATAGAATCGCATCTCCTTATCATCCGCAGTCTAGTGGTCAAGTAGAGTTGAGCAATAGAGAGCTCAAATTAATTTTGCAAAAGACTGTGAATAGATCTAGAAAGAATTGGTCCAAGAAACTTGATGATGCATTATTATGGGCCTATAGAACTGCATACAAAAATCCTATGGGTATGTCTCCTTATAAGATGGTTTATGGAAAAGCGTGTCATTTACCTCTTGAACTTGAACATAAAGCATATTGAGCTATTAAAGAGCTCAACTATGACTTCAAACTTGCTGGTGAGAAGAGGTTGTTTGATATTAGCTCACTTGATGAATGGAGAACCCAAGCCTATGAGAATGCCAATCTATTCAAAGAAAAAGTCAAACGCTGGCATGATAAAAGGATACAAAAGCGTGAGTTTAACATAGGAGATTATGTGTTATTATTCAACTCTCATTTAAGATTTTTTGCAGGAAAACTTCTATCTAAATAGGAAGGTCCCTACGTTATCGAGGAGGTCTATCGTTCTGGTGCCATAAAAATCAACAACTTCGAAGGCACAAGTCCGAGGGTGGTGAATGGTCAAAGAATTAAACATTATGTTTCAGGTAATCCTATCAATGTTGAAACTAATATTATTGAAACCGTAACCCCGGAGGAATACATAAGGGACACTTTCCAGAACGTTCCAGACTCCGAAAAGGAATAGGTATGTGGTACGGTAAGTAAACCGACTCCAAAACAACTCCAATGGCAATTTTTATCAGTTTTGGAATATTTAAGAATTTTAGGAAGAAAAAGTAGTCTGAAAGGGACACGAGACCTCCACGAGTGGAGGCGCGCCCCTCATCGGGCGCGCCCCTGTCTCGTGGGCACCTCGTGTGCCTCCCGGACTCCGTTTTCTTGCACGTTACGTATTTTGGTCGGTAAAAATTCATTATATATACTCCCGAAGGTTTTGACCACCGTATCACGCAAATATCCTCTGTTTTCGTTTCGAGCTGTTTCTATTTCAGATCTAGAGCCTCATGTCGTCTCCAAGCGCTCCCAAGGACAAGTTTTTCGAGAGGGTTATCAACCCCTATCTCGTGGAGGTGCTGCAACACCCTCAAACCATTGAGATGCGTGAGGGGGTGCTGCACATCCGCGATGTGGAGGGACCAAGGCGTACCGGAAGTGTGGAGACAAATCTCGAAGCCGTGGAGCAGCAAGTTTTCAAGTGCCAAGGGATGGTCGAGCGTGGACTCAACGCCAACCAGATGATGATCACGGAGTTCACCAACAACCACAAGCTGGATGCCAAAGTCATTGGGGAGACCATCTTCAAGCTTCAAGAGAAAATCGAGCACCTCCAAGCCCAGATCTATGACCTGCAAAACCAAAACTGTGAGTATGAATATAGATTCAAGAGGATGAATTTGGCTGCTGATTTAAGGATCCCGGAGACTCGATCATCCTTCTATGATGGTGAGCCTATGCCTTGGAAGACGGACGACAAGCCTACATCATCAACAACTCCTGCTTCACCACCTACAAGGACATAATTTGGGTATGGGCACTCCCCTTGGCAACTGCCAAGTTTGGGGGAGGTGCCTCGGTATCGTATCACCATCACACTCCTATCTTTACCGTTTTATTTAGTTCACTCCCTTTAGTAGTATCTTGATCTAGTAGATTAAAGCTTTGATATCAAGTAGTTTTGAGTTTTGCTTTGTGATCTCTTTTTTGTAATCGAGTCCGTGAGATATCTATAATAAAGATTAGTGTTGAGTCAAGGGCTTTGCTATGTTGCTATGATCCTAAGAAGGTAGAAAGAATAAAAGAGTTCATATTGATCTTATGGTTAGTGACGACTTCACATATATAAAGTATGAGACATAAAAGTTACTGAGAGTTGATAAACGTAGTCTTGGTCATCGTTGCAATTAATAGGAAGTGATAAGGAAAGAGGGGTTCACATACAAATATATTATCTTGGACACCTTTTATGATTGGGAGCACTCATTAAGTATGACATGCTAAAAGAGTTGACGTTGGACAAGGAAGATAACGTAATGGTTTATGTTTTTGCACATCTCAATTAAAGTATATTGTCATTGACCTTCCAAACATGCTAAGCTTGCCTTTCCCCCTCATGCTAGCCAAATTCCTTGCACTAAGTAGAGATACTAATTATGCTTCCAAATATCCTTAAACCCAGTTTTGCCATGATAGTCCACCATACCTACCTATGGATTGAGTAAGATCCTTCAAGTAAGTTGTCATGTTGCAGGCAATAAAAATTGCTATCTAAATATGTATGACTTATTAATGCAGAGAAAATAAGCTTTGTACGATCTTGTTGTGGAAGTAATAAAAGCGACGGACTGCATAATAAAGGTCCACATACAAGGGGCAATATAAAGTGACGTTCTTTTGCATTAAGATTTTGTGCATCCAACCCTAAACGCACATGACAACCTCTGCTTCCCTCTGTGAAGGGCCTATCTTTTACTTTATGTTTTTACTTTATGCTTGAGTCAAGGTGATCCTCACCTTTCCCTTTTTCATTTTATCCTTTGGCAAGCTCCTCGTGTTTGAAAGATCATGACATATATATCCAATTGGATGTAAGTTAGCATGGGATATTATTGTTGACATCACCTAAAGGTGAATACGTTGGGAGGCAACACAATAAAGCCCCTGTCTTTCTCAGTGTCCGGCTGAAACTCCATAAGCACAAGTATTGCGTGAGTATTAGCAATTGTAGAAGACTACAAGATAGTTGAGTATGTGAACTTGCTGAAAAGCTCTATTGTTGACTCTTTCTGATGTTATGATAAATTGCAATTGCTTCAGTGACTGAGATTATAGTTTGTTAGTTCTCAATGAAGTTTTTGAACCATACTTGACATTGTGAATTGATTGTTACTTGAGCATAAGAAATCATATGATAAAATCTATTTATGTTGTTGTTATAAGAATGATCATGATGCCCTCATGTTCGTATTTTATTTTTATCGACACCTCTATCTCTAAACATGTGGACATATTTTTCGATATCGGCTTTCGCTTGAGGACAAGCGAGGTCTAAGCTTGGGGGAGTTGATACGTCCATTTTGCATCATGCTTTTATATCAAATTTATTGCATTATGGGCTGTTATTACACATTATATCTCAATACTTATGGCTATTCTCTCTTATTTTACAAGGTTTACCATGAAGAGGGGGAATGCCTGCACTGGAATTCGGGTGGAAAAGGAGCAAACATTGAAAACCTATTCTGACTGCTCCAAAAATCCTGAAACTCCACGAAACATGTTTTTGGAATTAATAAGAATTATTGGGAGAAAGAAATACATCAGGGGGCCCACACCCTATCCAGGACGGTGGGGCGCCACCCCATCGGGCGCGCCCACTGTCTCTGGGCCCCTGGTGGCCCCCGTGTCCATCTTCGCTATATGAGGGCTTTTACCTGGAAAAATCATGCAAGCTTACGGGATGAAACTCACGCCACGAGGCGGAACCTTGGCGGAACCAATCTAGGGCTCTGACGAAGCTATTCGTCGAGACACTTCCCCGGGAGGGGGAAATCATCACCAACGTCATCACCAACGATCCTCTCATCGGAGGGGTCAATCTCCATCAACATCTTTACCAGCACCATCTCCTCTCAAAACCCTAGTTCATCTCTTGTATCCAATCTAGTATCAAAACCACAAATTGGTACCTGTGGGTTGCTAGTAGTGTTGATTACTCCTTGTAGTTGATGCTAATTGGTTTACTTGGTGGAAGATCATATGTTCAGATCCTTAATGCATATTTTACTCCTCTGATTATGAACATGAATATGCTTTGTGAGTAGTTACGTTTGTTCCTGAGGACATGGGTGAAGTCTTGCTATTAGTAGTCATGTGAATTTGGTATTCGTTCGATATTTTGATGAGATGTATGTTGTCTTTTCCTCTAGTGGTGTTATGTGAACGTCGACTACATGACACTTCACCATTATTTGGGCCTAGAGGGAGGCATTGGAAAGTATAAGTAGATGATGTGTTGCTAGAGTGACGGAAGCTTAAACCCTAGTTTATCGTTAAACCGTTAGGGGCTGATTTGGACTCATATGTTTAATGTTGTGGTTAGGTTTACCTTAATACTTCTTTTGTAGTTGCGGATGCTTGCAATAGGGGTTAATCATAAGTGGGATGCTTGTCCAAGTAAGGGCAGTACCCAAGCACCGGTCCACCCACATATCAAATTATCAACGTACCAAACGCGAATCATATGAGCGTGATAAAAACTAGCTTGACGATAATTCCCATGTGTCCTCGGGAGCTCCTTTCTCATTATTGGAAATTGTCCAGGCTTATCCTTTGCTACATAAAGGACTGGGCCACCTTGCTGCACTTTATTTACTTTATTTACTTGTTACTCGTTACTATTTATCTTATCACAAAACTATCTATTACCTACAATTTCAGTGCTTGCAGAGAAAACCTTACTGAAAACCGCTTATCATTTCCTTCTGCTCCTCGTTGGGTTCGACACTCTTACTTATCAAAAGGACTACGATAGATCCCCTACACTTGTGGGTCATCAGCCGCTGCTCCGCGCACGCAGCGGTGGGTGCTAGTGCTCGCGCCGCCGACTCGCACGCGCACCTCGGAATCGAAGGCATGCGCCGCCCGCCGCGAGCGGGGCGGGAAAGGGAAAGAGACGCGGTGGAGCAGTCAGTGTGCCACCGCAGCAAGATGCCAGCGGAGCCCGACGAGGACGAGCGGCTCCTCGCTTGGGTCTACCGCCAGTAGCTGAAGACGGCGGGGACTGACTCTCGCCTCCTACAGCGGAAGAACGCGAAGGCGCTCTGGCCCTACATAGAGCAGTCGGAGCGCAAGGAGACAGAGGCAACGGCGGAGGCGGCTCGGGTGACCAAGTTGAAGCGGCAGCAGAACCTGGCCGTCCGCCGGATGAAGTGGTTGATCGTCCTCTCCGACTCCTTGTCCATAGACGCGGACGGGCGCGTCCACGGGCACTGATTTGAGGCTTGCACGTGTGCGGGCGTCTGAGGGCATCTCCAGCCGCGCCCCCAAGAAGGCCTCCCCAGGCGATTTTTTCGCGCCGGCGCCAAAAAAACGGCCCAGTCGCGCCCCCAGGACGCCGAAAATCGCCGGTTCGAACCTTTTTCCGCCCGGCGGTCACAGGTCGAACCCGCGCCATTGGGAGCTGTTGGGGCTCCGCGCTAGTGAAAAGCACGCCTGCCCACACCGGCGGGGAACAAGTTTTCTTCCCGACTCGCCTCGCACCCAGCGCCCTCGGCCACCACTAGTTGTATCCGGCGACGGCGCCGCCTACTCGCTAGATAGCCATTCCCGCCGGAAAATATAGCGCGCATTGGCAGCCCTCCCGCAGCCCCTCCGCAGCACTAGGCGCTGCGGCGCCGTTCCGGCAGGAGGCGCGGTTTAACGGTGGTACACGCCACCGAGCGCAAGGTGTTCGGCGTTTTGACCGACTTCGGCGATGGACTCCGATGAGGAGGAAGAGCGCGCTACTTATTGGAGGAGGAAGCCGCGCCGACGCCCGAGAAGAAGAGCATCCGATGGTGCTTTCGCCGCGCCGCCATTCTTGGCGAAGAAGTGAAAAGCAGCGTCGAGGTGGCTCGGCGCCGGGCGGTGAAAGCAAAGAACCGCATCGCTCGCAAGGCTATCGTGCATGCTCTACTCGACTACTTCGCCGATGCTCCACTTCATGGCGAGAGAACATTTCGGCGCCGTTATCGGATGAGCCGAAAGCTCTTCCTCGGGATTGTGAATTCCATCCGGGAGTTCGACAACTACTTCAAGTGCAAGATGGATTGCACTGGCGCTCTTGGATTCACCTCCATCCAGAAGTGCACGACAGCGATGAGGATGCTTGCATATGGAGCTCCCGGTGATTCACTCGACGACTATGGGCGCATGGCCGAGTCCACCAAAGCATAGAGTGTTTCTACAAGTTCGCCGGCAATGGTGGCGGTGTTTGGGCCACAATACTTGAGAGCACCCAATGCGGAAGACACCGCTCGGATCCTAGCCTGAATCGCAAGAAGAGGATTTCTGGGATGCTTGGAAGCATCGATCGCATGCATTGAAATGGAAGAACTGCCCATTTGGTTGGCAGGGGATGTACAAAGGCGCCAAAGGCGGTTGCAGTGTGGTGCTTGAGGCGGTAGCCACACAGGACCTCTGGATTTGACACTCCTTCTTTGGTATGCCAGGAACTCACAATGACATCAATGTGTTGCAGTGCTCTCCTGTTTTTGCCAAGCTCGTTGAGGGCCATTCTCCTCCGGTGAACTTCGAGATCAATGGGCACCAATACAACAAAGGGTACTATCTAGCCGGCGACATCTATCCGAGATGGTCGACATTTGTGAAGACGATCTCAAACCACGTGCAGGAGGCAAGAACGCTGGTTTGCGAAGGTTCGTGGAGGCTTGCGGGAAGGATGTCGGAGGGCATTTGGTGTGCTCCAATCTCGATTATTGTTGTTCGGTACCCGCTCGCACTGGTCGAAAGATCAAATGTGGGAGATCATGACTTGTTGTGTCATCTTGCACAACATGATCATCGAGCGAGCAAGAAGACCTAGTGTTTGACATCGAACCATACTACGTGCAGGGTCCTCTAGCGAAGTTGATCACCACTACCGCAACTTGGACCGCCTATCTCAAGATATCGTCAAGAGATCCGAGACCCACAGTGCATCATCAATCGCAGAAGATCTGATTGAGCACCTATGGAGGCTCAAGGGGACGCCAGCGTGATGAAATACGAGTTTTTATTTGTTGAACTATATAATTTGTATTGAACTATTTGTTGTTGTACTATTTTATTGAAGTATTTGATTTTTCTGCGATGAAATATGTGATAAGGAATAATTATGTTGATAATTGAACGCCGAGACAGGGCGAAACCACGCTGAATATGGGCCTATTCTCGCCCATATGGGCCATTTATTCGCCGAAATTGGGCTACAAAGTGGGCCAATTTCGGCGCCTGAGGGCGGCGACTGGACGAAAAACCGCCCCAACGCCGAGTGTCTTGCCGGCTTGGCCCCAGGGGCGATTTTTGTGCGTCATGTGGGGGCCAACGGCTGGAGATGCCCTGAGTAACCGGATTTGCCAAATACAGATGCTCCTGCTCTCGATTCAGACGTACGGTACGCGGCGACCGCGGGAGGGGAGGGGAGGGGTGGCAGCCCCACATGCGATCCATGCGACATAGATTTTGGTCTCCGGTTCGTGTCGTCAGCAAAGGACACGCACGCACGGGGAGGAGTGACACGACGGCTTTTCGGCGACGGCGACCCTTGAATTGCTCTCGCACTCCCGCACCGGCTCGACCTGTATACACTCGAGCGCATGCATGTAGACATGCACATGTCCGACAAGATCGCCCCCCTGCGATATCGCAGCATGCGCTCCGGTCTCGCTGTTCCGAGAGGAGAGGAGGTGATGCATGCGTGCGTACGTCCGTCCGTCGTCGGCGAAAACGGTCAACACTGTGCGTGCACGCATGGGTGGTGAGTGCTGACTGTCCACGTCGGTCCGTCCGTCCGTCGCAGGCTCCTCCCCTCCTCTCCCTCCATTGAAGCGCCGTCAGTCAGGGCCTCTCCTCTCTCTCTCTCTCTCTCTCTCTCTCTCTCTCTCTACTTGTGCATAGCTAGTGTCAGTGGCAAGTACAGTCATCCCGTGTACTCCCACGTACGTGCGGAATGTACGTGTGTGATGTCATCATCACGAGCTGGGAGCTTGGACTAGACAGTACTCGTACTCGTAGCACTACTGCAAGTACACGCACGCGTGCGAGTCTGCGAAGTGGAGAAAGTCTCTCCCGCTCGTACGACCCCATCATTACAGTACAGGCACGAGCGACGGGGAGAGAGAGAGACGAGCGACGGGGAGAGAGAGAGAGATATATACGTACGTTTTGGTAGTACATTCTAGTCAGTGAGCGAAAGAGAGAGCTGACGAGAATCCGTTGTTTTTTCGACAGGGAATTGGCGCTGGTCTCCGTTCTAGAGTCAGCTCAGTGGCTCTGCATGCTGGCCTCTGCTTTGAGCCTTTGACCGACCGCGAGAGTGGCGCGCCGTATACGTACGTACGACAACGTACGTGCAGCTTAATTACCACCAGCACCGACGTACAGGTGCGCACCGGACGGCCCGGTGACAAGTTGGCGAGCCTCGCGGACGGTTGGCCGTGATTTGTGAGAGGGTGTTTGGATACTCTCCAGTCATGTGACTAGTAGTAGTCAGACTAGAAGTTTTTAGTCAGGCCCTGTTTGGAAGGTGACTACTACTACCTCCATCTCAATTTACAAGTCCTACGCGTATATCTAGGTTGTCAATTTGATCATCCTAATATAAATTATATAACACAAAAATTATATATTTTGAAAATAGAACATCTAAAGTTTATATTGATATATTTTTTGTAATATATGACTTGTATTAGGTTGGTCAAATTGACGACAGGGGTACGCGCATGCCCTGTAAACTGAGAGAGAGGGAGTACTAGTCAGCATTAAATGTCTCAGTATTAAATGTCCCTTGTGCAACACCAATTAGAGGAGAGAGAGGGGGACTTTAGTCAGTAAAAATCAGGGGTGTTTGGAGGTTTACTGACTAAAGGTGACTACTACTAGTCTCTAGTCAGTAAAAGTTGAGGGTGGGGTGACTAGGGACTAAACTAGTTTTAGTCACCTATTAGTCAGGGGTGTTTGGAGGTTTACTGACTAAAGGTGACTACTACTAGTCTCTAGTCAGTAAAAGTTGAGGGTGGGGTGACTAGGGACTAAACTAGTTTTAGTCACCTATTAGTCAGGGGTGTTTGGAGGTTTACTGACTAAAGGTGACTACTACTAGTCTCTAGTCAGTAAAAGTTGAGGGTGGGGTGACTAGGGACTAAACTAGTTTTAGTCACCTATTAGTCAGGGGTGTTTGGAGGTTTACTGACTAAAGGTGACTACTACTAGTCTCTAGTCTTTAGTCTCTAGGGATCCAAAACCCTCTGAGCATGCGCGCACAGCTATTCTCGGCTTCTGGCTGTCGCATGCACTGGCTGGGCTGGGTCGGTGGATGGGAACGGACAGGAGGTACGACGGATTGGAGAGTGATCCAAAGCACAAGGTCAGAAGGCATAGTAGTAGTACTAGCACCCAAGGATCCAGATCCACATGTTCCATGCACGGACAGCTAGCTAGCCTACACACACACACGCTAGCCAAATACTCTATTTGGCAGCACATCTTCACTCTCATGGGCTAGGACTCGAAAGCCGAATGCGTGAGGAGTGGTCGACGAGTTGAATTGGGTGTCTCGTCTGCCCTCCCCTCCCCTCCAGAGGTCGGGACAAAGCTAGAGTGGAGAGTATAGAGAATGATGATCCATGCCAAGCCTTAAGTTGCATGTGCCGAGGACAGCCCTGCCTCCGTGTGGTACTATGTGCGTGCGTGCGTGCATTGCATGCCCCTGCAGGACTCTCGTCTTCTCCTCTCCTCAACCACTCTGACCGTGAGTGATCGGTGACACTGACGGCTGACCACTGCTGGGACCCTACCCTGCCCTGGCCCCTCAACGAGAGATGGCCGGCCGGCCCCTGCCGGAGTAGTTAACTTGATTAGCTTTTAAACTTTCTTAAGAACGGAACCCGGCCTCTGTCGCTCTAACTCTTCTGCCGTCCTTCTCTTCAACCTGAAGCTGATGGTGCGCTGACAGCGAGTGAGAGTGCCTGCTCTCATCCTCATTATTACCGCATAGCGACCCTGCCCCTGTCCGCTTCGCTTCTCTGCCTGTCGGCCGCACGGCCACATGCGGACATGTCCGCCGCCCACTGCTCGGCCGGGTCTCACGGGCCTCGCCTGGTTCCTTCCATTCCACGCACCGCAGCCGAATCAAAACATTTTTTTGGACAAACAGGAAGCCAACCAGGCGGCCTCCCCGCTCAGTTACCAGAACAAAGTAGGATACAAGTACAACACCGTCTCAGCATCCAGTGCAAAGCAAGTAACAGCTCGGCTGAAAAATGAAAGCGCATGCAACAATAAGCAGGAAACTGAAAAAGGAAAGCCAAGTCAGAAGAAGAACACTCGTGTTTCCGCACAGGCCACAGCTGAGGAATGCTCGTAAAACCAAGGGTTACGATTCACCGACATGCAGTGGGGAGGGGCGCACGCAGCAGCAGCGTGCACCTGGCTGAAGGCTACACAGGACTTGTCCATATCCCTCTCCATTGTTTCCGAGAAGACGAGCTTCCATTTCCTGGGGTTTTTCAGAATCAAGGCCCAACCCTGTTTAACAGAAAGCCATTTCAGATTGTTGAAGATTTCTGATGCTCCACAAGCAGCATAGCACTGCAGCACAAATAGTGATGACGGCAGCATGTCTCTTTTTAGCAATCCGAAAGCTAGCACCATTCTCATAAGAGGAGCCTACAGCAATGTTCAAGTATAGCAAAGAAATCTTTTCCCAGATGATTTTACTTACCACACATACAAAAAATAGATGAGTTATGGATTCCTTCTCAGTACAGAAAAACAGCTTATGCATGTTTCACTTCGTTAGGTTGTTCCTAGACATTAACTTGCTATGTGCAGCCAGGCCAAAACTGACCAGCACTCTTCGCATTTTTCGACTGCCAGCCACCGTTTGAAACGCGACGGTGTTCATAGTTCATACACTGCAGACAACCATCTGCAACATACTGTATACGCAAACGCTTTTGTAAAAAAGGCAGAGACACTAAGGAAGCTACTCCCTCCGTTCTCTTTTGTACGACGTTTTAGACAGCTACCATTCAACTGTTTTGGGTGTTGTCTGAACTGTCTAAAACGTCTTACAAAAGTGAACAGAGAGAGTAGTGATTATCATCACCCTCCTCGAGTACTATTAAGTTACAGTCAAAAGATCCCTTCAAAAAAAAAGTTACAGTCAAAAGATTGTCCACTGTACAATTAATACAAGTATATATAAGTATAGTCCATGTCATGGCCCCAACCCAAGCCAACCTATCTGCACTGCAAGCCACTCAGCTCTCCCACGCTCGTGGATTTTACAACAGAAATTCTTCTACAGGTTACATTCAAGTAAGTAAAGCCTCTCACATGCTAGGATTTGAATAAACGAATCGCCACCATAAATAAAATGAATCAGCTTCAGGAGAATGATGGCGCAGACCTTTGACAGTTGAGAGAAAACTCAACAGGTCCTCTGCCCGGCCATATGTATGCTCTGCTTGCAGAAGCTGGGCATATCAAGGGCCGATGCGCTTGATTGCCAGCGCTTGCGCAACAGCGGCGCCTCTACTCGACTTGGGAGATTCGGGCGAGAGATGTAACTCTGCTAGGTGTGAGGATGAGGCACACTTGCATCCTTTTGCGTTGATTCATCAACACTCTATCCGCAATCTCCTCATCTCCGATTGAAGAGTTGGGCTGGATGTCAGCGTGCGGTACGCTAGCATCCTTATGTCTTCCCGAGAACAGTCCCTCGAGATCCGAACAAGTTCCCAGAGCGCGCCTTCACTCACGATATCCTTGGCATTTACCTCTGCAGAAGGCCAGATTGACACCATAACCATAAGTACATGCAATTGCTATTACGATTTATTGGAGTTGTATGAGAGAGAAAGTGGAGTAACCATGTTGCGCCAAATGACAGAGTGCAAGCTCGATGTGCCGCCTGATTGGGGCAGCCTCATTATTCGCGTTTTTTACAATCCAAGGAAGTGCCCCATCATCCACCAATAATGATCTCCCCACCTTGTTTCCTGATGGAATAGAAATATGCATATCTTAGTAACATAATAGATCGATCTCAAAAGAAAAATTACGTGGGACTGCAATGTATCAACGGTCTAGCTAATATGTGTCTCCACATAATGCAGGGATATCGTACAAAGTTTGAATGAACTTGAAAATTCATGTCCGTGCCGCCATTAATTCATTACCTTGAGTAGCTGCTCTAGATTCACATTTTGCAAAGTTTGCAATGCCACGAGCAATTTGAGCAAGGACATCAGGATGGCCACACTTGACCATTCCCAGCAATGCTTTAATTCCACCTTCTCCTCTTAAACGAGTTTGCAGTTTGTCTGGTTCAAGAAAAATGTGAAGTTAGGGAAATAGCCACATGGATAGAATGATGTATGTATTGTTCAAGTAAACATCAAATTATTTGTAGAATATGTAGGCTCCTACATGAGCCTTTAAGTAATCTACCTTTTTTCCAAAAAGTAATCTAAATTTTGCATGTGTTTCGGCACGTTAAATTCTTAAGATAATAGAGCGCTTGCTTCAGCAAACCAGCAGAATATAGTTACCATTGCCACACAGGTTAGCAATAGCTCCAGCCACCATTCTTAGAGTTTGTGGGTCCTCCGCATCAGATGCTGTCATTGACAACAAGGTTACACCACCTTGAGCCATTATAAGATCTTGGTTCGTTTCTGCATATGTAGATTATCACGATAAGATATTAAGACATTTTCTACCATAGAAAAAAATCGCTATCTAATACTTCTATTTGTGAATTATAAAACCGAAATACTGCTGGGTTACTAACCATTCATTGCAAGATTAGCAATTGCTCCTGCTGCTACTCTGCGTATGGTCTCATCCTCAGAGCTCCTAAGCAGCATTAGGAGGGAAGTGAGGCCACCTGCTTCTACAATCTTTTCTTGATTTGCCTCTGAAGTGTGGAAGGTCAAATATAGTTACTTCACAATTATGTGAAATTAGTGCATAATCATATGATGTTCGGGGCAAAGTTGAGCAAATAAATGCAACTATTTGCCAGTTGTGTCTAAAGAGTGAGAATCGATATGAGCAAGCAAGCATCAGATGTTGCACCAAAAAATACATATTCCCATTAAACAGTGATGTTTAGTGCCATGTCAGGGTTAAATTGAAGTAGAAACTGAAAACCATGCTACAACATCCTAATATCTTACCAGGAGGTAATTCAGAGATCAGTAACATGCTTATAGATAAGTACTACTCCCTCCATCCCAATATAAGTTTCTCAACTTTAGTACAACTTTGTACTAAAGTTTTAGTAGAGTTGGGACACTTATTTTGGGATGGAGGGAGTATATCATTTCATCACGCATAACAAACAGCTCTACATATACTCACATGTAGCAACATGCCGCAAATGGTGATGCCTAAAAATCAACTTCAAATATATGATGACTGGAAAACATACCCATACAACAAATGCAACATTGGCAAGTAAAACAATATGTAGCAGCTTTATATCTAACCAAAACAATGTGAAGCTTATACCTTCAGCCGCCAGATTCGCGACAACTTTCACGGCATGAACACGAACATCAGGTTCTTCCGACTCAAGCAATGACAATATCTTCTGTAACCCAACTGAAACAGATTCGGGGGAAACTTTCATCAAAAGATCAATCACACTGTAGAGATGTCAATCAGTTCAAATGACAGTTATAGTAAAGACAAAAAAAGAGGGACAAAACGCTGTAGTAGTTTCCTCGTGGTTTAAATCAATATTCTCATTGTTGCATTTGATTCCGCAATAACTGTCTTAATTCACAGATCATACAGTATTGCTTTATCATTATCGTCACTATATATGATGCATGTGTAAGTATACTACAAAATATTTCCTCAAAATGTGTCACATCTCTGCTATGGTGTCTCTGCCATGATATGTAAGTTTGTAAGGAAGCACAAAACACACTTAAGGACTAGGTATCATTTGTTTTCAGAAAAACAGAATTATTTTTGCACCACCTTTTATAACCAGGGAAATAACTGGTAGAGTAATACATTTAAGCTAATCATTCGGTTTTACAGTTGGAGGTGCTTTAAAGAACAAGAGGGTCAAATAAAGCAGAATTTGGAAGGCGATCATGAGCGAGTCGGGTGTAGAACCAAAACCAGTGGCATGAAAAGAAAAACTCGACTATTTGAAATTTCCAACACTGCAGGCAAGATTTCATTCTCGAGAAACAGCAAATAAGTAATAAATACCTTGCTCAAAGAGTTTCGCGACTGGCGCCTTAGGTCCATTGCTCTGCTCTCTAGGCTGCGAATTCCGAGAGTGAGACATCAAAGAATCTAAACCAGGAAATATTTTTCCTGGTCCATCTCCTGTGTCAAGGCTCATTCTTGTCTGATTGAAACGAAAGAAAAGGCACATTATGGAGCTTAGGGTAGCACTATAGTACTCATTAGAAGTAAAAAGGGGAAACAAGTTCCAACAAATTGTAGATGGCTGGGTGCATCGAATAAAGACAGTATATTCAACATAATAGGGAAGGCTACAAGTCAAGTAATATTTATGATTTTGCTGCAACTAAAATTGGTTAGCCAAAGAACTTAATAATGCTTTTACAAGGTGAAACATTCAAAAAGAATAATAATTGCGTTGTTGGCAGGGAATCACCAAATAAATACAAAACAATAGATACACCACTTGTTAAATTAAAAATAATAATTTCACATCATTCAGAAACGTTACTAATAACATAAAAACTAGCATCAGCAGTAAGTCCTACCTCATCAGCATCCAGACTTAACTGCATTAACTGACTTTTCAAAACAGCTATTTCTTCTTCAAGTTTGTCTTTTTGGCTAGCTTCAGTATCCAACATTCTCCGGAGTCTCACTACTTCAGCAGTAGCTGTGGCCTATATAACACGAAAATATGGTTAGCAGGAGGAATGAGTTTATTTCAAAAACAATATATGTTTTCCAGTGCGATACTTGATGCTTAAGGTCATCTTTCTAGCAATATATATTGACAGTACCTCCATCTTTTTCCAGTGTGATAATTGATTCTTAAGGTCATTGGACTCATCTTCAGCAGATTGGCGTAACATTTTCTCATTCTGCAGTAAGTCCTGCACGTCACCATTTGATGTAGACTCCTCTTTAATCTACATTTAAAAAATTGCATGGGTAATCATTTTCAGATTTTACGATACAAGATGTGGCACCTCATCATAACTGATGTCTTAAAAGATTAACCCATGACTGACCAAATAACCAATAAGTAAAGCTGATCTAATCATGATAAGATGTACCTGTTTCTTAGGTGACTGTTGGTGTACTTTCCACTTCTCTTCTAGTATCTTTATAGAGTCCAAGTATTCTTGATGGTACTTCATTTTCTCATTCTGCAATAAGAAACCACACAGCTAAAATGAATACCAAATGAAGTGTCAATCAAGCATGCTAGAGCCAACGTAATAATTTAGGATGCTTTAAGATCCAGACATTTATACCGAATAAAAAAGAGTTTCCGAAATAAATATAGGATTATTTGCGTTAATATTATGGTACTTATTCTTGATCAAACTCGCCTTTAGAGGGACTCTAGAGAGCCAACAGAGATGCTTCAGAAGAGTTAAATGATGGCAGAGGTGAGAAAATTGAGGAGCCCAGACATGGAAAAGGTATCAACTAAAAAACTATCCAGGCAATTTAAGATTCAAGTTAGTTTATGGTGGAGATCTAGAACC
This sequence comes from Aegilops speltoides, assembly GCA_021437245.1. Taxonomy (NCBI): domain Eukaryota; kingdom Viridiplantae; phylum Streptophyta; class Magnoliopsida; order Poales; family Poaceae; genus Aegilops; species Aegilops speltoides. The sequence continues at coordinate 42,978,947 of CM038147.1, read as the reverse complement.
AAGTTTACACCTATGGAATTCAGCAAATTAAGACTACTGACGTCCCAGATCTTATATTTAGTCTCTAACTAAAGGTAAAAACGTATAAGAAGCGCGGTCAAATTCCTAGAAAAAATAGTGCCCTCATGGAGTTCAACGCACACAAAACAGAAGTAAAAGAACATTATGATGGAAGCAAACCTCTAGAGAAACTTTGCATTCCTTTTCTGCCTCAGCAACACGGTATTGCGCTTCTGCTGTTATTCGTTCAATTTCATCATCAAAATATTTACGTTGCCTTTCATTTTCTGCGATTAACTTGTCCAATTCAATATCAAGTCTCCTACACAAACTTTTGTAGTCAAATTCTTCCTTTAATTTCACCATGTTCTGAACCTTCATTGCCTAGAATGAAACATGAAAGTAACTGTTATTCCATAAACGAAGCAAATCAGAATAGTTTTCCTACACTTCCATGGTATCATGAGATGGCCAGTTGGTCAAGAAAAGAGAAAATAAAACTATTAAATATATCTTAGTGCGAGATCATACTCTTTGTCCAAACATTATTGTACTCGTAGTCTCCCCCCTATGTCTTGGAGATGGACCAATCGTCACAACCAATGATGTTCTTGCAGTGCCTATGAAATCCAACAACAGAAGCACCTCTGTGAGAACAAATTACTGCAATAGCCTACAGGCAACAAGGCGCACAAAGGCAAGCTTTGCAATAAGATGGCTGATGACCTAGCCATGTCAAATCATTTTCGCTTTTGACCAAACCAAGGGAATTTACCTCCAAATGAATCTTTAAGCAACCTAGTAAGCTTGGAATCACGAACAGGTACATGTGCGCTGCTTTCAGCAAGTGCATTGATGCATTTTCCTAGTGAACTTAGGGACAAGTTAATAGACTTCGCCTCTTCTAATGTATGACCCTCGCTTCCTGCACAACATCAATTTTCAGCTCTACAGGGTTGCAGTTTACAGTAAAAACACTTATCTCAAGACGAAGATATAAATTGTGGGAAGGCATAACATTTTTAAGAAAAAATGTGCCAAATTTTATCGATGAGAATGCACTTACCAGATTTGTCTATTCGCTCAGATCCTGCCAGGTCTACAACTACAAGCTTGCTTTTCCTGACAATAGGTGGTCGTAGAGAGTCCATCATTGAAGATGAATGCCCATTTTCAGCAGACATACTAACATTCATTTCACTTCTACCTTTTACAGCCCTTCTGACATTTACCTTCACCAAAGATAATCACAGAAGGTCAAAAAAATAACCACAATAGTCGTAATCATGTGCTAATAGGCAGCAAGATCAAAGAACATAAAGATTACCATGAGAATTGCATGACTACGAGATGACTCTGTATTTAACTTTGTGTTTGCAGCAACACGATGAGCTTCACCAATCCTTAAAAGGTCCATAAAACTCTTCTGGTCTCTAACCTCAACTACAGTGGCCCCAGGCAACGAAACATCCCCTGTTCTTGGGTCTTCTACAATGGCTATGTTATCATTTACAGGATCAAGGAGATCTTGTATCATTTCCATATACAACTGCGACGACCACCCAATACAGAGTTACGGTCAGAGAACTGTATAAAGTTGTGCACAAATTCAAAACGAAGGCAGAAGATAAAATCACACAGAAGCCAAGCATCACAAACCTGTAGATAAGATAGTGATACTGTATCAGTCTCAGGGGTTATATCAGCAAGAATATCCTCCATTGCGCGGACCATGATTCCCCGTGCAGCAGTATCTTCATCACCAAGCCTTCCAAGTGTAAAAGTCTTGCCAGTACCAGTCTGCCCATATGCCATAACTGTACCATTATATCCCTCCAAAACGCTCTGCAGAACGCGGACATCGTTGACATTGGTAAGAAAGTAACACATAGCAGGAGTATTGGTAAAAATAAACAAATGGCAGGAGTAAAACTGAAGGCCATGACACAATAAGAAAGTTCCAAGAGTTCAACTCCAGGTTTCGTCTATCACGTCAGCTACTCCCTCCGTTCACTATTATAAGATGTTTTGGATATTTCAATATGGACTACATACAGACTGGAAAGAGTGAACAAACACACTAAAATGTCTATATACATCCGATTCAGAAAAAAGTTAGAACATCTTATAATAGTGAACAGAGGGGGTACTTGGCTAAAGTTTCAGATTTCATTACATGACATATCAACACCCACGCCAAAAGTCATTTGAAGTTCTACTAAGAATATCTATCCACAAAATATATGTCAAAAGCAACAAGCTTGAAACATGCAAATGTATATTGTTTCCTAGAGATTTCACTGAGAGCGCAAGCTACTGTGATTACTGATGTATAAATGTTAGAAGTTCACATACCTCCACAACTGGTTTAGCAACAACTTCATACACTCTCTTTTGTGAAGAAAACTCTGTAAGCACTTCATCGAATTCAAATGTGTCGGACTCCCAATTGTTTTTGCGAAGCTTTAGTCTTTTGAGCTACACATCAAACGTTAATCCAGTGAGTCCATGGGAAACCTAAATGAATCATATTTCACACAGTGTGCTAAGCAGGAGGTCAACCTCTGGCTGGAGTTCAACACAGTCGGCAAAATCAGCATCTGCCGCCTGCTCTTCTGCGTTCCGAGGCCTTAGCCTTACAGCAACTCTAACTCTGCTTGAAACTGCAGAAAAAATGGGGGAGGCAGAATTCATTTGATTAAACGAATGCAGATGAATCGATATTTCCACGCACACACGCACGCAAATTTGCTTGTGGATTTGGAATGATCATGTCAGGCAAAACTGAAGCACAGCGTGTGCAACAAAAATAATCTAGCAAAAGAAGGCATTTTATCTCATAGCAGCAGGAAAACAGCGTCCACCATTTCAGCAAGTAATTCTCTGGAATGCAAAACCAATCACTACAAAAAGCAGCGATCTCTCTGCAACCGTAGCGCACTTCCCAAGCCATGGTAAGATAACTGTCTATTGGAGATGCTCTAAGTGAATTGTCTACTTTGACAGTTTGACTGAGGTACACAATTTAGTAAGAGAGCTGAGGAACATAAAAGCAAAATTATGGACGCGCATCTACCAAGCGGGACTCTTCGGTACAACCCGCAGTTACTGAAAGATTCGAAGGGTGGGTGGCGGCTGGGTGCAGTGCCATCATGAGCGGTGCACGAGGCAGCTGGAGGACGAACACCAATGGTCCTAGCACAACTAAGGCTGCATCAGCAATGTCCTCCCGTCGAGGAAACATTATATTCCAAAATGGGAAGAAAAAATGGGGCAGCACGGCATCCGCTATTGATTTTTTCGCATGATACGATCCAAGGATACTGTGATGCATTCACCAAACGCATCGCGGCCATTTTGTTCTCTCTACAGTTTCTAGACGACGGTGCAGGTGTTGTGCAGCTACGTGACACTCCATTATTAGGTAAGCTCGCGGCGGCGTTACTGAAGGAGCACACCCAAAATCCGGAGAGATTCATTCACCATCCCGATCGCGCCACCCAAGCAGACACACTCGGCCGCGCCGAGGAACCAGAACCAGCAAAGCCTCAGGAGAGGAGGCGGCAGATTCACCCAAACCGCGGAGACCCAGCGAAATGCGGATCAGGCCGGACGGCAAACCCCCAAAAAAAACCTCGCGCGGGTGACAGCGAATCCAAATCGGGATCCGGCTCTAGAGCGGCGGGGCGGGCGGACGAACCTCCGGATTCGGACGAGTTGCGGCCGCCCGCGGCGGGGAGCGGGCCGGAGCTGGTGCGGCGGTACGCGCCGCCGCCGCCGCCGGCGGCCGCGGAGAGGCGGGGCTTCCCGGCGGGCGCCTTGGGCGTGGCGGTGGAGCTCTGCTGCCGGTCCATCTTGCCGCCCGCCCTGGACCCCAGCCCGCCATTCCTGGCGCCGCTCGCCATTAGTAGATAGGCGCGGCAGCGGCGGTGGCGGCGTCCGTGACAGGGATCACGGGGAGGGGGTGAGCCGAGAGGCCTGCAGGGGGAGCACGGGATCGGAGGCCGGAGAATAAATGCGGTGAGGGGAGGGGGAGGGCGCGGCGCGGGGCCCGCCGGGAGGGGTGGAGGGCCGGCGAGGAGGAGGGAGGGGGAGGGAGGCTGGAGGCTGGCTGGCTGCTCCTGCTGCTGTGCTGCTGGGTTGGTGGGCGGAGCCGAGCCAAGCCGCTAGACAAACACAAGAGCAAGCAAGCGAGCAGGGTCATCGCGTAGCGGGCCGTATCTCTGGTTGGTTCCTGCGGCTGGTCCGGGCCCGCCCGCGGACTACTTTTTCCGGCGGGCCATGGAAGAAGCCGGTCCCACCGGGCAGCTACCGTCCGGCCTGTTTACGCAGGGCGCGTTTTGAACCCGGCTGCCTCGCACTCTGCTTCTCTTTTTTTCACTCGATCAGTAAACCTGTACATGTGCTGGGGTCATTGCTGATGATCTCGAGTGGAGTGGATGCAGAATGTTTCCAAGATCGATGCAACTTTTGACACCACTTTCGCATGGATCTTTGCAGCAAAAGAAGCCTCTCCATCCACAAGTTCTTCTGGTGAAGGCAGATCGCATCATACTCGTGTCACCGTCGGTGTCACGTTACATCCCACAGGGTGCATACGTACGTTGTGCGTACCGCATGTTAGATCCGGTTGGTTGGCGCCATGTTTCTGTCCGTCCATGTCTACACGTTCCGTGCGGGAGCTCGCAACCAAGCAGAAATGGAAGGAGACGTCGCTTCCGTTTGTTCTGTTCCTTTCAAGTGACGGTGCGGTGCGGTGCAGTGCAAGAGTGTTTGACCTCACCTTACCGATCGAGCCCTGTAGACTGTAGACTGTGGTTGTACCGAACGAGCACAGACACCTCACCTCACCCGACTGTGGCACTCCAATTTGTAGTTCATACTACATACGTACGTCCATGAATGAACCTTAATTCAGTCCAGGTATAGTACGTACTCCCTTCGTTCCGAATTACTTGTCGCACGTATGAATGCATTTAGATGTATTTTAGTTCTAGATACATCCATTTCAGCGACAAGTAATTTGAAACGGAGGGAGTAATAGTTAGTGCAGTATAATTCTTTGCTTGGATTGCAGATTAAGGTTCGACAGAGATTTGGTAAGTACACCAAACGAATGCACGCACCTGCGTTTGTTTTCACTCACTCGCCCAAGGCAAGACCTGGCCGGAGACGTTGATGAACACAGCAGCACTACACCCATTTTGTCTTAATAATCTTGTCTGTCCACACCCCTCAAAAAAAAAAAATCTTGTCTGTCCACAGCAAGAGCATGCATGCATGCATGGTTTCCTGCTCGTTGCCATTGAACCCACGCCATTTTATCTGATCTACCACGCCGCGTGAATGAACACCTGCGCGAAGCTGCGTCAAGTGCTTGCCTCAACATGAGTAGCACTAGCAATGTATATTAAAGAAAATTCGGATGTGCTAATGCAAACCGGTAGAGTACACAATAATTGGTTGGCCGCAACGCCGTCCCCGCACTGTCACAGCAGAGCACCACACGTACTCCCTCCATTTATAAATATTTGTCTTTTTAAGATTTCAACAAGTGACTACATACGGAGCAAAATGAGTGAATCTACACTCTAAAATATGTCTATTTACATCGGTATATGGTAGTATATTTGAAATCTTTAAAAAGATAAATATTTAGGAACAGATGGAGTACTGCCAATGACAGCCGAAATGGCTGGCGCAGTGCTGGTAGCTGCAACTTGCAAGCCGACTATATTTTGAAATCTGATTACATCCCTACTTGGCTTTCCTTTCATGGACCAATCATTTCGTGTTTCTTCTTTTAAAATTGAGAACTGGAATTGTCACATCTTCTCCAATTAGTAGCATGGGTGGACATACAATTGCTGCCTGATTTTGAGGTCAACCTGACGTGCCGAGTTGGTCGCATGTACTATTAGGGCATCTCCATGACCGACCAGTAAACCTCTCGTAACTGTTCGGACCAAACTGTCCGGACCGTGAAAGCCATCCAATACCGATTTGTATCTGTCCGTGGAGCGGTCCGGTCACAATTTCTTTTGCAAACCGGAGACAAACGTCGGAGAGGTTTGCGGGAGTCCGAACACGCGAAACATCACTCTCTACCCACCTGGCCCACCCAAAAGGAGGGCCGAGCCCGTGCTTTTGTAGCATCCCGCACTGTTTTCGCGTCAAAATCCTCCATTGTTCTTCTTCCATTCCCCGCCGCTCTCCGCCCAATTCCTACTCTTTTCTCCCACCCACTCCTTCCCTCCGCCGCCGACGCATAGAACCGTCAGACAACTTGTCCGAGATGGACGCGGCGGAGGTGCCGGAGGACACCGAGCATCACGCTCGCTCGGAAGATCAGCTCGGAGACGCAGCAGAATCGACGCGTCAAAGCGAAGGCCACAAAGGAGGAGAAGATGAGGAAACATCTAGCTGTGGGTGGGCCTGATGGTGGAGATGGTCGTGGTGGATGCCTGGATGGGGCAGACGAGGCGGGAGCACGGGGTCGGAGGCCGGGGAATAAATGCGGTGAGGGGGAGGTGGAGGGGCCCGCCGGCGAGGAGGAGGGAGGGAGGGGGAAGGTGGAGGCTGGCTGGCTGCTAGTGTTGTTGCCTGCTTGATGGGTGGGGAAGCCGAGGCGAGTTGGGTTGAGGCGTCTACACGAGCAGGGTGGCGTCCCCGGCGGTATCCGCATCTCTGGTTCTTCCTCTGGTCCAGGCCCGCCCGCAGTCAACTTTTTCCGGTGGGCCATGGATAACGGCGGTCCCACCAGGCAGCGATCGGGTCTCGGGCCACATGCGACATGTTTATGCGAGGCTGCTGGGCGTAGTAGTCCTGCGGCGCGCGGCCGTGTAGCGTAGCGTAGGGCGTTTGAATCCGGCTGCCTCTCACTATCGCCCTCTTTTTTCACTTGTGGTGGTCGATCAGCTTAGCAAACAAGATACATGATGGTCCATATTCATAGGGGTGGGGTAAAGGGGCGAGTTAAGCTGTGCGTGACCACTGTTACTTAGGTGTTTTTCTTTCCTTGTCTATGTTTATATAAACCTGGGTACGGTGCTGGGTCATTGCTGATGAGGCCCTTCCCAATGCTTCACCGTGGACAGGTGCTAAGCATGCCACATAAGCGAAAAAATGACATGGCACAACATTTAAAAAGGGGAGAGAGTACTTTGATGACCCCAGGAAGAACCAACGCCAAGTGCGAGAACCTAGGCAAACCACTTAAATGAAACAATTTGACCAATGCATGAAATACTTTAGGTGCTAACTCATTAAATAAAGTGCGCTTAGCAACAACAAGTTAAGCACCTGTGCATTGGGGAGTTGAGTTGCTAAGATATTTAATGCACTTAGCACCTCATCTAAGCACCTTTGCATTGAGAGAGGTCTGATGATCCAGTGGAGTGGAAGTGGAGTGAGAATGTTTCCAAGATGGATGCAACTTTTGAGACGCCTTCCACATTTCACGTGGATCTTCTCTTTCTTTGCAGCAAAAGGCAGCACCCCAATCAAATTTCCCTCCGTCCGCCAAGCGGCGGAGAGCTCCTCCCAGCCTCGTTCCGGACGGGACATATAAACTTAACTTAAGACACTTATTTTGAGACGAAGGGAGTACGTTACATCCACATGATGCATACTTACATGTTAGATCTGGTTGGTGCCCTGTTTCCATCCCGATGTCGACATGTTCCGTGCGGTTACTATTGTTGTATGGATTCCTGCAGCTGTAGGCCTCCTTTGGTTCATAGGATAGGAATTTCATAGGAATAGGAAAAGTATAGGAAATGAGGTGGCATGCATCTGAAATCCTATGAATGCTGAGACTATAGGAATAGGAAACTAAATGTCATTTGGTTCACGGGATAGGAACACACATAGGAAACATATAAAGAAATAATGTCATTTGGTTTATGGTTAACAATGTGAACAATTATATTCCCTCTGTAAAGAAATATAAAAGCGTTTAGAACACTACTTTAGTGATCAAAAAGCTCTTATATTCCCTCCGTCTCAAAATAAGTGACTCAAGCTTGTATTAACTTTGTACTAAAGTTAGTACAAAGTTGAGTCACTTATTCTGGAACGGAGGGAGTATTTCTTTACCGAGGAAGTATATACAAAGTGCAAATATAGACCCTGCCAGCATAGTATATTGTCATGTAACTGGAGTATGAACTGAGCAACTAGTGCAGGCAATCATCAACTCATCACACGGGCTAGTGCAGGCAATTAAAATACAAATTGGCTGCTAGTGCATGAAGCCTGAATACACAATAGCATACTACTCCGTATGATGGATCCAGGGAGAGCATACTACAAATCGACTTTTTTATTTCTTTTCCCATCCTTGTTTGCACGCGAGTGAGCGAAAAAAGCAGGGAACGGCTATCCGCGCGCATGTCGTTCGCCACAGGAAATTTTCCATCAGCTCGGACCTAATGTTTCTGATCCTGTGAAATATGAAGGAAAGGAACAAATCCCATACGGGAATAGAATTCAATTCCTGTAAACCAAAGGTCTTCAAAGGATCTTTTCCTACAACAATCCTATCCTACAAGATTCCTATGAAATTCCTGTAAACCAAAGGCAGCCGTAGTGTGTGTTAAGCAAGCAGGGTGAGTATCAGGTGATACGGAGCCTTAGATGCTCCCATGATACGAGCTCCTAGGAGCCGTTGGATCTGAGATCCAACGGCTCCCGGTAGGCTTTCAACATTTTGCAAAAAAGGCCTTTTGAAGTCCAAAAATTGCGAACAAGTACGGCAGCCTTTCAGAACATCCTAGGAGCCGTTGGATCTGAGATCCAACGGACCAGAAGCTCGTATCATGGGAGCACCTAAGACATGGTATCACCTGATATTTTCCCAAGCAAATGTGTTTGCATTGTGCTGCTTTAACATGAGTAGCACGTCTGGGAATTACAAGAAAATCCAGACGTGCTTCTGCTAAACTGGCAAAGCGCACAATAATTGGTCGGTTGCAGGCTTGCAGCACCGTCGTTTCCGCACTGTCGCAGCAGAGTACTCCTGTTGTGAAATAATAGCAAGGCCTCCGGGGCCCGGGCGGCTGAGCTAGATTATGAGCAGTACGTGGCTATGTCGGCCAAAGTGGCCGGTGCGATGCTGGTATAGTTGAGAGCCGGGGTATATCTTGAAATCTGATTGTATCCGTACTTTGCTTTCCTGTCATGGATCCCTTCGACAAACCCAGCAGCCATCGGCTGCTTCTTCTTAATGGAATCTTGGCAGCTCTTTGGCCAACTTTAAAAAGGAACTACTTCATGTCTTTTTTTTTTCTTCAAAAAATTATGTTCAGCAAAGCAAAGCAAATGCTGGCTGATTTGTGGTAAAATTGATGGGCTGAGTTGGCCGCATGATATAAGAGAAATCAACCGACTGTCCGACGAAACAGGCAGAGGAAATTCTTCATCTATTTAATTATCAGGCCATTTCCTTTCCAAGTGCCAGCAGACACCAGGCATACACCTAGCTAGCACCGTCCCTCTAGATAGGTCGCAGAGGGCTTGACTTGCCAGATCTGGCATGTTTCCCAACTGGATCTATCGACGATGCTGTTTACATAAGCTTTAGAAAGTCTGGATCTGCAGGTCTCGGGATAGTTCCGGGGAGACCGGCCGGGCACCAGACATGCTGGTGCGTAGCCCATGCCAATGGGATCCAACCAAAACGAGCCATGCTCTTCCTTGGGCGAGAAAGAAATAATTGGAACGCTCGGGTCGCACGCGCACGGTCGGATCTCTCCCGAGAAAAGGTATGCCAGTGGCTAGATGTGGATGTGGTTGGAAGCTGACATGCATCGAGGTAGAAACCGTTTGCTAGGTGTGGATCCGCATGACGGCCAGCGCCGGGCAGGCATTAAACTAGATCTGTGAGCCGTGAGCTGTGAGCATGACATTCCCTAGTTGCAGCAGGGAACGAGACGAGAGTACGAGACCAGATCCATGCCATGGGATCATGCATATGCATGCCCTGGTCCACCGAGAAATTATAAAAGGAACTAGTATGTCGTGTGCAACCGACTACTGATCGTGCGCCATGCCATCGCCATTGCTCGCGCTGGGCCGCGGCCACCTAGACGACGGCGACGCACGCTGGGGGGAAGTTGATGGATGGATCGAGGAGGCCACGTCGCGGCGAGCGTGGCATGTCGGGGCGGCGGGGGAGCAGCTGGTGGCCGGCGGATCCGTCCCTTTCCGGGCGGACGCATCGCATCATGCATCCAACGTATTGCTCTCTAGCTTAGCTGTTCACGTACGCGTCAATGCGTGCAGTCTTCACATTATTGAAGTGCTGGTTGTTGGACGGCTGGTTTAGTTAGGCTGCTTCGTGCTGAGCAAGGCGCGCCGGCGGTGGAGCTCTGCTGCCGCCTGTCCAATCCATCTTCTTCCCGCTCGCCTCGTCGATCCTTTGCCGCCATGCAGGGCATTGCTGACGCCGCTCACCGTATGGCAAGGAAGCAGCGAGGGATCACGGGAATGGGGGTGATGATTGATGAGCCGACAGAGAAGGGGAGAGCAAAGCACGGAAACGGAGCGAGGCTTGCTGTTGCTGTCGTGTGCCGGGTTGGTGGCAGGACGATGCCAAAGGGGGGACGAGGACGAGGAGACTGGAGAGTGGAGAGGACGGCGACCCTCTACAGTCTACACGACGAACACGAGCGTGCAGTGTCGCGTCCCGGGCCGTATCGCTGGTTCCTTCGTCTGGTCCGGACCCGTTCCCGGTGACCTTTTCCGGCGGGCCATGGAAACCGCTGGCCCCACCTGGCAGTGATCGGGTCCGCGGTCCCAGGTCACATGCGGCTTGTTTATGCAGGACGGGAGTATGCGAGTGGGACCCAGAGTCTAGAGACGACGGGCATTTGAATCCGGCTGCCTCTCACACGAACTCTGGGTTTCGGGGTGGGGTAAAGGTTAAAGGGGTGCCTCTTCACGATGATTCAGTACTGATAACCTGACGAGGCCCTGTTATGTTTGTGCGGAGTGGAGGGAAGTGGTTCGAAAATGGGTGCAACTTTTGAGAACCGTTGCAGTTTTCCCCTACTCTACAATTGCATTGCACTTGGAGGCAGATGCAGACCTAAAAGAATTGTATTACTCCCTCCGTCCCATAATATAAGATGTGTTTCTGAGTGCCAAAAAATGTTTTATATTATGGAACGAAGAGTAGTTATCACTCTCACGGCTTTCAGCTAGAGGCAGACAACATGGTTCCATATTCCTGCCGTCGTCGTCAACGTTACATCGAGTCATCCAGATACCGCCATATCAAACGTCAAATCAAGCTGGCTGGTGCCATGTTTCAATCGATCGGCCGATCTGACTTTGTTTCGCGCGGCACTTCTTTCGCAAGAAGGAAGCACCACTGCTTCTTCCCTCTGTTCTTTTCTTCAGAAGATACCACTACTGAATCCAATTCTGCTAATAAAATGATACAGCCCACTTGCAATCGCAGTAACCAACCACCTAAGAATGCACTCCTGGATTTACCCGGGAAACTTTTTAGGGCAAGAAAAGAATGGCACTACCTAGCTTAGACGAGGAGTATGTATGGAGTGCCTTTGCTTGGGTTGCAATTTCAGTCTGAGGAGCTACACCAGCAGACAAGCTAGCCAGCCTCTATCACTATGTTATTGTCGTTGTGTAGACATGTTGTGGTCACATCTCTTGTTCTACAGGGTCTCTAGCTAGGCTGCGGTTGGTACAAGACTCGATATCCATCTACTTGCCTTAATTTTTATCATTTCCTCTCAGTCAGGAAAGAGACATGCAGGTTGAAGACAATGACACACCATCGCTTTCGCCTTAATTTAAGCTCGCACATCTCATTAATACCATCTTAACGATCATGCATGCTTACTCTTGAAGCCCTGTACATATCATTCCGTCTCTTAACATCAACATCATGGTTCCTGTTTGTTCCCGGTCTCTCGTGATTATATATAAGTACATGGCTTAAACTCTCTTGAAGCGAACAAGCTACTCCCTCCGTCCCATAACATAAGATGTTTTCAAAAAAAAAGAAGATGTTTTTACAACCAATATATGAATATAACAGCTTATATCATTACGACGGAGGGATTATTTGATTTGAAGTAGTACTGTGCGAAATAATTGATTGAAGCGATCAAGCTAGTGGCTGCAGCAGCAGCAGCTCTGCACTGTCACAGCAAACTCCTGTTATATACTAGTGATGAGTGCGCCCAAAACATATGCAGAGAAATTCAGATGCGCTAGCAAGGCACTGGCAGGTACTCCGTACGTGTGAAACAGCAGGACTTTTGTGATTGTGGGCTAGCCGAGGCCTACGAGAGCAGCAGTGGTGCCCATGACAGCCAAAATAGCTGGCTTGGTGGCGCCCTCTACGGCCTGCTGTCAGTTAGTGCTGTGCCGGTAGCTGGTAGAAAAGCAACAGGGTAAGCAGTTAGCTTGGCTTGGAGCCGAATGATCCAATCCATACTCGCTTCCATATCATGCAACAACTGTCTCGTACGTGCATTTTTTTCTTTCTTTCAGATTTGTTGTGCAAGCAGCAAAAGAACCTTCTGGCCTGGCCCCTTTGTTTTTTGGTGTAAGAATCGGACGAGGCACGTCTGCTTCCATCGGCATCAGCGAGCATGCTGATAATGCCATAATGGTGGCTGCTGTCTGGTCAACGGATGTCTTGGTGGCCTGCATGAAATTCAGAGACCAACTGTCCAAGGGAACAAAGAAAAATCGTCGCACTTGTTTGATGAAGCCATTGCCTTCTTTGTTAAGTGATCTTGTATGCAGGCCTCCATTAGTTTAACACTGTGCCAGAGCAGCCATAGATCGGCGTCTCGAGTTATATACTGTATCCAGCGGCCAGCGGCAGAGGCGCGGATTATTCCTTTTCTCCTTGGATCCTTCCCGCGGGTCCGTTGCTCGTCGATCCGTGTTTTCAGTTAGCAGACGGCTAACACGCTGGCCCGATCTGGCATGTTCTATCTGCATCGACTCCACGGATCCGTAGCAGCCTGCAAGTCTGAATCTGGTGTTGGATACGACAGTTTGCAGATGCAGTGGAATGAGAGCATTGCCCAATGGACATGTACGCTCTGCTGTAAAACTCTCCTTCTGGAGATCATCGATCGATCGATTGATCGGGAAGGATCCACCACGTGCCCTGGCCCATGGGTTCGAGATGGCAATCCATCCAGCCAGAAAGATAGAGCGATCGATCGGTGCTTTTGCCAGAAATGATGAGCAACGCTTGCTTGGCCACACGCCCGCACGCGCATGGTCGGGCGGATCCGGGAAAAGGTCCTTCATATGCAAGATCCGGAAGCTCATACTCTCCTGTAGTAGTATATCAAGATAGATCCACTGCACCAACGTCACATTGGCATCTCAGTATCTGATCCCGTCTCGTCGACGTCTCGCTCGGCGGTCGATGAATGGGGGTGGTCACTCATCGGCCGGCGGCGGCGACCGATCATGCAATGGCGACGGGTGGCGTTCTGGGATATACTATGCCCGGCTAGTCAATCGTGTACGTGCGTCCTCGGGTCAGGTCCATGGGGTGGGTCGGGTGCACGGACGCACGTCGCGCGGGGCGTGGCATGTCGGGGGCGCAGCAGCTAGTGGCCAGCGGATCGGCCTTTAAATTTTCCTGGGACGGATGCGTCGCATCATGCATCCGACCTTGCACGTACTGCTGCCGCTCGCTAGTCGCTACGGCGACTCCGTCCGGTGTCGGCGGCGGATCCTTTTGTTTTCGATCGAGGGAAGTGCACATGCAAATCTGGTCCTGGCTGCACAATGTGTTGCCTCATCGTGACAGTTATGGCCTCCCGCATGGGCATATCTTCTGTTCTTAAAGTTCACACCCACATGCTCGTACCCCCGAAACCAGCGGACTGACCGTAGCTTAGGTAACTACTCCCTCCGTTCTAAATTACTTGTCTTGGATTTGTCTAGATACGGATGTATCTAGACTCATTTTAGTGCTAGATACATCCGTATCTAGACAAATCTAAGACAAGTAATTCGGAACGGAGGGAGTATGTCTCTATCCAGCCCATCAGAATTCAAGTCTTAGAGTTCACATTGATGCTCGCCTTTTCTGGATTAATTTTAGGGGTTTCGATGATGTTTGTTAAGTGGACGGAGACTTTCCTGATCGAGTCACCTATGGTGTCAATGTCAAGGTGTTGTATCGACTCAGTATCTCCGAGGTGCTCATATGGATAAAGCGCGCTTGCGTGCGTTCATAGGAGTGAACGTATGTGAGCATCTGCGTTTGTACTGTGACGCAAAGAAAGAAACTACAGAAGCCTAAGCATCACCGCTGTTATTACACAAGTAAAGCAAAGAGATAACTTTTCGCTTAGGAAACAGAAGTAACCTTATATTGTGTTTCAGTGCATTTGCCTGACCTATTTTTTCAAAAAAAAATTTGAGCAACTGCCCTATTTTTTCAGAGACAGAGCTAATGTTTACTGGGCCTATAACTGATCCACCAAAGCCCAGTCGAGGCAACCCATGGGCTCACTCTATGGACTGACCCGTGCGAACTCTGTCCGTGTACCGCGCCATTCCGCAGCCCAACACGCCACGTACATAGTTTTTTTTTCTCCAGAACACCCAACGTGCCGAACCCAACCCGACCAGACCGACCGACCGACCGATCCGACCCGACCCAAAACCACCTTCCCGTCGTCTCCCTCCCCAACGCCGCGGCGAACTGACCCACCCGACCCGACCACCACCCCCAAACCCTCGCCGCCGATGGAGCAGCCGCCGTCCTCGCCGCCGCCCCCCGCGACGGCCACGCCCACGGCTGCGCCGACTCCCGCTCCCGCTTCTGCTCCCATTATCCTATCGGATTCGCCTCCTGCGGCCGCGGCGGGGGAGCCCGCGCTGACCGCCGCGCAGAAGGCGCTCCGCTCCAAGCCGGCGCGCGCCCCCGAGGACACCGACAAGAAGGTTCCCCTCCCTCACCCACCTCCTGTATTCGATATGCGGTAGCTTCTGTACGGCGTGCTTGTCCCCGCATTGTGAGTTGGGGAGCTAGGGTTTTGAGGGGCGTGTTCTGTGCCAGTAAGCAGCTAGGCTATGTTGTATCTAACGCATTACGCTGCATCATCGATAAGTAGTGTTCTCCAAAATTGAATGGGTGCTAGAATGCTCATTGTTGCGCTTGAAAATTGAACTGCTTGCGCCGAAGTTGCATCGAGTTGTGCCGCCTGATAGTTTGATAGCTGAGCTTTGCCGTTACATGAAGTGATGGCAAATGTGTGCAAATGGACTTGCATTTGGAACGTTTGATATGTTCTGCTCCGTGCTTGTAATTGAGTTGATAAGTATTATGACTTATGAGAGGCATAATCGACTAGAGTATGCAGGCCTACTAGATCCAAGACATTAGGCATCCGTCGGTAATAAATTGCAAAATGAATGATGCTAGGATAATTACCGCTGCAATTGAGAAACGACCAGAACTAAGCATTATATCGAGTAACCTTTATATTGAAACACTACAGGCTGTGTAATCTGATAATATGTTTGATAACTGTGCCTGCCGTTTTCTTAACCGGACTGTCAAGTTGGTTTGCTCTGCTCATTCCCATGACTAAGTTGGTGAGGATTAAGAGAATGGGGCGGAATATATAGGATCCTTGATTGAGAGAATGGGTCGGAATATATAACTGACCGAGTACCTTATGTTTGGCAGAGGATCCTTCTTGTCATGCTAGTTGCTACCATGTCTTTGCGTAAAACGACATCTTAGCCTAGCATATGGTGGTCCAATATAAAGGTTACCTGCTTCCTATGCATGAAGAGCGTGGCAAGAACTAAGCATTTATTGGGGCACATCTTATAGTTATGTAAAGGCTTCTGTATGATGTTTGATGAATCACACGATAGGCTACAATTATGGCAGATTTCATCCATTGTGGTTTCTTAGTTAGATGCTAGACCTTGTTGTTCTTCAAGCTGTAATTACTTTCTGATTAACTGTTACCAAAATCACTTCAAAAAGCTCTAGAATAGTTAGGCATGTCACTGAGCGAGTAACTTGTGTTTGGTAAAGAATTCTGCTGTCATGATAATGCTACCATCTCCTTGCATAGAACTACGGCAGATTAAAGTATGGTGGCCCAATATAAAATATCACCTGATTCCTATGCATGAAAATCAGGGCAAGAACTAAGCATTCGTTAAAGTGCACTTTCCGGTTTTGTAGAGACTCATGTATGATGTTTGATTGATCACACAGTAGGATTGGATGTTGAACATTTCATCATCGTTGTTTTGATGATTAGACATTATTGATATGTAATCTTTAATGATTTTCTGATTAACCGTTGCCAAAATCCCTTGAACAGAATAAGAAGCTCAAGGATGTGGAGATCAGTTTTCCAATTGTCTATGGAACCATTTCGTTTTGGCTTGGCAAAAAAGCAAGCGAGTAAGCATTTGCTTCATAGAAACTTATTTCTGTTAATTTCTTGAATCAGAATTTTACAACTTCAAACTGTAAATACAGTGTCATATTTTTATGTTCTAACCTGTAGCGAAAATTGTCTGAAGAATTTTTTTTCCCTTCTAGGTACAATTCTCACAAATGGACCGTGTACATCCGTTCTGCAACAAATGAGGATTTGAGTGTCATAGTTAAGCGTGTAGTGTTTCAGCTTCACCCAAGTTTCACTAATCCAACAAGAGTTGTAGAGCAACCGCCTTTTGAGTTGTCCGAATCTGGATGGGGAGAGTTTGAGATTGCGATAACCCTTTATTTTCACAGTGATGTCTGTGAGAAGCGCTTGGACTTGTAAGTGCTGAAGTACTTTTTTTAACAGCGTTTTTTTGGGATCAAATACTTAGGTGATAGAAACGGTGCAGGTTTCATCAACTTAAGCTGTATCCGGAAGAGGATGCTGGACCTCAATCAACAAAAAAACCTGTTGTAGTGGAAACATATGATGAAGTTGTCTTCCCTGAGCCCACTGAGGCCTTCTTCCTGCGAGTGCAAAACCATCCTGCTGCTACTGTGCCCAGGCTACCTCCTGGTATGACATTGTCTTCTCCAGGTATGTGGCTAGCTGGCTTGTACTTCGTATTTTCATTGTGGGAAATGATAAAGTAGCATCTTAATCTTTAAATCATCTAGGCCCTATGGAACTCATGGCACATGATAAGAAGCGTTTTGACACGAAGGATCATTCTTTGAGCCAGTGGTTCTCGAACTTCTCTGAAGCAGATGAACTATTAAAACTGGCTGCTGCTCGTCAACAGGTGAGAATCAGAGCTAGTAGTATTTGTCCTTATTAGGTGTATATTATAGCTGGCAATGCCGGTAGAAGGCATTATTTTCCCATGCGACATAGTCTAGCCACACTTGTAAGGTTCACTGCTGTAGAGGCTTATAATTTTTCCCTTTTGTTGAGAGTTTCCTCATATGAATTTCAATCAGCAAATCCGTTTTAGGATAAGCTGTATGCCAGTAATAGAAAACCCAGTGTCTAGTAGTGGAATCATCCATTCGTTCTGATATGCATATCCTTGCCGTAACACTGGAAATATTTTGCCCTTGGTGTCACTTTCATAGAGATGTCACACTAGGGATCGTTTGGGACCTTGAACCATGTGGTGTTTCTGGTGTCTTTTACTCCATTTTGCTTGTTTAGTTACACGGTGTTGCATATAACGGTTTACATACAAACCTGATAGAATATGCGTAGACATGAACAGTTAGTCGTGGAAAACAGCATCCTGTGATTTGAGTTGTTACCTTTTTGTTCCTCCAGGTGCAGGCTCACATTGCTAAGCTGAGAAGGCAGCTAAGCATGATAGAGGGAATGCCCCAGCAATCCAGAGTTATCTCTGGTCAGTAAAGTTAACCTTTTTTTTCTTCCGATTAGCAGTGATCACATTTGTCATATGCTGAAGGGTTTGAACTGATGATGAGCTTCATAATCTTCTATGTCCAGGTCCTGGTCAACAGTTTGGGCACGGCTAATGGAACAGTAGCTGCTGTAAGGAGGATGCTGAAACCTGATAACAACTCGCTAACAGAATGTGATGAATGTATCTTCATTGAGGTCTTAGGCTCGCAATTGATGTTCAGTGCTGGGCAGTGTGCATAAAGCGCAATCTATGGATTGTACCGCCTTTGTGCATTTTGAAATCAACTCAACGGGAGCATGATGTACTGCACATGACCTCCAGGCATGCTATATCGTGTACCTGCCTAAGTTATCCCCCCTCTGTTCTTTTTCTTTTATGTTCCAGTAGAAGCATAGCACAGCGGGTGCAAAATCCATTTTGCTTACATAGTGGAATGTGCCTTGCTTTGTGTCAGTACCAGTAAGTGTTCATTTCCAAAATTATTTGACAGTTAAGTGAAGAGAAGCTAGTCTGTCTGACCGTTAGTTGAAGTGGATACATATTAGAACATTTGGCGGTGAACAAGTCTTAACAAGTTTCTTTTAGGGGAATGCCATACGGCACACCATTTAAACAAGCTTGCATAAGGTCACGACCGAAGTATACACTCATTCAGTTAACTCTGTCGAGATTCAGAGAAGGGGTGTAGCTGTTCTGACAATACCGTTTCAGTCAGTGAACGGCCACGATGGCTCCCTTGGGCGGATCGCCACCGTTGGATCAGGGTCACTAAACTGTAGCGTTTATTTCCGTTTCCGTTAGTTGTCATTGGCCAGCCTATAAACAGCCGGGATGTGGCTGGAAGGGATCACTATCGATTCCCCATTTGCCTTGCGAGCTACGGCTTGAACAAGAACCCTACATTTACTTTCCCTTAATACAGATGTGATCTGGCTCTCCCTTCGATAATTCTTCCCTAAATAGCTATAGAAATCCTTCCTCCCTCATCGGGTCCTGACAAATTGGTATACAGAGCCATCGTTCCTTGGAGCAAATTTTTTTTCCTTTCTCAGATCTGGGATTCCCACCCTTCCCTCCCCTTCTTCGACGATCGGCGAAGAGACGCGGCGGCGGAGATGTGGTAGTTGGCGACGGTGTGGGGGCGCAGGCGGCGGTGCTTATTCGGGCACAGATTGGTAGAGCAGAGGCAGTTGTTCGAGCAAATTGCTTGATCTGTAAAATTCCGCGCTCTAGCACCGATCCGTGTGCCAAGGAGGCGTGGAGCGCGGCGGCGGCAGGATCGGGAGTAGGAAACGGGTTGCTGGGAGTCCAGTAGTAAAATTCCTTATTCCTGCTTCAGATCAAGGAGATGGGGCGTGGCAAAGGAATTGACGAGGCCGATCTGCTCGAGGTTCTCTCACTGCGCGATGATTTTGGAGTACTGCAAAAAGAGAGTGCTCAAGTTCAGTCCCAAGTATCGCAATTACAGACAGACGTGCAAGCTATAGGTTCCAAGCAAGGAGAAATTTCAGCTACTGTAGGAGAGGTTGAAAAAGTGGTACTAGACCTGGGTAAACAACTGTCTGTGATCAGTGGTGTTCTGCAGACACTTGTCAAAACGACTCAACAAGCTCAGCATTCTGATCAACCTGCTAGCTCTATAGGAGTACCCAAATCTCCTACAATGAACCAGGATCACACACAGGAACAAGAAACTAGATTGGAACAACTCAGAAAGCAACTGGCAGCAGAGAAGGAGAAATCCAAGCAGATGGAGGACAGTCAACTTCAGAATCTCCCTCCTATCCGCACAAATCAAACAAATGGACCACTGGTTTTGTCCAATGTAATGCATAAGAGGCACACAATTGGAGGTACTCCACTAACAAAGAAGAAACAATGCTCGACACCGCATTCAACCATTTCTATCGAACAACAGAGATAGACAAATGTGGCGAGGATATCACGTAACATATGAACTGGATATGCAAGCCCAATTCATGAGATCTCGACTAAAGGGCCTAAACTAGAATTCCCTAGATTCTCGGTGAAGATCCATTGGGTTGGATTAGACAAAGGCAACAAGTATTTCCAAATGTCACCGCACCTGAGGAATACAAAGTGTCACTTGCCCAAATGTACATCATTGGAGAAGCTGATACATGGCTTAGAAGATCAGGACTGCTAAAGAAACAACTATCTTGGACTCAATTTGGAAAGGAGGTCATTAAAAGATTTGCAGAGCATGGATCTTATGACCTTACAGAGAAATTCAACTCACTGAAGCAAGGAAATAATTCAGTCTCTGAATATACAAAGAGTTTTGAAGATCTCATGGCAGATGTGCTAGAAGAAACTCCTGAATTAAGTGAACAATGGTTTATCAGATGCTTTGTCAATGGTCTAAGAGAGGGAATTTAATTCCAAATCAGACCACTCAGGCCACAGTCACTCACAGATGCTTTTTGTTTGGCCAAAGAAGTTGAACCAAATCATCCACCAGTACAAAAGATGTTGGGGAACGTAGTAATTTCAAAAATTTTCCTACGCACACGCAAGATCATGGTGATGTATAGCAACGAGAGGGGAGAGTGTTGTCCACATACCCTTGTAGACCCGGCGGAAGCGATCACAACGTAGAGGAAGTAGTCGACGTTCTCCTCGCGATCCGACCGATCCCGCGCCGTTACTCGGCGCCCGAGTTCTTGACACACGACAGCTCGATGACGCCCTCGTACTCGATCCAGCCGAGTGTCGAGGGAGAGTTTCACAAGACGACGTGGCAGGACGATCTTGATGTTTCACCGCGCAGGCTTCGCTAAGCTTCATGACGGTATAACCGAGGTGGAATATGGTGGAGGGGCACCGACACGGCTAAGGAACGATCTCAAGATCAACTTGTGTGTTCAAGGGCCCCGCCTCAGATATAAAGGAGCAAGGGGGGGGGGGCGGCCAAGGGAGGCGCCAAGGAGTCCTACTCCCTGGGAGTAGGATTCCCCAATCCTAGTTGGACTAGGATTCCTGGGGGGAAAGAGAGAGAGGGGCGGCCCTTCTCCTAGTCCTAGTAGGACTAGGGAAGGGGGGAGGCGCGCCCACCTAGGGCTGGCCCTTCTCCTTTCCACTAAGGCCCATCGAGGCCCATTTACCTCCCGGGGTTCCAGTAACCTCCGTTACTCGATAGAATTCCGCCGCCGGAACCATTCGAACTCCAAACATAGGCTTCCAATATATCAATCTTTATGTCTCGACCATTTCGAGACTCCTCGTCATGTCCGTGATCACATCCGGACTCGAACTTCTTGGTACATCAAAATACATAAACTCATAATAACCGCCATCGAAACCTTAAGCGTGCGGACCCTACGGTTCGAGAACAATGTAGACATGACCTAGAACTATTCACGGTCAATAACCAACAGCGGGACCTGGATGCCCATATTGGTTCCTACATATTCTACGAAGATCTTTATCGGTCGACCGCATAACAACATACGTTGTTCCCTTTGTCATCGGTATGTTACTTGCCGAGATTCGATCGTCGGTATCCAATACCTAGTTCAATCTCGTTACGGCAAGTCTCTTTACTCGTTCCGTAATACATCATCTCACAACTAACTCATTAGTTGTTATGCTTGCAAGGCTTCGATGATGTGCATTACCGAGAGGGCCCAGAGATACCTCTCCGACAATCGGAGTGACAAAACCTAATCTCAAATACGCCAACCCAACATCCGCCTTTGGAGACACCTGTAGTACTCCTTTATAATCATCCGATTCACGTTGTGACGTTTGGTAGCACCCAAAGTGTTCCTCCGCAAACGGAGTTGCATAATCTCATAGTTATAGGAACATGTATATGTCATGGATAAAAGCGGTAGCAACATACTAAAACGATCGTGTGCTAAGCTAATTGAATGGGTCATGTCAATCGATCATTCAAATAATGATGTGACCTTGTTAATCAAATAACAACTCTTTGTTCATGGTTAGGAAACATAACCATCTTTGATTAACAAGCTAGTCAAGTAGAGGCATACTAGTGACACTCTGCTTGTCTATATATTCACACTTGTATTATGTTTCCGGTTAATACAATTCTAGCATGAATAATAAACATTTATCATGATATGAGGAAATATATAATAACTTTATTATTGCCTCTAGGGCATATTTCCTTCATCTCCCACTTGCACTAGAGTCAATAATCTAGATCACATCACCATGTGATTAACATCGATAGTTCACATCATCATGTGATTAACACCCATAGTTCACATCGCCATGTGACCAACACCCAAAGGGTTTACTAGATTCAATAATCTAGTTCACATCGCTATGTGATTAACACCCAAAGAGTACTAAGGTGTGATCATGTTTTGCTTGTGAGAGAGTCTTAGTCAACGGGTCTTTCACATTCAGATCCGTTATGTATTTTGCAATTTTTCTATGTCTACAATGCTCGCACGAAGCTACTCTAGCTAATTGCTCCCACTTTCAATATGTATCTAGATCGAGACTTAGAGTCATCCGGATCGGTGTCAAAACTTGCATCGACGTAACCCTTACTTACGGCTAACCTTTTGTCACTTCCATAATCGAGAAACATATCCTTATTCCACTAAGGATAATTTTGACCGTTGTCCGATGATCTACTCCTAGATCACTATTGTATTCCTTGCATAAACTCGGTGCAGGGTATACAATAGATCCAGTACACAAGATGGCATACTTTATAGAAACTATGGCCAAGGCATAGTGAATGACTTTCATTCTCTTTCTATCTTCATTGTGGTCGGGTTTTGAGTCTTACTCAATTTCGCACCTTGTAACACGTGCAAGAACTCTTTCTTTGATCTGTTTCATTTTGAACTACTTCAAAATCTTGTCAAGGTATGTACTCATTGAAAAAACTTATCAAGCATCTTGATCTATCTCTATAGATCTTGATGCTCAATATGTAAGTAGCTTTACCGAGGTCTTTCTTTGAAAAACTCTTATTCAAGTATCCCTTTATGCTATCCAGAAATTCTATATCATTTCTGATCAGCAATATGTCATCTACATATAATTATCAGAAATGCTGTAGTGCTCCCACTCACTTTTTAGTAAATACAGGCTTCACCGTAAGTCTGTATAAAACTATATGCTTTGATCAACTCATCAAAGCGTATATTCCAACTCCGAGATGCTTGCACCAGTCCATAGATGGATCACTGGAGCTTGCACACTTTGTTAGCTCCCTTTGGATCGATAAAACCTTCTGGTTGCATCATATACAACTCTTCCTCCTAAAACCCATTCAGAATGCAGTTTTACATCCATTTGCCAAATTTCATAAATTGTGGCAATTGCTAACATGATTCGGACAGACTTAAGCATCGCTACAGCTTGAGAAAAACTCATTGTAGTCAACACCTTGAACTTGTCAAAAACCTTTTGCGACAAGTCGAGCTTTGTAGATAGTAACACTACTATCGTCGTCGTCTTCCTCTTGAAGATCCATTTATTTTTTATGGCTTGCCGATCATCGGCAACGCCACCAAAGTCCACACTTTGTTCTCATACATGGATCTCATCTCGATTTCATGGCCTCAAGCCATTTCGCGGAATCTGGGCTCATCATCGCTTCCTCATAGTTCGAGGTTCATCATGGTCTAGTTACATGACTTCCGAGCAGGATTACCGTACCACTTTGGTGCGGATCTCACTCTGGTTTACCTACGAGATTCGGTAGTAACTTGATCCGAAGTTACATGATCATCATCATTAGCTTCCTCACTAATTGGTGTAGTAGTCACAGAACAGATTTCGTGATGAACTACTTTCCAATAAGGGAGAAGGTACAATTACCTCATCAAGTTCTACTTTCCTCCCACTCACTTCTTTCGAGAGAAACTCCTTCTCTAGAAAGGATCCATTTATTAGCAACGAATGTTTTGCCTTCGGATCTGTGATAGAAGGTGTACCCAACATTTCCTTTGGGTATTCTATGAAGACGCACTTCTCCGATTTGGGTTCGAGCTTATCAGATGAAACTTTTTCACATAAGCATCGCAGCCCCAAACTTTAAGAAACGACAACTTTGGTTTCTTGCTAAACCACAGTTCATATAGTGTCATCTCAACGGATTTAGATGGTGCCCTATTTAACGTGAATGCAGTTGTCTCTAATGCATGATCCCAAAACGATATTGGTAAATCGGTAAGAAACATCATAGATTGTACTATATCCAATAAAGTACGGTTATGACGCTCGGACACACCATTATGATGTGGTGTTCGGTGGCATGAATTTGTGAAACTATTCCATGTTGTTTTAATTGAAGACCAAACTCAGAACTCAAATATTCATCTCCACGATCGATCGCAGAAACTTTATTTTCTTGTCACGATGATTTTCCACTTCACTCTGAAATTCTTTGAACATTTCAACTATTTCGGACTTATGTTTCATCAAGTAGATATACCCATATCTGCTCAAATCATCTTGTGAAGGTCGAAAATAACGATACTTGCCACGAGCATCAACACTCATTGGATCGCATACATCGGTATGTATTATTTCCAATAAGTCAAGAGCTTGTTCCATTGTTCCGAGAACGGAGTTTTAGTCATCTTGCCCATGAGGCACGGTTCGCAAGTGCCAAGTGATTCATAATCAAGTGACTCCAAAAGTCCATCAAGATGGAGTTTCTTTATGTGCTTTACACCGATATGACCTAAACGGCAAAGTGCCACAAATAAGTTGCACTATCATTATTAACTTTGCATCTTTTGGTTTCAATATTATGAATATGTGTATCACTACGATCGAGATCCCATGAACCATTTTCATTGGGTGTGTAACCATATAAGGTTTTATTCATGTAAAAGAATAACAGTTTATTCTCTTACTTAAATGAATAACCGTATTGCAATAAACATGATCAAATCATATTCATGCTCAACGCAAACACCAAATAACATTTATTTAGGTTCAACACTAATCCCGAAAGTATAGGGAGTGTGCGATGATGATTATATCAATCTTGAAACTACTTTCAACACACATCGTCACTTCACTCTTAACTAGTTTCATTTATTCGCAACTCCGTTTGAGTTACTACTCTTAGCAACCGAACCAGTACCAAATACCGAGGGGTTGCTATAAACACTAGTAAAGTACACATAAAACACCAGTATATCAAATATACCCTTTTTCACTTTGCCATCCTTCTTATCCACCAAATATTTAGGCAGTTCGCTTCAAGTGACCATTTCCTTTGCATGTAAGCACTCGGCCAGCTTTGGTTCAGCTTTGGGTTTCTTCGTGGGAGTGACAACTTGCTTGTCAATCTACTTGAAGTTCCCTTTCTTTCCTTTGCCCTTTTCTTGAAACTAGTGATCTTGTCAACCATCAACACTTGATGCTCTTTCTTGATTTCTACCTTCGTCGATTTCAACATCACGAAGAGCTCGGGAATCATTTTCGTCATCCCTTGCATACTATAGTTCATCACGAAGTTCTACTAACTTGGTGATGGTGACTAGAGAATTTCATCAATCACTATCTTATCCGGAAGATTAACTCCCACTTGATTCAAGCGATTGAAGTACCTGATAATCTGAGTACATGCTCACTAGTTGAGCGATTCTCCTCCATTTTTAGCTATAGAATTTGTTGGAGACTTTCATATCTCTCAACTCGGTATTTGCTTAAAATATTAACTTCAATTCTGGAACATCTCATATGGTCCATGATGTTCAAAACATCTTTGAAGTCCCGATTCTAAGCCATAAAGCATGGTGCACAAAACTATCAAGTAGTCATCATATCGAGCTAGCCAAACGTTCATAACGCCCAGATCCGCTCTCGCAATAGGTCATCACCTAGCGGTGCATTAAGGACATGATTCTTCGTGCAAAGCAATGAGGATAAACCTCGGATCATGGATCAAATCCGCATCATTGCTACTAACATTTTTCAACACAATTTTCTAGGAACATATCAAAATAAACATATGAAAACAACAACGCAAGCTATTGATCTTACAACATAATTTGCAAAATACTACCAGACTAAGTTCATGATAAATTTAAGTTCAATTAATCATATTACTTAAGAACTCCCACTTAGATAGACATCTCTCTAGTCATCTAAGTGATCACGTGACCCAAATCAACTAAACCATAACCGATCATCACGTGAGATGGAGTAGTTTTCAATGGTGAACATCTTATGTTGATCATATCTACTATATGATTCACGCCGACCTTTCGGTCTCCGTGTTCCGAGGCCATATCTGCATATGCTAGGCTCGTCAAGTATAACCCGAGTATTCTGCGTGTGCAAAAACGGCTTGCACCCGTTGTAGATGGACGAGAGCTTATCACACCCGATCATCACGTGGTGTCCGGGCACGACGAACTTTGGCAACGGTGCATACCGGGAGAACACTTCTTGATAATTTAGTGAGAGATCATCTTATAATGCTACCGTCAATCAAAGCAAGATAAGATGCATAAAAGGATAAACATCACATGCAAATCAATATAAGTGATATGATATGGTCATCATCATCTTGTGCTTCATGATCTCCATCTTGCAAAGCACCACCATGATCACCATCGCCACCG
Organism: Aegilops speltoides; assembly: GCA_021437245.1. Classification (NCBI taxonomy): domain Eukaryota; kingdom Viridiplantae; phylum Streptophyta; class Magnoliopsida; order Poales; family Poaceae; genus Aegilops; species Aegilops speltoides. The sequence continues at coordinate 42,952,470 of CM038147.1, read as the reverse complement.
CGCGACACCTTGATCTTCATCGTAGCATCGTTGTCGTCTCGCCAAACTTATGCTTCTACGACTATCGCTACCGCTTAGTGATAAAGTAAAGCATTACAGTAGCGATTGCATTGCATACAATAAAGCGACAACCATATGGCTCTCGCCGATTGCCGATAACCTCGGTTACAAAACATGATCATCTCATACAATAAAATATAGCATCACGTCTTGACCATATCACATCACAACATGCCCTGCAAAAACAAGTTAGACGTCCTCTACTTTGTTGTTGCAAATTTTACGTGGCTGCTACGGGCTTAAGCAAGAACCAGTCTCACCCACGCATCAAAACCACAACGATACTTCGTCAAATAGACTCCGTTTAACCTTCTCAAGGACCGGGCGTAGCACACTTTCAGTTCAACTAAAGTGAGAGAGACAGCACCCACCAGTCACCTTTAAGCAACGAGTGCTCGTGGCGGTGAAACCAGTCTCGCGTAAGCGTCACGCGTAATGTCGGTCCGGGCGCTTCATCTCACAATACCGCTGAACCAAAGTATGACATTTGGTAGGTAGTATGACTTGTATCGCCCACAACTCACTTGTGTTCTACTCGTGCAAAACATCAAACCATATAAAACCTAGGCTCGATACCTTTGTTGGGGAACGAGTAATTTCAAAAATTTTCCTACGCACACGCAAGATCATGGTGATGTATAGCAACGAGAGGGGAGAGTGTTGTCCACATACCCTTGTAGACCCGGCGAAGCGATCACAACGTAGAGGAAGTAGTCGACGTTCTCCTCGCGATCCGACCGATCCGGCGCCGTTACTCGGCGCCCCGAGTTCTTGACACACGACAGCTCGATGACGCCCTCGATCGCGATCCAGCCGAGTGTCGAGGGAGAGTTTTGTCAAGACGACGGCGCAGGACGATCTTGATGTTTCATCGGCGCAGGCTTCGCCTAAGCTTGCTGACAGTATAACCGAGGTGGAATATGGTGGAGGGGGCACCGACACGGCTAAGGAACGATCTCAAGATCAACTTGTGTGTTCAAGGCCCCCCCCTCAGATATAAAGGAGCAAGGGGAGGGGGGCGGCCAAGGGAGGCGCGCCAAGGAGTCCTACTCCTCTGGGAGTAGGATCCCCCAATCCTAGTTGGACTAGGATTCGGGAGGGAAAGAGAGAGAGGGGGCGGCCCTTCTCCTAGTCCTAGTAGGACTAGGAAGGGGGAGGCGCGCCCACCTAGGGCTGGCCCTTCTCCTTTCCACTAAGGCCCATCGAGGCCCATTTACCTCCGGGGGTTCCGTAACCTCCCGGTACTCAGTAAATTCCGTTTTCGCCCGAACCATTCGAACTCCAAACATAGGCTTCCAATATATCAATCTTTATGTCTCGACCATTTCGAGACTCCTCGTCATGTCCGTGATCACATCCGGACTCAACTTCTTCGGTACATCAAAATACATAAACTCATAATAACCGCCATCGAAACCTTAAGCGTGCGGACCCTACGGTTCGAGAACAATGTAGACATGACCTAGAACTATTCACGGTCAATAACCAACAGCGGGACCTGGATGCCCATATTGGTTCCTACATATTCTACGAAGATCTTTATCGGTCGACCGCATAACAACATCGTTGTTCCCTTTGTCATCGGTATGTTACTTGCCCGAGATTCGATCGTCGGTATCCAATACCTAGTTCAATCTCGTTACGCAAGTCTCTTTACTCGTTCCAGTAATACATCATCTCACAACTAACTCATTAGTTGTTATGCTTGCAAGGCTTGATGATGTGCATTACCGAGAGGGCCCAGAGATACCTCTCCGAGCAATCGGAGTGACAAAACCTAATCTCAAATACGCCAACCCAACATCTGCCTTTGGAGACACCTGTAGTACTCCTTTATAATCATCCAGTTACGTTGTGACGTTTGGTAGCACCCAAAGTGTTCCTCTGGCAAACGGGAGTTGCATAATCTCATAGTTATAGGAACATGTATATGTCATGGATAAAAGCAGTAGCAACATACTAAAACGATCGTGTGCTAAGCTAATTGAATGGGTCATGTCAATCAGATCATTCAAATAATGATGTGACCTTGTTAATCAAATAACAACTCTTTGTTCATGGTTAGGAAACATAACCATCTTTGATTAACAAGCTAGTCAAGTAGAGGCATACTAGTGACACTCTGTTTGTCTATATATTCACACTTGTATTATGTTTCCGGTTAATACAATTCTAGCATGAATAATAAACATTTATCATGATATGAGGAAATATATAATAACTTTATTATTGCCTCTAGGGCATATTTCCTTCAAAAGAAACACTCCAGCTCTTTTGTCAATTTTTATCAGAAAAATAGTAGCAGTTTTCAGAACAGGAATAGTAATACAGTGATTGTTCCTCAACAAAGTGGACAAGGGAAACAGCCTGAAAACACTAACACCAGCAACTCTCAGAAAATTAGGAAAGTGGGAGAATGTTGGAGATGTGGGGACAAATGGATGCATGGTCATAAATGCAAACTCATACCTAATATCCATTTGTTGCAACAGGAAGTGGATGAGCTACAAGAGGACCCAGAGGATACCCCTCTTCAAGAGCAGGAAGAAATTCAGGATGCAGGAGATCAAGCCATGTTTATCACTGCACATGCAATGGGTCGCGATTAGCAAGTGTTTACACCCTTTGTGATAATCCATATAAATGGAAAAAGGGCTATAGCTTTGTTGGATTCTGGAAGCTCTTCCTCCTTCATTAATCAGGAATTTGCTGTGAAAGCTGGCTGTCACTTAATTCCAGTTAAACCTAGAGCAATATCTATGGCTGGAGGGGGTAAATTAACATCTGATGCTGTGGTTCCAAACTGTGCTTTTCAGTTGGCAAAAACAACATTAACACACAGTTTCAGAACTCTAACACTTCCCAGTCATGATATGATACTAGGATATGATTGGTTCACACTCATGAGTCCTGTGTCTTTCAACATACCAGGTAACAATTTCAGTTTCACCATGGAAGGAAAGAGAACAGTAACTGCTGCCATATTCAATACTCCTGATAAAGTTAAAGAAGTTTCAACAGAGAAGGTGGGCAAGTTATTGGAGAAAGGAGCAGAGGTTTTTTTACTGCAAATGCATAATAACATTGTCATGGAAGCACCTGCAGGGTTTACCACACCTCCTCAGTTACAGAAGTTACTGTTAGAGTATGCTGACCTATTTGAGGAGCCCCATACCCTCCCTCCACATAGGGACTGTGATCACACTATTCCCTTACAACACGGAGTTGAACCTCCTCATTCCGTGCCCTACAGAGTACCACACCACCAAAAACAAGAAATGGAGGATCAAATCAAAAAGATGTTGGCTGCACATTTTATCAGGCACAGCCAGAGTCCCTATGCAGCTCCTGTCATTTTAGTGAAGAAAAAGGATAATTCCATGAGGCTATGCACTGATTTCAGGAAGCTAAACTCTGTTACTGTGAAAAACAAGTTCCCCATACCAGTCATAGAAGATTTACTGGATGAATTACATGGAGCACAATATTTTTCCAAATTGGACTTGAGAGCAGGATATCATCAAATTAGAATGCACCCTGATGACATACACAAAACTGCTTTCAGGACATTTTTAGGGCACTTTGAGTATTTGGTGATGCCCTTTGGACTGTCTAATGCACTAGGCACCTTTCAAGCACTAATGAATAGCATTTTTGGCCCTTATCTGAGAAAGTTTGTATTGGTTTTCTTTGATGATATACTGATCTACAGTAAATCCCTCAAAGAGCACATGGAGCATATTGAACTAGTTGTAAGGGCATATTTATCCCCTAGTGGTTTTGGTGATTGATGATAATGCTTTTGCGGACTAATCGTGTGCGTTAAGTTCTTTCAGAGAATCATCCATTGGCACGAGACGATTTTCTCCCCTCGGTGTTTTAGTCAAGACGGTGTAGCTCCTTCGTTTCGTTGTTGGTGGACTAGCTTCGTAGGAGTCACCATACTATTAAGAGGGGATCCGCTTTGGTAAGACGAGGGTGGAATCAACACGTACACATCCTTATCACACCCGTCGTCTTCCTTTCGCAACTCTGGAGCCGCAACTTCTCTTCCATACCGCTTCGTCTGTGCGGTAGTACCGCGATCTCCAATGATAGTACCACCGAAGCCCTCCGGTAGTATGCGCTCCATGGAGCGGTAGTACCGCTCAGAGAGCGGTAGTACCGCTCGCGGCTTCGGCAGTAGTACCGCAAGAAGATGTCGCACATCGCCGCCTCGATTCGAGACGGTGTTTTCTCGTGATCGGTTTTGCGGCACTAAAAGCGGTAATACTGCTTCGAGCGGTAGTACCGCTCCTACTCCCATGTAGTACCGCCTGGGGCGATGGGTCTGGCTTCCTCTCCAGCCGCGGTAGTACTGGCTGGGGGGGAGCGGTAGTACCGCTCTCGCCGGGTAGTACCGCCCCCAATGGTAGTAGTACCGCCCTGCCCCAGCGGTAGTACCGCTCTGTGAGGGGCTGCACAGTGAGGTGATGTGTTCCCACACTATATAAAGGTGTCTTCTTCCTCCAAGTTGACATACCTCTTTCTCCCAAAGCTCCATTGTTGCTCAAAGCTCCATTTTCGCCCGATCTCTCTCCCTAGCCAATCAAACTTGTTGATTTGCTTGGGATTGGTTGAGAAGGCCCAGATCTACACTTCCACCAAGAGAAATTTGATTCCCCCCACTTATCCCTTGCGGATCTTGTTACTCTTGGGTGTTGAGCACCCTAGACGGTTGAGGTCACCTCGAAGCCATACTCCATTGTGGTGAAGCTTCGTGGTGTTGTTGTTGTTGTTGGGAGCCTCCGATTGTTGTGGAGATTGCCCCAACCTTGCTTGTAAAGGTTCGGTCGCCGCCTTCAAGGGCACCAATAGTGGAATCACGACATCTCGCATTGTGTGAGGGCGTGAGGAGAATACGGTGGCCCTAGTGGCTTCTTGGGGAGCATTGTGCCTCCACACCGCTCTAACGGAGACGTACTTCCCCTTAAAAGGAAGGAACTCCGGTAACACATCCTCGTCTCCACCGGCTCCACTCTTGGTTATTTCGTGCCTTTACTTTTGCAAGCTTACTTGTTGTTACATCCCTTGCTTGCTTGTGTACTATTTATTATTGCATCATATAGGTTGCTCACCTATTTGCACATCTAGACAACCTATTTTGTTGCAAAGTTTAATTTGGTAAAGAAAAGGTTAAAAATTGTTAGTTGCCTATTCACCCCCCTCTAGTCAACCATATCGATCCTTTCAATTGGTATCAGAGCCTCGTCTCTTTTTAAGGACTTTACCGTCCAAAGAGTATGGTTGATGCCGTAGATGAGGTGGGAGAGCACTCCGGTGCGAATCCGATCTCATCTACGGGAGATGGGGGTAACTCGATCTCACGTGAGGAATTCAATGTTGCTTTGGAAACATTGAAAACCTCCATGACGACCGAGGTTAGGACATGTTTAAGGAATTCCTAGAAGGACTTAAACAATCTACCTCGCCGATGAAAGTGGGTGATCCCACCAACAAGGTGACGGATGCTCCCTCCGACAAGGGGGAAGCTAACATTGATAAGAGTCCTTCTATTAGTGGTAGAAATGGTACCGGCATCTTTGCCCATGTGGAACCCCCGGTTTATGGAGGGCCAATTCCCTCCACTCATTTGAATCATGTCGGTCCACCTCCTAAATATGAGAAACATGAAGATTTTGATTCTTGGGTCTATCGCTTTAAGCGTCATTTGAAACATGTGAACACTAACCTTTGGAGAATCATTGAAGAAGGTTTTTATCCTCATGACCCAAGCAACTTCACCCCTCGAGAAGCCGTGGACAATCAATTCAATGAGAGTGCTCTCTTCATCATCCAAGATGCAATCCTTCCCGAAGATCTCCCTCACCTTCGACCCCATGTCATGGCTAAAGAAGCATGGAAATGTGTCGAGGGCCTCTATCGTGGAAGTGCTAGCATTCAACGCTCCAACTATGAAGTGGTGCAAGATGAAGCCGATGAGTTTGCAATGAAAGAAGATGAAGAACCTCGTGAGCTCTTTCGAAGAGTGACCAAACTCGTGGTCGCACTTCAAGATCATGGAAGCAAGGACACGGATGACAATTGGATCAAGCGGAAGTTCCTCAAGGCCATGATGCCCTACAACAAGGCCATGTCCTCCGTCATTCGTCAACGACCGGACTTCCACTCCATGACCTCAAGTGAAGTGTTGGAAGAGTTCGTTGCAATGAGCATCTTGGACAAGACCGCCGACAATACGGTGCTCCGTTCTCAAAGAGCAAAGAAGCCTAACCTTGCTTTCAAGGCCAAGGTTACTATGGAAGAAGAGGAAGAAGTGGAAGATGAGGAAAGCAACCCCGAAGACACCAAGTTTGACTACCATCAGTACATGGCCCTTGCTTCAAGACAATTTTGGAGCAAGAAGAGCTCAAGACCCAACTTCAACAAGAACAACTCAAGTGGCGTCAAGGGCAAGCAACGAGTTAGAACTTGCTTCAACTGTGGCAATGTGAGCCATTTCGTTGCGGATTGTCCTTACGAGAAGCGGGAAGACAATGGTGGCAAGTTCATTCAAAAAGACAAAGCCAAGTCCTTTCCCAACAAGAACAACTTCGCCAAGAAGACTCCCACTCGTGGGTTGGTGGTTCAAGAAGAATACCAAGAGGATGACGATGATGATGAAAATGAAGATGCAACGGCCATGGCGTCCGTTGCCATTGCTACCACTCCCCGGGTGTCTCTCTTCGAATCACCCAACGAAAACATCACCGCTAGATGCCTCATGGCTAAAGCCTCAAACAAGGTAACCCCCAACATCACAACCACCATCATTACTAATCCCTCCTTGGAGGATTGCATTGATGGACATGTTGAGTCTAATGAGGAAGTGAATGAATTTGAGTCTTTTATGAGTAAGCTCAAGGAAAGTCCAAGAAGCACTTTGTTGCTCTCTTGGAACAACTTAGTGAGGCCAATGACATGATCGAGGCTCACGAAGAAACCATCTCCAAGATGGAAGGTCATAGTCGTGACTATGCCGATGAGATATCGGATCTCTAATGCTCTTGAGGAAGAGCGTGTGCATCGTTTGACTCTTGAGGAGTGACACAATGATGACCATGCTAAGTTAAAGAAAGATCTTGATCATGCTCTTGTCATGTCTCGTGTGCTAACCTCTGAGAAGGCTAAACTTGGGGTTGATCATGCTAGACTCAAAGAGGAGTTTGAGATACTTGACAAGGCCCACAAGGTCTTGAAGGGTACTCATGCTAGCCTCAAAGAGTCTCATGCTCAACTCCAAGTTAAGCTAATCAAGGAAAAGGCCACCTTTCCTCATATGGTATTAATTGATAATGCATGTGCTACTAACCCATGTTGTGAGCATGTGCATCTTGTGGAGGAAAATGCCAAGTTGAAGGATCAACTTGAGAAAGGCCTTGTGTCTTGCATTCAAGGTGAGAAAAACCTCAATGACCTTTTGAGCAATCAAAAGGAAGTTGTGGCCAAAGAAGGAATTGGGTTTGCACCCAAGTCCAAGAGCAAGAAGAAGAAGAACAACAAGACCAATCGTCCTCCTCCTCTCAAACAAACGTTCGTGAAAGAGGGAGAGGGTGCTCCTAAGAAGAAGAAGGAGAAAGTGAAGGGAGTTGATGTCCAAAAGGGCAAAAGCATTTCCTCAAACAAAGCCGGCGACTTTAACCCGTCATATGTGTTGTGCCGTGCTAGTGATGGACATGTTTATGCTAGATTTGTTGGTTCTTCCTATTAGTACATTGAATGGTCTATTTGGGTCCCCAAGACCCTTGTTACTAACATCAAAGGACCCATTACTAAATGGGTACCTAAAACCAAGCATTGATCTCGTGTAGGTGTTTGCTTCCGGTGGGGGATCATGGTTGCTCGACATGGAGCAACAAATCATATGACCGGAGCAAGGACTTGGTGGTGGACGTGCAAGAGATTCCATCTATGCCCACCAATGTCGAGTGGGGTGATGCATCACATTCTAAGGTATTGGGTCTCGCAAGGTTGTCATTTCTCATGATCTAACGATCGAGAAAGTCATGCTTGTTGAGTCCCTTGCATTCAATTTACTTTCCGTTCGTCAACTTGCACTCATGGGCTTTGCTACATTCTTTGATATTGATACCGTGGCCCTCTTGTGGAGCAAGACTCTTAAAGTAGCCTTTGTTGGGCATGTCGAGAACGGTCTCTATGTGATTAACTTCTCGGAGCGACCCACTAAGACCGCGACATGCCTAATGGCTAAAGTTGACGTGGGATGGCTTTGGCATCGCCGTTTAGCCCACGTCAATATGAGATCTTTGCAAAGTCTTCTCAAGGGGGACCATGTTCGTGGACTAACAAATGTTAGTTTTGCCAAAGATCGTGCTTGCAGTGCTTGTATCGAAGGAAAGCTTCATGAAAAGGCTCACCCTCCTTCAACCATCATCTACTCGAAGAGACCCTTGGAGCTCCTTCACATGGATCTCTTCGGGCCTCCATCTTTTGATAGTCTTGGAGGGAGAAAGTATTGCTTGGTGATTGTGGATGATTATTCAAGGTACACTTGGGTATACTTCTTCAAGAGGAAGAGTGAGACTCAACAAACCGTCACCGACTTTGCAAATGAAGCTCAACGTCAACATGCTGCAAAGATCTTGACAATAAGAAGTGACAACGGCACCGAGTTCAAGAACTACACCTTGGATGAGTTTCTTAGTGATGGGGGGATCAAGCATCAATGCGGCACCTTATACCCCTCAACAAAATGGTGTTGCGGAGAGGAAGAACCGGACGTTGATGGATGCGGCAAGGACCATGATGGCGGAGTTCAAGTCTCCGTAAAACTTTTGGGCCGAAGCCATCAACACCGCATGTCATGCATCCAATCGGCTCTATCTTCGCAAAGGCTTGAACAAGACTCCTTATGAGATTCTCACCGGCAACAAGCCCAACCTCAAGTACTTCCGGGTGTTCGGTTGTAAGTGTTTCATTCTCAAGAAAGGTGTTCGTTTGTCTAAATTTGAGGCTAGAGCTCATGAGGGCATATTTGTTGGTTATGCTACAAACTCTCATGCTTACCGTGTCCTCAACAAGTCCACTGGGCTCATTGAGGAGACGTGTAACGTGGAGTTTGACGAAAATAATGGCTCCCAAGTGGAGCAAAGTGGTACTTGTGATGTAGGTGATGAAATTCCTCCCAAGCCATAAGAAGAATGGGTATTGGTCAAATCCTACCCATTGAGAAACCCCTTGTGGCCGAAGGAGAAGGACAATGCTCTACTCAAGTAGAGCCATCACCTCATCAAGACCCACATGCTTCCGAAGAACAAAGTGAAGGCCCTCAACCTTGTGAACAAGACCAAGGGCAAGATCAACCTCAAGATGGTGGTGAACCTCTAAATGATGCCCAAGGTCAAGTTCTCCCCCTCGAGCAAGTTCAAGATCAAGAGCAAACTCAAGCTCAAGAACAAGCTCAAGATCAAGAACAAGCTCAAGACGGCGCTCAAGATGATCAAGTCAACCCTCCTCCCTCCACATCCGAGGAGGAATTAGAGCGTCGTGCCGCGAAGATTTCTTCCAAGCTCACCACTCAAGGCCATCTCATGGAGAATGTAGTTGGAAGCCTAAGAAAGGGGGTAAGCACTCGTAGACAATTAGCAAACTATTGTGAACATCACGCGTTTGTCTCTTGTGTTGAACCCCAAAAGGTCTATGAGGCGCTCGAAGACTCGGATTGGCTCAATGCCATGCATGAAAAACTCAACAACTTCGAGTACAACAAAGTATGGAGATTGGTGCCAAGGCCATCGGGGAACCACAATGTCATTGGAACCAAGAGGATCTTTAAGAACAAGAAAGATGCTCATGGGAACATCGTTCGCAACAAGGCAAGATTGGTAGCACAAGGCTACTCCCAAGTCGAGGGTATCGACTACGGTGAAACCTTTGCTCCCGTTGCTCGTCTTGAATCCATACGTTTGTTGATTGCCTATGCTTCTCATCACAACTTTAAGTTGCAACAAATGGATGTGAAAAGTGCTTTTCTTAATGGTCCTATTAATGAGTTGGTTTATGTCAAGCAACCCCCGGTTTGAGGACCCCTACTTCCGGATCATGTGTATCAACTCGATAAGGCACTCTATGGCCTTAAACAAGCCCCACGTATGCGTGGTATGACCACCTTACCGAAGTTGCTACAAGATCGTGGATTTGAAGTAGGACAAATCGATCCCACTCTTTTTACTAAGAAGGTCAACGGGAGTTGTTTGTATGCCAACTATATGTTGATGATATTATCTTTGGTTCTCCTAACAATGCTTTCAATGAGGAATTTGCCGCTCTCATGACCTCCAAGTTTAAGATGTCTTCGATGGGAGAGTTGAAGTTCTTCCTTGGTTTTGACATCAAACAAAGAAGAGAAGGAACCTTCATCAACCAAGCCAAATACACTCAAGACATGCTTAAAAGATTCAAGCTAAGTGATGTCAAGCCGGCTTCTACACCAATGCCTACCAAGTGCCAACTTGACATCGATCCCAATGGTAAAGCGGTGGATCAAAAGGTATATCGCTCCATGATTGGCTCCTTGCTTTACCTTTGTGCATCTAGACCGGATATCATGTTGAGTGTGGGGATGTGTGCGTTTTCAAGCCGCACCAAAGGAAAGTCACTTTGTGGCGGTCAGTTTAATCTTTCGATATTTGGCTCATACCCCAAACTTTGGCTTATGGTACCCAAGAGGAGCAAACTTCAAGCTTGAAGGTTTCATGGATTCCGATTGGGCGGGAGACAAAGTGGATAGGAAGTCCACTTCCGGAGGGTGCCAATTTGTTGGTTGCTCTTTGGTAAGTTGGTCTTCCAAGAAGCAAAGTTGTGTGTCTCTCTCGTCCACCGAAGCGGAGTATGTGGCGGCCGGTAGTTGTTGTGCTCAACTCCTATGGATGAGGCAAACATTAAAGGAGTACGATGTCATTTGTGACAAAGTGCCTCTTTGGTGTGATAATGAAAGTGCCATCAAGATTTCTCTCAACCCGATGCAACACTTCAAGACGAAGCACATTGAGATTCGGTATCACTTCATCCGGGATCACATTAGGCGAGGGGAGATCGAGCTCAAGTATGTCAACACTCATGATAACCTTGCAGATATTTTCACGAAGCCCTTGGATGAAGCAAGATTTCGCGAGTTAAGGCATGAGCTAAATATCATTGATTTGAGCAATGTGACTTGAACCCGTGCACCCCCCACCACACTCATCTTGTTGTCTAGTTTAGGTGTAGGCATGGACATAGGGGGAGCGTTGTTCTCTCAATGAGCTCTCCCTCCCCCCATTATGCATAAAACGATCAACTCTTTCACATTAGCCATTTTTGATGGTACTTGTGCTTCAAAGACGAGTTTTGGTCATGGGCCCAAGGATAATTCTTCGCGGTGCCATACCAATTGACTCAAACATAGGTGGCTCCGGCCACCGCCCTCTCTTGAGAGAGGCCAGAGCTCGCTCTTCTTTTTTTTGGTTGCTTTGAAGGAGTGGGTTCCGGTTCGGTGTTCGTGTGTGTGTTGTCTTGTTGGTCCTTTTCTTGTCTTCGCCTTGGTTGCTTTGCTTTTTGGTTGCTTTGACGGAGTTTTTGTCTAGAAGCATGTTTTTCAGTTCTTTGGCGGTACTATCGCTTGTTGGCGAAGCGGTACTACCGCTCAAGCGGTACTATCAGCTCCCCAGCATGGGTACTACACCGAGAGGCGTGGCGAGGGTTATATCGGGGGCAGGGGGAGTTTCTTCTCCCCCATACCCATTCGCATGCCCACACGCCTGTTCCTCTCTCTCTCCAGCAACCGGCGCCGCGGGAGGGCTCCGGCGGATCTCCCTCTCCGGGCCGTCCCTCTCCATCCCCTTCGATGGAGACGATCCCACCTTGTCCTCTTGCCATGGATGCCGGTATTGCCCCCGTTCTCTTGTTCTTTTTGTCTAGGTTTCCAATCTAGCATCTTAGGGGCAGTAGCAGTTGCATCTCTAGATTTTTGGCCAAATCTAGGCTTGAGTTGGATGGAGAATGCTTCTAGGCAGTTTGGATTGATGTTTGGTTGGAGTATTTTTGAAATTGGTAGGACGGTAGTGCCGGATCTGACCACGGTAGTAAGAAACTGCTGTTTCCACGCCCCGAGCGATACTACCGCCCTCTCCAGGGCGGTACTACCGCTCCCTGTGGAGCGGTACTACCGCTCATGGCGGTACTACCGCTAGCAGGTTGCGGTACTACCGCTCTCTACCAAATTCCACTCTACTTCTACCTTTCAGTGATCTTTTTGCTCGTGTTTTGTGGCTTATGCTTGTGCTTTCTGGTTGTTTGGGTGTTCTTGTGTGTGGTTCCAGGTGATGAGGTCCCTGAGCATCAGGCTCGTCGTGTCAATCCCGGACGTGCCACATCCAAGCGCTACCGTACCACCGAGCCTGCCGGAGGATACTCAAGTGCTCCACCTCCACCTCCACCTCCACCTCAACTCCAGAAGAAGTTAGGGGTCAAGCCAAAGCTCGGCAAAACAGTGCCAGAAATGCCGCCAAAGGAGTTCAGCAGGGCGCCAAGAACCCGTATGAAGCTGACCAAGATCCCACTTTGGTCAACCGTCCGTTCTGGAATAGGTTCCAGTTTGCCATCTTCTTCGATGTTCTCAAAGCGAAGAAGAATTTCTTTGTCAAAGTGCACTCCATCGACACCGACCATATGGAGCAAGATCCTGACTACTTTGGTGAAGCTCTTCAGATGTGCACTCAACTGAACATTCTTGGGATCATGAAATTCAACAAGGACTTTGATGCTGATATGGTGGCCCAATTCTATGCCACGGTTCACCTTGGGACTGATGAGGACAGGATACTCACCTGGATGACCAATGGCAAGTTGCTTTCTGTCAAGTGGAGAGCGTTCATGCAGTTGATTGGGGTGCAAGACCTCGGTCTTGAGTCTCTGTTGGCTTTCGCCGCACGCTCGCGCCCATTGCACTCACAAGCAAGCTCTCCGCCATATCGCACTCAAGATCAACCAGAGAGACAGAAGGAAACCTATGAGCTGCTCGCCTATCTGGATATCCTTCACCGCATCTTCAGAGAGACCCTTTTCCTCGCATTGGGAATCTGGACCAGTTCACTCTTATCTCGTGGACATGCTTCTTTTACGCCAACGTGAGAAGGAAAATCCCACGGAGAGTCTTTGGATATCTCTCATGTTATGTGGTCTGAGCTGCTGCATCGCTATCTCCGAGCGCAAGTGCCCGATCTATGGTCCGTTCATCATGCTGCTCATTGAGAAGGCATGGGATCATGTATATCCTAAGGTGCCACTAGAGTCTGGAGAGTTGATCTCTTACGATGTCAAGCGCCCGAGGAAGAAGGATAACTGGGGCACTCGTGCCCCTAAGGCGGAGTTCTTCGTCTGCCGCTGCCATGGAGACAGAGGAGGAGCCTGCGGTGATGATGATGAGGATGATGACTACATGCCTTCGAGGCAGAGCCCTCTTGGGCTAAGAAGCTCAAGTCTAAGATGAAGAAGCTGTTCGCATGGAGGCTCACGGTCAAGACATGACTCATGTGGCTGAGAAGAAGGCTCGAGGTCGCCACAAGGAGCTCATGCGACGCTTGGGTGCTACTGATTAAGAGTGGATCGAGGACCAGCATCGAGGAGGAGGAGTGGATTCAAGAAGACCGCCCGTGGACCGATTCTGAGGCCGAGCACTTCCAGACTGACGACGGTGGTGCCGATGATTCCGCTGGGCTCTGATGCGTGTGTCCCTCATTTGCTCTCACCTGGAGCCGTAGCAACACTCCCTCTTCTTTTTGGTGTCTCGATGCCAAAGGGGGAGAGAGTTTAGGGATTTGCGAGTTGTGTCTTTCGTCTCTTATTTGTGTCTTGTTCGTGGTCTCTTATTTGTGTCTTGTTCGTGTTTTCCTCGCATTTGCTTTGGTTGGTTTGTCTGTGAGACCTAAGTTCGAGTGAGACTTAAGTACGAGTCATATGGTGTGAGACATATGCTACCTTACTTTTCCAAGTATCATTATCTATGTCACTCTAGCTTATGAGTTGCGTGCTTTTCTTGTTATATCATCTATGCTGCTCTCATACACCATGCTTAGATTGTTGGTCTCTAAAATGTAGGGGGAGCTTTGATCCTAGTATGTGTGCTGTGCAGTCCAAAGCACTTATCTAAATAGCACACATCTAGGGGGAGCCCATCTACATGTTAGGACCGTGGGGTTGTATGCTTACTCTATATCTTGTTTATGCAAATCCCGTATTGTCATCAATCCACCAAAAAGGGGGAGATTGTAAGGGCATATTTATCCCCTAGTGGTTTTGGTGATTGATGACAATGCTTTTGCGGACTAATCGTGTGCGTTAAGTTCTTTTAGAGAATCATCCATTGGCACGAGACGATTTTCTCCCCTCGGTGTTTTAGTCAAGACGGTGTAGCTCCTTCGTTTCGTTGTTGGTGGACTAGCTTCGTAGGAGTCACCGTACTATTAAGAGGGGATCCGCTTTGGTAAGACTAGGGTGGAATCAACACGCACACATCCTTATCACACCGCCGCCTTCCTTTCGCAACTCGAGCCGCAACTTCTCTTCCATACCGCTTCGCCCTGTGCGGTAGTACCGCGATCTCCGGTGATAGTACCGCGAAGCCCTCCAATGGTAGTACCGCTCCATGGAGCGGTAGTACCGCTCCAGAGCGGTAGTACCGCCCATGGAGCGGTAGTACCGCTCCGAGAGCGGTAGTACCGCCACGGGCTTCGGCCGTAGTACCGCAGCGATCTTTGCGCATCGCCGCCTCGATTCGAGACGGTGTTTTCTCGTGTCGGGTTTTGCGGCACTAAAGCGGTAGTAGAAGCGGTAGTACCGCCACGAGCGGTAGTACCGCTCCTACTCCCCGCGTAGTACCGCTCTGGGGCGATGGTCTGGCTTCCTCTCCAAAGACAGTAGTATCACTGGGCGGGAGCGGTAGTACCGCTCTCAGCGGTAGTACCGCCCTGCCCTAGCGGTAGTACCGCTCTGTGCGGGGCTGCACAGTGAGGTAACGGTTGGATGTGTTCCCACACTATATAAAGGTGTCTTCTTCCTCCAAGTTGACCTACCTCTTTCCCCCAAAGCTCCATTGTTGCTCAAAGCTCCATTTTCGCCCGATCTCTCTCCCTAGCCAATCAAACTTGTTGATTTGCTTGGGATTGGTTGAGAAGGCCCAGATCTACACTTCCACCAAGAGAAATTTGATTCCCCCCACTTATCCCTTGCGGATCTTGTTACTCTTGGGTGTTGAGCACCCTAGACGGTTGAGGTCACCTCGAAGCCATACTCCATTGTGGTGAAGCTTCGTGGTGTTGTTGTTGTTGTTGGGAGCCTCCGATTGTTGTGGAGATTGCCCCAACCTTGCTTGTAAAGGTTCGGTCGCCGCCTTCAAGGGCACCAATAGTGGAATCACGACATCTCACATTGTGTGAGGGCGTGAGGAGAATCTGGTGGCCCTAGTGGCTTCTTGGGGAGCATTGTGCCTCCACACCGCTCTAACGGAGACGTATTTCCCTTAAAAGGAAGGAACTCCGGTAACACATCCTCGTCTCCACCGGCTCCACTCTTGGTTATTTCGTGCCTTTACTTTTGCAAGCTTACTTGTTGTTACATCCCTTGCTTGCTTGTGTACTAGTTATTATTGCATCATATAGGTTGCTCACCTATTTGCACATCTAGACAACCTATTTTGTTGCAAAGTTTAATTTGGTAAAGAAAAGGTTAAAAATTGTTAGTTGCCTATTCACCCCCCTCTAGTCAACCATATCGATCCTTTCACTAGTGCTCAAAGTACTGAAGGAGAATCAGTTATGTGCTAAACTATCTAAATGTGTCTTTGCAGTTCAATAGGTAGAGTATCTTGGACATGTAATTTCTGCAGAAGGAGTAGCTCTCGATCCACGTAAAGTCAAAGCAATTGCCGACCGCCCACACCGAAATGTAACTAAGTTGAGAAGTTTCTTAGGATTGGCAGGCTACTACAGGAGATTCATTAAAGGTTATGGAATTATCTGCAGGCCCTTGCATGATTTGTTGAAGAAAGGTCAATTTTCCTGGAAGGAGGAGCATGACAAAGCTTTTAGTCAACTTCAACAAGCTCTCATCACAGCACCAGTCCTAGCATTGCCTGATTTTTCCAAACCATTCACACTAGAAACTGATGCTTCTGGAAAAGGAATAGGGCCAGTGCTAATGCAGCAAGGCAGACCCCTGGCATACTACAGTTCCTCCCTGTGTCCTAGAAATGCTGCTCTGTCCACATATGAGAAAGAGGCCCTAGCTATCTTGGAAGCACTTAAGAAATGGAGGCATTATCTATTAGGCAATGAGCTGATCATTAAGACTGACCAACAGTCTCTCAAATTTATAACTGATCAGAAAATTACTGAAGGAGTCCAGCACAAGTTAATGATGTTGGAGTTCAACTTCAAAATTCAGTACAAGAAGGGTATACAAAACAAGGTGGCTGATGCCCTCTCTAGGTTACTTCCTTCCTTCCTGCATGGCTATCTCTGTAGCTACTCCAGTGTGGGCACAAGAACCGTGTGAAGGTTATCCTAGAGATCCAGTTAGTAAAAATCTCATGGAGCAACTGCTGTTACAGAAAAATCACACCATGTCTGGTTATAGCTTGACAACTGGTATCATTAGGTACAAAGGGAGAATCATGGTAGCAGATGTGGCTGAACTGAGAACAAGACTTCTTACTGCCTTACACACTTCTCCAGTGGGAGGAAATTCAGGAACAAGGGCTACATACCAGAGGGTCAAAAGCATATTTTATTGGCCTGGGATGAAAGCAGCTGTGGAAAATTTCATTGCTGAAGGCCCTGTCTGCCAGAGAGCTAAGCATGAAAATTGTTTGCAACCTGGTTTGTTGGAACCCCTCCCTATGGCTGACATGGCTTGGCAACATATCTCCATGGATTTCATAGAAGGACTACCTAATTCTCAAGGCAAGGAGGTCATATTGGTAATAGTGGACAGATTCACTAGATATGCTCATTTCATTCCATTGTCACACCCATATACAGTAATGAGTGTGGCTCAAGCATTTGTAGACAATATCACCAGGTTGCATGGACCACCTAAACTTATCATTTCTGACAGAGACAGAATTTTTACTATCAAGCTATGGAAGGATATCTTTACTGCTCTCAAGAGTGAATTGACGTACAACACTGCTTACCATCCTCAAACAGATGGTCAAACAGAGAGGGTCAATTAGTGTGTGGAAACTTATCTAAGGTGTATGACTACTGATCAACCAAAGAAATGGGCCTCTTGGATTTCCCTAGCTGAATTATGGTATAACACTACTTATCATACGGCTCTGAAGATGTCTCCCTTCCAAGCTTTATATGGTTTTCCCCCACCACTAATTTCTGAACTTGCTATACCTGGGCCTGAAGATGAAGAAGCACAGTCCTTCTTAGCAGAGAAACAACATATGTTGGAAAACCTCAAGACAAATTTGCAGCAAGCTCAGAACAGGATGAAAAAGTATGCAGACATGAAAAGAAGTGAAAGAGTGTTTCGAGTGGGAGATATGGTGTATCTTAAAATGGCTCCCTATCGACTGGCAGCATTTGGATTTCTGGTGCCTTGAAACTCCAAAACAAGTTTTATGGTCCATTCATGATCACCCAGAAAGTAGGCAATGTGGCTTACAAATTACAGTTTCCTGCTCATGTGAAAATCCACTCTGTGTTTCATGTTAGTCAGTTAAAGAAGCACATTGGTTCAAAGGCCATTCCTAGCCCTAACCTACCAATGGTCACAGCTGACGGCACGGTTAAGACTGGTCCTGCAGTAGTTCTTCAAGTCAGACAGGTCCCTCGACACAATCTACCAGTGGTACAATGGTATATTCAGTGGGAAAACTTGCCGCCAGAAGATGCAACATGGGAGGATGCGGATTTCATAAAGTATACATTCCCTGAGTTCTTTCGAACAACTACACAAGAATGGAGAACGCAAGAACAAACGCCATGAGGACATGCCGTGTCTCAAGGATGGGGTAATGTCACGACCGAAGTATACACTCATTCAGTTAACTCTGTCGAGATTCAGAGAAGGGGTGTAGCTGTTCCGACAATACCGTTTCAGTCAGTGAACGGCCACGATGGCTCCCTTGGGCGGATCGCCACCGTTGGATCAGGGTCACTAAACTGTAGCGTTTATTTCCGTTTTCGTTAGTTGTCATTGGCCAGCCTATAAACAGCCGGGATGTGGCTGGAAGGGATCACTATCGATTCCCCATTTGCCTTGTGAGCTACGGCTTGAACAAGAACCCTACATTTACTTTCCCTTAATACAGATGTGATCTGGCTCTCCCTTCGATAATTCTTCCCTAAATAGCTATAGAAATCGTTCCTCCCTCATCGGGTCCTGACAAAAGAGGCAGCCAAAAGATCCGAAAAGGCAAAACACAGCCCAAAATAACGTGTTCCGTTGGTTGCAAACAATCTCACCGTGATTATTTCTTGCACGATGGACCTCAACGCAGCTCTTCCTATTTAATTTTTCAGCTACTTTGCTCTACCGATTGTGCTAAGAAAAAGCTAGTTGCTCTACCATTAGAGCATCATCAACCCATGGGTGCAACCTTGTAGAAGCAGGAACATAGACCAGGGATCATAAATGTCATCAGCATTGGACTAAAATCATCCTCACTGGTCTCTCCCAACTCTTGAGAACCAACACCACCAACAGGATTTCCACTCGCTTGGTAGATGCTCCCTCCGTTTCTAAATATAGGACTTTTTAGAGATATCAATATGGATTACATTACATACGGATGTATATAAACGGATTTAGAGAGTAGATTCACTCATTTTGCTCCGTATATAGTCCATACTGGAATCTCTACAAAGTCATATTTAGGAACGGAGGGAGCAGTTGCCATGGCCGACAATTTTTGTCCTATGGAAAATATATTCTCAACTCAACAAAATTTACCAGCACCATGGTACAAGAAAATAAAAAGGCTTGTCGACATCTGAAACCGCTTCTAAAACCGTGAACAGAGAAGTAAACAACAGTCCACCAAATTAGTACAATACCTCCTGTCAACTCGTGCGCATCTACAAGATGTCTGCGCACCATAATAAGAGCGAGACCAATACTCGTTCATGCTTGAACAGGTTCTAGCTTGTAACCAGAATACTGAATAGTGAAACAAGCAACTGCTGAATGCAGGTACAGAGACGAAAATTTTGTGGGTGGTTGGGCTCAACAACCAATTTCACTTCTCAACAGCACATTAAACTAGGCAGACTTGCAATGCCTTTTTCGCTACAGGATTTAGTGGGATAAAACATGGAAGTTCTATCGCACCTTGCGTTGCAAGACGGTAAAAAGTTGTAACTGGGCAAACCAAATATGTGGTAAAATAGTTCTGGACAATCCAGCTGCTATTGCAATTGCCTATTGGAGGCATCTCACAGAGGACAAACGTTCTTCTTCTTCATGCTTGCTCGCCACACACAATCTTGACCCCACTGAGCTATGCACCTGTAGCAGAATGAATCTGCAGAAGCAAGCAGTACATTTGGTCAGGAAATTCGAGAGGGAAAAAACTCTAGTCTCTTCCAAACTTTTAGTGTTTTCTTGAAGCCTAAAGGATTAACACATCGAAACAAAGACAATTTGCAGAAATGAAACAGAACAAGGAAGGATGCGTTTCTGAATAAATTTTGCATGACAACACAATGGTATAGTGATAGGTCTTACTTTGTTTTCCGCTGTGCTTGTATGCCAGCCTACTAGCAAAGTTTTAAATAGCGGGCTACGGCAAATAGCGACCGAAGCGTTACCACGCTAAATCAGTGCTAAAGCGCGCTAAATGGTGCTAAGCGGCTTAGCGTGATGCCCATCAAAACGCTATAGCGCCGAGATAGCGCACTATTTAAAACTATGGCTACTAGATAAGCAATTATGTCCCAACAGTACGAAATGATTTGCCATACATTTTTATGGCCATCCCAACATGCAACTATGCAAGCATGACTGTTCCTGCTAGTTCCTGGTTACTTGCGCGGTAGTTTTCCAAACCCTATATGAAGTGTAATCCAGCATCGGTAACAAAGCATCTACAGATTTGCCTGAGTCCCTAGTTGTGAGTGTTGCTTCATGCAAATCTATGTGGTTGTCCTATACTTGACGTCTGTTCTCATACCTATTCCAATTGATTATTTGCCCTTATAGTGATTAGTCAAATTCTTGTGCTTATATTGTCCATTTGATCATAGTTCTGGCACTAGCAATGGAAAATAAATTGTTATCTTGTAGCAATTGAAGGATGGATAATACTCAATCTTCCATTGCTAGTGTTTGGCTAGCATTCAGAAGCCTAATGAAATGTGAAACAAAGATCAACTTACAACATACTTGTAGGGCAAGAATGTCGAAAGGATGATAAACAAATGGAAATGATGTTTGCGCAGGGTTAGATCTCAGGATAACAGATCTAGGGGCACATGCCAACATACATACGTAATAGCTTGATGCACAGGAAAATTTATTTTGAACACCCACCAACAAAGGTAAACTAACCAACAAAGTCCTTGTAGTGCAAAAACCAGCATCTTAGTATGACAAAGATAGCAATTAGAGTGGAAGGTCCATAACCAGAGTAAAGACTGGAGCATATCATATTTAAGCAATCATGTAGTTGCCTCATACAAAGGTGACGATGGATCAAGAAGCTGCTCTCACACAGATAGTAATAACAGAAATGGATCATTTTTTCTATTAAATCACCAATGACGCAACTAAACCCCTGCTCTGGTAATCAGGGTCTATTCGTACTCACATGAACTGAGGCTAAGACAGCATGAACTAACCTCTGGTGCCTTGGCCGACATAACTTCTCTATATAATTCCAGTGCCTCATCCATGACCTTTGCCCTAGATAAAAGCCGCGCTCTTTTCTTCCCCGAAGGATGATATATGTCATTCCCTACTAGCTTCTCAGCAGCCACAGGGGCTATGCGTGGATCGAAACCAGCAGCAGCCATTATCAGCATTCCCATGCGATCTGCCTCTATCTCCAGCCTACATAGGAAACATCATCAGGAGCACTTCTATCATAAAATATTCACATACAAGAGATAAGTAAAACAGGGTAGAGAACTGTAGACCAAGTAAATTAATTCAGAGATGACCCCCATAAAGGGGATACGTTGAACTTCAGCATAGCATAACATAGAGTTTGGCTACACAGCAAGTTCCCATCAAGATAAGACCAGCGGCTTATGCTCTGATGTAGATGGCCAAAAAGCTGCAACTTACTCAATCGGTTGGTAGTTGCCTTAGAAATACATTTCTATTGGAATTAATGCAGAATTAGATTTGGAAATGTTTTTGGCTAGTTAGACGTGGGCATTTGTGTTGATAGCAAGAGTAAATAAAATGGACTTGGATGAACGATTTTGGAGTTTTCAAAGTTAACATAGACTTCTTTAATGAATTATCACTGCATATGAACTATATGTCAATTAAATTTTCTTTAGGGGTGCCATGGCACCCAGGATAACCCGCACTACATCTGGCTATGGAAATCACCATTGACAATCTGAAATACACTGAATATACCTTCTTATGAAGTGCACTTTGAGGGGAAAGGGAAACCACTTCTTGTAGACGATTGACTCTGACGAGTGTCTGGCAACCATGTGTGCGATCTACAGAAAGAGACAACAGCACCAACTTAACACACACAAAAAGACCAGAAAGCACACATGAACCCGTTACTTGAGCAGACCTACCTCATGCGCAAGAATAGTAGCAATTTCAGCATCCGTCTGCAGATGGTTGAGCAATCCAGTGAACACTATAATCTTGCCATGGGGCCACGAAATTGCACCAACATGCCTATCATTTTTAACAACAATCACCTCCCAGGCTAACCCATCAAGGTGCGCTGTTTGTGATTGTGATTTGCATAACTTGCCTTGTTTCTTGCTCTCAATTGCATGCCTGGCATCCAAGCTCACATGTTTGCAAGAGGATTCATGAACCAAGGCCACATCACGGTTCTTGATGTCAAGGCCACGCTGAACAGCACGGAGAAGTTGCGCTGTGATAAGATTGACACGGACACTGTCGGGGTGGAGTGGGCTAAGGAACTTGGAGGAGTGATTCTTCCTGACAAAAGCAAAACAAGACTCCGCATACTCGTGGTCGTCTAGGGGGGAGCGAATGACAAAATGAATCCGGTTGGTATAGGGCACAGTCTCAAGCTGAAAGATGGGGGTGCGGCTGGTGTACGGAATCTGAACGAGATAGGTGTGGTAGACAAACGACCACATGATGTTGATGAAAGCTGTCGCTGCCGTGACCTTGCACAAAAACCAAAAGTAGCTAACAGATCTCGATGGGGCCTGAGTGCTGAAGTAGCGCCGAGGGAGACGGATGCCAGGGGGTTGAACATTGATCTTGATGCTGTTGCAGGGCCGTCCCTGAGTTGAGGCTGAGAACTCCCCACGCCATGGGGTGGTGTGGTGGCGTCGATGGAGCAACGCCGCTTGTGCTAATGCAGGCGGTCGACCACTCTGCTTGATGATGTTGTGGAAGATACGCCCTTGGATCGAGCCTAGCACCTCTGCACTGTAGTGGCAAGCTAGAGACAAGTAGGATGAAATATACCAGACTTTTTTTCTAAAACTATAAAAACAAAAACAATGTTCTTATATGCAGCTAACAAGATGAAGATCTTCATTAGAACCTAGGGCAAGCAGCAAGTAGCATATACATTGATGCTTAGTCACTATAACAGATAAAATAGTAAGCAAACAACCATCTTGCCGAAAAAATCAATCTGACAAGATAAGCAAACAACAATCTTGCTGTACAGGTTTGAACACCAGAAAGAGGAAGGGAGAGGCTTTATGTCCTTCTATGCAGTACATCAAATAGTTATGCCGATTGCCGATTATATAAATAGAAGTAATATATGGGATTATGAGCACAGAAGATGTGTCCTTTCAACAATCAACTAGCACTAGCTTGCCCTTGAGCGCAATAGTTATCAGAGAGGAGAAATTAAAGGTCCCGATCTTCATACAGCAATAAAATTTTAAGAGAAGGCTGCTTAGCACATGGAGCACAGCATTACTGCACTGTCCCCTTCAGAGAAAGATTACGCTAGGTTACTACGAAAAAATGGTTAGTGGTTACTTGGCTAGCATGTTTAATAACAATATGAAGTAGTTTCATTGCAATAAGGCAGAGGGGAGGGAAATGCTCAAGACAAGGTCTCACAAAGTCATTATGACTGCTGAACCACTAGATGTCAACAAGTGATAACAGTAAAGCACTTCAACAAATTCTTCACAAATTTACAGGTCCTTATTTCAGTATTTCCAATAAAAGCTCAAACAGTTTATCTAAGTAAGAGACTGAGAGTATGCAGTTATGGTCACTAGTTGACTAGATCTTGTTGGGTGACTAGTAAGCCTCTACTCAGGAACTATGGACTGCAACGAAGACATAACTTGGCATGAAAGAAGATACTAAAAACTACACTGTTAATATAGCATAAAAAGTACAGATATATATACTACCTTTATATCCTTCCGCAGAAGGAGCTGCGGGTGCAACGGGCAGCCACGGTGCGGTGCAGCGGCGCCAACGGTCTGCCTGTGTGCGGAGCGCAGTGCGTGCGCCGTGTTGAGACGAGATCTCCCCATTAGTGGTGCCCAGGAACGCCGCCGAGCGCTGCAGCAGGTGGCGTAGTATCGGCATGTCCTCACGAGCAGGACGGCGGCGCGGCGAAGAAGCTCGGCGGCTGGAGGTAACGGGCTCGACGCCGCCGCGCGAAATGCCAGATGCGGCGAGGGGGAGGCCGGAACGCGGTGGTCGAGCGGGTGCGGAGCCGAGCAATGTCGGGCGGATCGGAGGTCGGCGGCGGCGCTGAGGGGCAAGGGGAAAGGCAGTCTGTGGCGGATGGGGCGCGGGCGGGAGGGCGGCCGCGTCCTAAGCCCTGGCGGCGGCGGCGGTGCGGCAGCCGGCGGGGGAGCCAGCCGTCGCGGGGCGCAGCAGGGCAATCGGCGAGAGGGGCCGAGCCGCCGCCAGTCCGGGATCAAAGGGCATTTCGCGGCCCAGGGCCTGGCCTAAGAATAGCGGCCACAACCGGCGTTCGTTCCGGCCCATAGGAGGGGCGTTCGTTCAGGCAACGGTTTGCCTTCCCTGTTCACTTTGTTCTTTCGTTTCTTTTTGCTCTACTCTTTGAAATAAAATACAATAATACGTAGTATATACTCCCTCCGTCCGAAAATACTTTTCATCAAAATAAACAAAAAGGGATGTATCTAGAACTAAAATACATTTAGATACATTTCTTTTTATTCATTTTGATGACAAGTATTTCCGGACGGAGGGAGTATTAGATACTCCCCTAAAATCCCACAAAAAAAGATACTCCCGTAAAAAAATATTAGAGACACAAGAGTACATTTTCAATAAATTACGGAAACACCAAAAATCTGAAGTTAGATTTTTAGGCAAGGAAAATCCGAGGTTTTTATGGCAATTTATATTGGCGCTATGATGGTAAATTTAGTTTACAAGCACAAAAAAATTCTGACAAAGAAAATGAATTGAGGTGGATTTACCATGCTCGTCAACTAAACTTTCCATCCTCGGAAAACATAATTTGCCATAAAAAATGTTCAACTTGCCATGGTCGAAAATGTGATGTCAGATTTATAGTGTAAATTAATGTAATTTAAAAATGCACCGAAGCATTTTCTTAAAGAATCATGTATTGTTTAAAAGTGTTGTGCACTTTCATAAAAAATGATTGTGTATTTGAAAATTGTTCACCATGTATAAAAAAGTGTATTGCAATGGGTATATAAACTTCCATTACGGTATCCCGTCATTGACCTGCCCATATTAGTTTGATTACCTACCTAAAGGAATTCTAGGATTTTACTTACTAAGAACATATTGGGTACCAAAGAAAATATAATTTTAGTTCGTAAGTAAATAAATGGCTGGACAGTTAAGTCGGTTTTAAAATAATTTGATGAAGAAAAAATAGAGATAGGAGGGTAAAAACAATAATGGGGGGACTTACTTAAGGTTGGATGAAGGACAGGGCACGTGACAGAACTTATGTTCTTTTAATTAGAGAAATTCATTGCGCATTTTAAGAATTGTTCATCTGTATCCATGAAGTGTATATATTGTAGTTGAAAAATATTCAGAACATATTAAACATGTTTATCAAACATTAATAAATGTAAAAAAAGTGTATAAAAAATGTTCTCCATGTATTAACAAATGCTTATCACGCATTTTTTAAAAATATAGTGTGGTTAAAAAATTTCATCACAAAATTGTTCATAACATTAAAAAGAGTATTTGTCTCAAAATATATGTGCATAGCATGGAAAGATATTCGCATGTGAAAAGTCGTTCATGAAAATTATAAAAAATGTAAATGAAATGTAAAAACATTCTACGCTTTTTTTGGAAAAACAATAATGACATAGAAAACATGTGTCACCATGTATTTGAAAAATGTTCACCATATATTATTTTTAAAATAAAAAATGCATTAAAAAAGGTTTAACGTGTATTAAAAAATGTTCAATGTGCATTTAAAAAAGGTAAAAGGGAAATAGAAAAACAAATAGGAAAACAAAACATAGAATAAAAACCGATAAAAACACACAATGGTCCGCTAGTGGGTCACGGCCAGTGTCGAATCGCCAAAGGCGAGAGCTGCATCCGTCTCGCAAGATGTGACATATAGCATTTGCACCCAGGGCCTCTATCACATATTCTGTGTAAAAAAACATATTCGCTTGCTAGGCTGGTGCTGGGCTTAGACCCGGGCTGAGATTAAATCAGTACCGTTATGATTAAATTTGATAGGTATGTATGTGTATTCAAATCCCCATTACGGCGCCCTTACAAAAGAGGCTAGGGAGTAGGGAGAAGGAAAATATCTCTGTGAACCTGGTGGTGAATGAACGCTATAAAAAAATTCAAGGATTTGTTTTAGCAATTCAGGAAAAAGTCAAACCTTTGAAACTTTTTTGAACAAACTTGACTTATTATCCCACTCGTAAAAAAAATTGACAGCAAAAAACTGCCGTAAAAAAATCTGAGCATAAACACAAATTTTAGTGACAATATAGAATGAATAGACCCCTAATATAGTGCTGATTTTTTTTTACTTTGTCCTGGACAATACCGCAAAAGTCATATCGCCCCAAAATATATATTTTTACGAGTAGGACAATAAGTCAAGTTTGTTGCCAACAAATTTCATGATTTTTTGGCCATTTATTAAATTACTAAAATTTTGAAAAACGGGTTCATAGGCCCCCATGTTCCGAACGTTTCCCTCCGTAGGGAGAACCGCTACCACACCCGTTTCTACGCCGCAGAGAGTCGTACCGCACAACCCCCTCCGATGTGTCCGAGGAGGAGGTCTCTCTCCAGTGCTCAGGTCGTGGTGATAATCAATTAGTTTTAGTTAACTATATATTTTTACATGAAATGTCATGTTGAACATCGATTATATCAACGATGCTGCATTTTGAGGAGAAATTGAGGCCTATGCCCGTCGTTTGAGGCCTATGCTCGATCATGTTGGACATGTCTGGTCATGTTCGTGGACAAATGGGGGCGTCCGTTTGAGGTATTTGCCTTGAAGATGCCCTTAATTAACAGTGACAATATCACACAGACCGCATCAGCCATGAGGGATAGATTAATGGCGATGCCTGATCAATCCACATACACATACAGGCGCCAACCACCGGGCTATGATTCGGATAGGCGTGCCCTACGCTCCCGTGGGACTGTCGAACGAACCCTTGCATGCGTGCGTGCATGCATGCTCCTGTGTTATCCCAGCTACCACACACACAACTTGATCGTCCGGCCGGTCGATCTACTGGAGATGGTCCAGCTAGCTAGCTCTTATATTACAGGCTGTTAACAAGGACCAGAGGAGGAGGAGGAGCCTTCGCAAGATCTCTCCCTGTCCCCCCTCCGTTTCCTCAATCATAGGCCCTTCCCTTTCACGAATATATATGGATCGATCAGACGCAGCTGGCGGAACTGGAGCTCCGCCCGTGCACCTACGTACCAGCCGCTTCACGCTAGCTCCCTCAGATTATTCATCTAAGGCAAAACTAATTGGATTCCTCAAGCGCAATCCAGTAGATTCTCTCTGAATTGCACCGGCCAGGCCGATCTTGATTCTTGAGTCGAGGAGATGTAAAGCCACATCGGGCATAAACCCTCATGCATGATTAGCCGGTCGCCATAATTAAGCCTGCGTTGTTTAGGGACCTTGATCCGCCCTCTCTGTCATGCGTGCAGTTGATTAAGAATTAATGGGGACGTGTGATAATTAAGTGTGCATAGATGGAGCTAGCGATCGAGGACGTACGTACACTTGTGTACTTGCGATGGGCTGCAACGGCAACGGCAATGGGCATGCACACGGGGGGATCGGAGTCGTTGGTTGGGAGGGACAGGCACCCGCAACTTGCCGCTCGGGCGCTGTCTGCCTCCCCACACACGCAACGCAATGATTTCCGTCGACGGATTCCCCCGGCGGCCCGTCAACGTCGCCGGTCGAGACCACGTCGCTCCGAACCACCGGCCGGCTCGCCATGTGGAAGCTCAGACGTCGCCCTCCATCGCCCGCCCCGCCCCGCGGCACCGCGCGATACGACCGGCCGGCCGCCGTCGCACTCACCCGCCTCAAGGGCCGCGGCCACCATCGGTCACGCGAACGGACGACGGACGTGCTCACTCCGCATGCATGCATGCATGCAGGGCTCATTCGGTCCGACTCTGAAACTCTACCGGCCGCCATCGTCTCTTTAGTCGATTTGACCGGTCCATGACTCGACGTCTCGATGTAACACGTATAGTCGATTCCATGGAGCTAGCCGCGGGTCGCCGTCGTCCCGGACCGCCTTTGGCGACGACGGCGACGGCGGCGCCGCGCTCGCTGTCCGCCGCAGACAACTCGCGGTACGTACCGGTGACAGCCTAACCTTCAAGTCAATCGTGCCTGCTTTGTCTGGCCGGTGTCTGGCCGAACTCTGTGTTCTTCCTTGCTTTCTACCTGCATGCGTACGTGCAGCTGGTAATCCATCTCAACATCCATCGTATCGAATCCAATCTAGCCAGCATTCACGCTGAAAGCGAGTCGACGGAGCTCTCTGCACAGTGCACGCATGCATTGCATGGCATGTTGCATGCATCGTCGTCGTCGACGCCAGCGTCCCTCGGGAGACCGGAAGGACGTCCGCATAAGTTAGTTAGGCGTGTGCCTGCCTGCATGGCTGCATGCATGCGCGCGTGTGTATGTACAGTGTGTACACGCACGACTATTTGCTGTTGTTTGTTGCATGCACGACTCTTAGTACAGGTTGATGGAGTACCATCGCTTGTTCCGTTGTTCGAGCCATGCGATGCTGGTACGTGTAGGTCAGTAGGTCTGGATCTGCTTGTCTGGAACCTTTGCTTTGCTGGTCCTGATTTGGGCATGACCCGGACGACCGTGCATGTAAGGACGCACTGTACGCAACGTTACGTGCACACACATCTCTATGAAGCGCATTCTATCTTATAAGCAATTTCGAGAGACTGAGTCGGCATATCATCTTGAGTTTTTTTTTTTGGCATATCATCTTGGAATACCACTGTCCTCCTAATCATCTAATCACAGGTTGACTCGCAAGGGTCGCATGATCGGCAGTCGCTCATTTGCGCGCCTTTGTTTGCTCTCAAGCTTAAACGAACGCAAGATTAATTACCCGTGCGTGCGACGTGTGCATAAGGATATAACCCAGCTCCGGTTAGGTGGTCAATTAGTGCGGAAAGCTGGACTAATGGGCCAGCAGCCAGCTCTTGTCATCATAGAATAAAAAGAAAATGCAGAGGATCGGACCATAGCTCACACATGCTACAGCTTGAGTTGACATTACTACGTCCATACTTTGCCGCTTCCATTTGCGATAAGTGGCGACATTATGCTGCCACTAGGTCGAGCGCCCATGCAGCCCTGCCGAACGAATGCAGGACACAAGCAAACGCATGGGGTGATGGGAGGCCGGCGCTCTGCTCCTCCTGATCGACCAGTGCTGACCACATGCATCGCCCCGAGAAATATCCTGAAATTGAGCCTGAACCTGAACCAACTTGGCTGGGCAGTAGCGGGCTGGCAGTATTTCTTAAATCGCGGCATTAGCTGGGCCCTACATTTTCACCCCAGCCAGGTAGCGTGTCAGTGGGGATGCGAAGCTCTGGATCGATCTGCTTGCAGCACAGTAGTTTTGAAAGGAGAAAAAAAAGGTTCGGTGCAAACTCAACCTAGAGCTTTCTTTAACTAGCAACCGAGGTCAATTTGGATATAATGGATTATTAGGGGGTCCCTCTGATTCAAAATGATTTTCAGCTCTTTTTGGGAGATTCTAGCCTTTGGAAAGTTACATGAATGAGGTTGTTTGATCGATCTGTCGAGGACTTCTCTGCAATAACCCTTACAGGAATTTTTCGGTAACTCCAAACCTCTGGGGAACTATTTTCGGTTTTGCTATATCTCAGGTGCCTGGAAAGTTTATTCGCGCCAGTCATTTTTTCTAGTTCATCCCAAGCTGCGGGTGCTGGAGGCCGGCGGTTAGGGCAGGGCGAGCTGGGGTGGGGGGGGGGGGTCCGTCGAGGGAAAAGTACGAAGAGGGGGGATGAACAATGCGTGCTCTATTTTTGACATTTGGATTTAGATATGACGGTCCATATAAAAAGTGACCGAGGCAATCATTTTTCCAGGTACCTGACAAATAGAGGCTTTCAACTTTTTTTCTCGAATACCCATGAATATGCGTATTAAAAAAAGAAAAGAAAAGGGGAAGAGCCCCTCCACAGTTTTACACTGTTTTATGTTTTGCCTGTGGTGCAATCAACCAATCTTGCATTTGTTCTTGTTGGCTTGTTGCTATAGTAGTACTTTTTAGAATCACACACGATCTAAAGACTTCCGTTAGTGCTCTTGCGAATGGAGGCCTATATATCCACGTGCTAACAGAGTACTTACTCGTCTTAATTTACTGATTAATTAACGTAAAAGATGATTCCGTAAACGAGGTTCTTTTTCTTGAGCCGCATAAACAAGGGTCCTCTAGTGCGTTGCATAATGTGAGTCTTAAATAAAAAACACAAAGTAACGGCTAGCGTAGAGCCAAATGTGTGTGCTTGCATCAACGGCGGTGAGCGTCCGCAACTCCCAAGTGATAAACCGATAGGAAGGAATGTCGGATCGACCTCCAACTTAGCGATGCGTTGGCGCGCGGTAGCTCAACAGCCAATTTAGAAACACAATTGTTTTAATGAGTTTAGAAAATCATTTCATCTTTGGAAAAATAGTGAGTGCCTAAAAGACGATTCGCATCGGTCACTTCTTTCACCGTTAGATCTGCACCCAACGGCTCACAATTCGTCTTCCTCGTCCTAACCATCTTCCTGAAGGCACGATCTTATCCAACCATCCTCGCGCAATTGTCTGTCTACCCTACACCATCTGTATGCGTCCACCCCCGCGGCCCGAGAGGGCTAACACACCCACACCATAAATTCTCCTCCCAACACGCATTGCTTGCCGCCTCCGCAATCATCCCTCTAAAGCTATGCAGCAACTCCGACAACCGCCTAGCATCCCCCACCCCGCACCCGTCAAGTTCCACTCGTTCATGCCGGTTGCCCCTCGTTGATGGCCTGGCCTCGCCGTGGCTGACACTCGTTGTGGTTGTTGCTCCTCACGTCATCCCCGCCCTCGGTCTCGCGCAAAGCATAATAGTGACCGACACTAGATTTTAGTTTTGAGGCACATGAGGTTTAGCAAACGCGGCAAAAATATCACGGAGTCAAATCTTTACTGTAGAGGCTAAGTTTGCAGGCCAAGATTTGTTCCTCTTCTCCACACATAGTGCATCAGTGTGCCGGTTACGTCAGTGCCTCATCTTTGAAAAAGATGGTCCACTCCAAAGGCTCCCAAGCTAGGTGAAAGGGGTGGCTATCCTTCAAGCAGGGAACCACATATCATCGGAAGACGCAACCACTAGGCAGTGGGACATAGGCAGATAAACATACGGTGTGAATCTGTTTGCGGTGTGCACTCATGGTTGATCTTACTACTCCGAGTAAATTACAGGAAATCACCGTATTGAAGGGTAGGTTAACAGAAAACACTACCATACATTTTTTTTTACAGAAAACACAATGTCTTGACTTTGTTAAATGCGTTTATGACAGATGGCGTTTCCTTCCAAAAATATGTATTGTAGTGTTTTTTGTTAACTTAGTCTTCAGTGTGATGGTTTCTTGTAATTTACTCTACTACTTCTGGTACAGGATAAACATCTGCTGATCAAGGTTCGGAATTAAGACATAGAGTACTCCCTGCGTAAAGAAATACAAGTACTGCTCCTGGTGTTAGTCATTTCCGATGCACGATACTCTTCTACAGAAGTCAAAAAAAAAAAGTCGTTAATTCTATGGATGGATGGATCAACTGTCGCTGGGCGGCGTCCGTACAGTGGGCAGAGATACGCTTGCAGGGCAGGGAGATATGGCCATGATTGATCGTGTCCGCAGCAGCAGCTATCGCCACTGTAGCCAGCGACACTGGCTGTGGCTGGTCCGGGCCGGGCATTGAAAGCCGTGTTCTCTCCACTCCACGGCTCTTTTGCGCCTGCCTAGTTTGATCTACCTCTCCTTTTTGAGTTTTTGTACGTCTGTAAAAGACGGACTTTGAGTGGAGGATTTTCTTTCGGATCTGCATTTCACGCCGCACTTTCCACAAAAGATGTCAACCCTGGCTGGCTGGCTCCTTTCCTTTGGTTCTCCTCCGCTCAAGCTCCTCTCTCGTTTCCTGCCTCCCCACTTGGAGATGGTCAGGTCCTACTTATCAAGTTCTAGTAGCATTGACCTTTTTTATTTTTGTTAAACAGGTGTTGTAGCATTGACTAATGTGTGCATGCATGCATGCACTGTCCGCTTGTTGACATTCTGTAACCTGTAAGCCAGGTCCCACATGTCACTGGCCGTCAAGTCGCCTGACTTGATTTATTGACCCCTCACCGTGATACTTACCAACATTGCTCGCCCCTTCTTTTCTTGAAAGAAGACACAGAATTATGTAGTACTTCCTCCGTCCAAAAAACCTTATCGCAAGATTGTCTTCCAAATGGTTGTATCTAGTACTAACTTGGTGTTAGATACATCCACTTGAGAGACAAGTTTTTCCGGACAGAGGGAGTAGGTACGTCTGGGTTGAAGTAAGTTAAGGTGCATTTGACTTGGAGTGTGGCTCTGATTTGACACGCTGCAACAACAGCACGTAGAATCTCAACTTGCATATGCGAACTACGTTGTCTATCACCCACTCGCTATGCACGACCACACACATGAGAGGAGAGGAGGGGAGAGGTCCCCTGGATGAGCAGTGCAGCACCCACCCTTGCATGCCCAGCACCGGATCCGGACCATCATTAGATTCACCACCACTGGTCTACTCGACTCTGCTCGACTCCACCACCACCGCTGGTTCACGTACCGTACGGTGAAACCACCACGGGGAGACAGGTGGTGCGGCCGGGCCCAGGCCCGCCCGGCAAGCCCACGGGCGCCGCGGCCCCACCCCTGCCCGCCCGCTCGCTCGTACGTGAGTACGTGACCCTTGTTGCTCCACCACCACGCCCGGGCACGGCACCAACCATGGCTGCTATCCATCCGCCCGCCTCCCACCCCGGCAGCCCCTATATATACTCCTCCCCCTCCCTCCCCACCGTCCCATCACCCTCCTCCTCCACCTCCACCTCCATCGCCAGCCGGCAGCCACCAGGCCAGTCTAACCAACGACGGACGAGCTCCACGCCGGGCTTCGTAGCATAAATGGCGATCAAGAAGGGAGGCGCGGCGGGGCTGAAGCAGATCCTGAAGCGGTGCTCCAGCCTGGGCCGGCGGCAGCAGCAGCAGCAGCAGCACAACGGGGAGCAGCAGCAGTGGGAGGAGGAGGAGGAGGCGGCGCCGTCGGACGTGCCGCGGGGCCACTTCGCGGTGTACGTGGGCGAGTCGCGGCGGCGGTTCGTGGTGCCCATCGCGGTGCTGGACCGGCCCGAGTTCCGCTCCCTGCTCCGCCGCGCCGAGGAGGAGTTCGGCTTCGGCGGCGCCGGGGACCTGCTCGTGCTCCCCTGCGAGGAGCTCGCCTTCCGCTCCCTCTGCTCCGCCTCCTCCCTCCCCTGCACCGCCGCCCGCTGAGGCCCCAGCAGGCCCTTTGCTCGGTCCGTCTGTCCGGCCTGGCGCCATTGCTAGGCGGACCGACGGTCGGTGAGGTCCAGTGCAATGTGTGTAAATACGGATCCATCGATTCGACGAGGCGCATGCGCGTATTAGCGCGCGCCCTTGGAAGTTAATCGACCGCCATTGGTTGATTACCGCTGTGTGTGTGTGTGGAGAACTGGAGCTGGATCGAGCAAGAAGAGGAAGAAGACGAAGAGGAGATCTTTGGAGGGAGAGATTTTTAGAGCTAGTGATCGATTTAATTACCGGCCGGTGTGTGAGTTAATTTGCGTGTACGTTGTTTGTGACGTGTTGGAGTCCTCTAGCCCTCAGCCTTCTCCAGGACCTGGACTGGAGGAGTGCGTGATTAGGCGAGGCGAACCGTCATTACACCCCCTTTTTCACTCTGTACATGCAAGTTAAGATGTGTTTGGCCGGCTAAGCTAGCTAGCTAGCTCTAGCGAACGAGATAATGTGTACGTACGTGTTTCTTCTCTTCTCCTCCCCTGCTTTGGGAAATAAACAATGGTGGTTATTCTCATGCTTTGTACTGTAATATCTTCTTCTTCTTCTTTTTACTGCGGGTAGCTGTTATGTCAGAATGTATATTTGCATGAGAGGCCATGCTCGAATATATGGTACTTCCGTGGCTAGGTCTCGGTCGACTGAGACTTAACTAAATTCCAATCAAGTTACATAACATGTAAGAAAGAAAGAAGAAAAACTATCTTTTTACACGGATCTGAATGTAAAATCTCAGACACAACTATGTCTTAGTAGCAAGACTGATAAACAAATGACTGAAAGTACACCTTCCAGCTAGGTTCCTGTGTTACCGACACTTGTTTCCCCTGAGGCTGTCTGCACAAATGTGCACTAGACAGCTTTCTAAGAAGCAAGCTGGCTTCGTTAACTCTGTCATCACTCATCACAGAACAAAAAACCAAGGATGCAAAAGGATACTACTATATCAGTAATCTCATCCTTATTTGTATGATGATGAGTAATCCGGCGGTCTGGCTTAGAATCGCCCGCCCGCCGCGCGGTGGCATGATCGCGCTCTGCGGAGGTCACATGGACGCCGGCCCCGGCCGTATAACCGCCATCATGCGGCCGTCCCCATCCCCATGTGAAACGCGCCCATCACCATGCCTGTCTCCCGGCCGCTTTACAACTTTTTACCATGTTACGCGCGCCGACCGGCCGGCACGCCATGATCGATCGTCGCCTGTCCGATCGGCCCGCCGGGACCCCTGGCCCGAGCTTGCGCGGCCACGAATCCGCCCATGATCCGTCCGGTACGGACGGCGGGCCAGCTCCATTGATCGCGGCGCACACTGCAGCCAGGCCGGCAGAGCTGGAGCACTGACTTGAGCACGTACGAACCTGCGGCTGCTGGTCCGCACGGAGGGAGGAGATGGTCGAGCACGTACGTACGGCGCGATCGGAGTCGGAGCTTAGCTGTGTACTGCGTTTACATTGGCTCCGGCCGCCGGCCGCTCTCCGGCGATCGATCAGCCGCATGAATCTCACTCTCGTGAGCATGCATGCCGGGTAACCCGACCCAACCACCCGGCCGGCAACCCCACGACGTGACTGCCGCTCCGCCGCGCTGCATGGGGGCTGGCTGCCGGCCGGGGGCCCGGAACACGAGCCCAGCGCAGGCGCGGGCGCCACACGTCCACATGCACGGTCACGAGCGCTCCCCTGCCGCTGTTCCTTCGTTCACGGAAGGGGTCACGGTGGCAAGCACAGACATGCATGCGCATGCGGCGCCCACCACCTGCGCGCACGTACGTACGTACGTAGCGTGAACGTGAACGTGAACATGAGCGCGCGCAGCTAGCCCCACCGCGTACGTACGATCATGCACCCCCAGCCCCCATGCATATCTACTCCCTCCATTCCTAAATATATATGATCTTTTAGAGATTTTACTATAGACTACATACAGAGCAAAATAAGTGAATCTATACATTAAAATATGTTTATATACATCTATATGTAGTTTATAGTAAAATCTCTAAGTCCTTATATTTATGAACGGAGGGAGTACGTACGTTACGTACGTATACTCAGCCAGCACCATTGCACCAATTACGTAGCTACAAACACCAGTTGAGGCAGGTACTGTCTGGCACCTTGCTACTGCATCATTATACGCGTGCCGGCGTACATGCTTACATATACGTACTTGCGTGCCAACGTGTGGCCGGTTGTACATGTACTTGCATTGCATGCGTTCGCAAGTACTCCTACGTGCTGGAACAGCTCTGGCCGATTATGCATCACAGTACTGCACGGACGTGTGCACGCATGTACTCCCTCCGTTCCGAATTACTTGTCGCGGAAATGGATGTATCTAAAACTAAAAAATGTCTAGATACATCCATTTCTACGACTAGACATGCAATTGATGGTGCAAGTATGGGCGCGCGCGTACGTAGCTTAGCTAGCGTGACAGTGTGGCGCCGTACGAGCATTATATTATTCTCCAAAATTCGAGGGAGGGACTGCTATAATATGCGCAGTTGGGAGATATTTCTGCTCGGGATCGGCGTACGCCTGCACGTACGTGCGTGCGTGCGTACATATACGGCCGTTCCTCCCACGAGCCTGTGTTGTACACCACCCGTTTCTGCTGATGGGTTTGTCATTTTCCAACGCATGGGCCTGTATGTATGATTAGAGTAGAGTACGAGCTTCTCCTGCACGCACGCACGTACACGCGCACGTACGTATGGTGTGTTATGGTTTGCCAGTATGTACGTAGACGATGGGTGGTCGGTCGAGTTCACGAACAGTCGCTTTCCACCAGCGCGATCGATCCAACTCTCTGCCTCTCTCTCTCGTTCCAGTTGCTTGCAATATATCTTCGTGCCATGGTGTACGTAGACTTGGACACAGTGGCACAGTGCGTGCACGACTTCATGCTGCTTTTTTTAAGTAAAAACTGGGATGCGTGCATTGACCGGTCCAACGAAGGACCAAAGCCAGGACTGTTGCAGTAAGTAACACATGCATGCGCAGGCAGGCATGCAGCACATAGACCAGAACCCAGTCACTAGCTGGTGTGTCTGTCCACAGTAACTTGATCACCACCCTTGGACGCACAGCAGCTTTTCCACACAGCAGAAAGCAGCAGCTGCATGAAGGCTAGAGGAGTTACCAGGTTTAACTGTTTTAATCTCTCGAGAGGTAGTTGGAGTAGTAAAGTAACGAGATACCAGGCAGGGTGAATGCCGAGTGAATGAATGAGTCGGATAACATGGCATGCAGGGGGCCGGGCCAGGGGCTCGGCTGAGGCAGGCCATGTGCCGCTCGCGCGCTCCACAGCCGCAGCGGCTCGTGACCAACGCAGGCAGAGGCAGGCAGCAACAGGGGAAAGCAGCAGCGGATGGCAATAATGCCACACTCATCACTCGCCCCTCTCTTTCCTCCAAGCAGCGGTGCACACGCACTGTCGTACGCCCCGGCCTGCACGGACGTACCCCCAGTCCTACCCAGCACGGCCGCCCCCTATAACCCTACCCGGGACCCCTCCCCCACAGCGCCATGTGTAGCCGTCCGCCAGCCTGCACCTCACCTCCCCTAGTCACCTCAGCCAGCCAGCCATCCCAGCCCAGCCAGTGAGAAAATCTGGCCGCCTGCGCACCAACGGCAATCATAATGATTCCTTCCATGAGGAGATTCATTCATGGGGATGGTGACCCGAGGGAGGTCCTGGGCGAGCAAGGCAGCGGTGTCATGGCGCCGCTGGTGGCCATGGCAGGCCCTGCCGGCCGCAGGCGGGGCCACCCCTGCAATGATAAGTTCTTGGGCGATGGATGGCCAGGAAGAGAGACGAGACGAGACCCGACGACGATGTGATCGCTCCTGCCTGCGGCGGTTGGGCGACAACGACCCTTGTACAAGAGATTTATTCCCGCCATATCTCCCGCCGGATCGCATGTCGGGGTCGTAATTAGGCAAGCAACGGACGGGCAATACAACAACATACTCTTCTGTACTGTGCACATCATCTCTGCAGTTTCGTACTATTGTCGAAATCAAAACTGATGGACACATTTGATTGACGGGTACACAAAATCGATTCGAATCTGGGGTTTTGATTCGAGTATGTCGTTGTTACACTGGCCAAGGACTGGAGCATCATGCTACTCTACAAAGTAATTTCCGAGGAACGGAACGGAACAGAAACAGAAACCAACTTGGGTGAAGCGAGCGAGGGGACAAATCACAGGAAAAACCTTCTCCTGCTCGTGTCCAGGTCGGGCTGCGAATGGCAAAGCAAGGTTCCGGGTTATGTCACGGGGATTCGTAATGTAGCGAGGAGAGTGGAATGGTTGAGTGGATGATAATGATGATAGTAGTAGAAGTACCTTGTGAACCCACTCATACTCCCCGCTTTTGGTGTCGAAGGTCCCGTGTTGCAAGGTGAGCAGCTTGAGAGTGAACCGAGGGCCGCATTCCTATATCATCAATAAAGCCACAAATAATACTTCAGGATTACTGATAAAAGAGGACGAGTGGTAGAAAAAAATTGCTATTCTAGAACGGGTTCCATCAGCAGTAGTCAAATAACATCATCGCTAACATGTAGTAACGGGCAAGATAGTCAAGGTACATGAACTTGTGGGTTTTCACTTAGTATGAACATTTTTCTTGGAAAACAACCATCACTATCTAAACATATGCACCATAGAAGGATTGCGAGGACAGGACTTGTCCTTTCAAGGTTGGTCGATTACGGTATTGTGAACGAAAATTCTTGCAACCACATAAAAAACTCTGGTATGCAGTACTAGTAGTGTATCTCAAGTACCTGAAGGCGACAGTTTATTTGCTTCTCAGTTTTGGTTTCACCCTTCGATTTCTTGTCCTTTGAAACGATTTTCTTTTCTTTCTCCTCAAAGATGTACCTATAGTGAGGAATTGCAGATCATTAATATTCAAATGCTGAAGGTAAATTAGTATGCAGAATTACAAACTTGCGACACCGTTATAACACACTACTGCTTGCATTGCACATTTGCGCCTGTGGTACTACAAGTATATAAACTATTGTATAATCATGAAAACCAAAATTTTCATATCTCTAAAATATATAAACTATTGTATAATCATGAAAACCAAAATTTTCATATCTCTAAAATGGTAACAGCATGCTTTTGACTTAATTGTGTTTTCATATATATTCACCTGTGATGACGGAAAAATATATAGTCTCGCTGATTGTGGAAGGTCACAACTCGGCGGCCACGGAAATTTGGGTCTTGAGGGAAAAGAGATTGTATCATTCTGAATAAACAATAGGGGAAAGTAGACATGTTAATGACATGAATATAAGGTCGCCCTTTTGTAAAAGGAGTGCATTTTCTTGAATCACCTCCCAACACGATGACCAAGGCGCGTAGTAAAATTGTTCAACACCAACTCTGGCTTATGACTTGTAGGGTTTCCATGGTTCTGTCATACAAAGGGAAATAAACCAAAATGTTAAATGAAGGTAATCTTGAATTGTCAGTACTAAAAGTTTCAAGTAAACTAGTTTTATATACAAATAAACTGCAAAATACCCAACAACACATTGTCATATAACAAGAGCACATCAGAATACAAATATTGCGATTACAGAAAATTAGTGAATATCAACATGTCCTATGTTGTATTACACTTTTCAGCGTCCCATCAATCTAGAAGATCATCTACATAGCCATGAACTGATGAGCCCAACTCCGTTGCAATAAGTACAAATCAAATGCTGTAAAGCATGGCAAAATTAAAACAGCAACGTGGATATGTCAGACAGAGACATGGACCGGTCTCTAGCAGACATGCCATATGACACCGAACATTGACATATGCCAATCTGTCTTGAGTAGACAAAAGTAACACGTCTAAGACAAACTAGAGACAGGCTAGAGACAAGAGACAAGCTAGAGACAAGTAAGATGATCAATTGATGGCAACTTGACTTTTTTGTTTATGTTCAATGAACCTTTAGTTCAAAAGGTAAGAGGTGTAATATATGTATTTATGACATAGCTGTTCCCAACTGCAGGTGCTATCTGAATCACGTGATCAAATTTGAAGACTTATTTTTGGTAGAATCAACAAAGACTTAACAAAAACATTGCACAGTTTGATTCTAACACTTCTGCCTTAGTATAAACACAGCAGGAGTCTCATAGAAAACGGAGAATAATAGGATTGTCGAATAAAGAAATCCTCCTTCCAGCACATAGAGTACCAGCATAATGCAGTTCCTATTAATAACTTAGAAATAAGAGTAATATATACTAGACTTTTTTCTAAATCTAAAAAAACAAAAACAATGTTCTTATATGCAGCTAACAAGGTGGAGATCTTCATAGAACCAAGGGCGAGCAGAAAGTAGCATATATATTGATCTTTAGTCACTACAACAGACAAAACAGTAAGCAAACAACCATCTTGCCGTAAAAAATCAATCTGACAAGATAAGCCACGTCACATTTTCTAAATTGCCGCGCAGGTTTGAAAACCCAGAAGAGGAAGGGCTAGGCTTTATGTCCTTCTATGTCAGTAAATAGATGTGCTTATGGGGTCACAATTGACAGCTTGAACACATCAAATAGTTATGCCAATTATATACATAAAAGTAATATGGAATTATCAGCACAGAAGATGTGTCCTTTCAACAATCAACTAGCACTAGCTTGCCCTTGTGCGCAATAGTTATTAGAGAGGAGAAATTAAAGGTCCCACTCTTCATACAGCAACTTTTAAGAGAAGACAGCTTAGCACACGGAGCACAGCATTACTGCACTGTCCCCTTTGGAGAAAGATCATGCTAGGTTACTACAAAAAATGGTTAGTGGCTACTTGGTTAGCATGTTTAACAATACTAAGTAGTTTCAT
Source organism: Aegilops speltoides (assembly GCA_021437245.1). NCBI lineage: Eukaryota > Viridiplantae > Streptophyta > Magnoliopsida > Poales > Poaceae > Aegilops > Aegilops speltoides. The sequence continues at coordinate 42,912,147 of CM038147.1, read as the reverse complement.
GGCAAGAAGGTAGAGGGAAGAGAAATGCTCAAGACTGCTGAACTACTAGGTGTCAGTAAGTGATAACAATAAAGCACTTCAACAAATTCTTCACAAATTTATGGGTCCTTATTTCGGTATTTCCAGTAAAACCTCAGTTTATCTAAGTAAAGAGACTTAGACTATGCAGTTATGCTCACTAGTTTACTAGATCTTGTTGAGTGACTAGTAAACCTCTACTCAAGAACTATGGACTGCAAAGAAGACATAAGTAAGGGAATGCACACAAGCAAACAAAAATTGAAGTCACACATGTAATAACTTGACATGAAGGAAGATACTAAAAACTACGGTGTTATAAAAAGTACAGATATAGTACCTTTATATCCTTCCGCAGAACGAGCTTGGATAGCTTAAAATGTGCAGTAGGGCCCTCAGGTAGGTTGATGATCAGCAGTGCATCTATTACACAAATGCCAACACGAGATGTCAGAAACAAGAACATTAAAAAAGACAAACAACATGATGAATTCTAACCAGGTTCCCTTCGATTTGTGTGGACAACCATGACTGAAGTGAACTCTCTGTTATTTGCATATTCCACAATCTGAACATAACAGTGTGTTACTATGGATATGAAGACATAACTAACTGGCCTAAATGAATGGAACATAAAATGAGAACTCATCATACTTTCTTGAGGTCATAAGTTCCTCTATTAACATATTGAGCATTTGGAATCACTTGCATTAACTCCTTAATAAAAGCAGGTCCCCTCTGTCAACATACGGAGCAAAAAGTACATCGTTAGATGACAAAATCTTGTTACAAGTTATCAAATTATCACAGATTCAGAATATCAAGCACAGAATCAGTGACGAGGAGGTAAAAAATGCATACCCCTGAATTGAAGCGGCATGTGGTAATCAATACTTTCGGGGTTACTACTTGTTTAAGCACTGCATTGAATTCATCAGCATCATTCCCTGCAAACAGCTGCACACAGGAACTATTATTAGAACATACGCAAACCTGGTAGAGCCTAAATAAGCATTCGTCCACACAGAGAATTACGTAATAGATATATCAGAGTCAAGACAGTGGTAGTGGTCTAAATATAATGTCCTAACTGACCTAACAGAGATGCTTAATGCTTTCATAGTGTATTTCACTGACACTGAGGTAAGAAGTCAGCAAGATGATCAGAAAAATACTGGTTTTGGTTCTAAAGAAATGAAAATGGAGTATTCAGCAACTACGACAGCAGCTAGAAATATAACTGTACTGTATTGATAATGACAGAAGAGTGTGAATGTGTATATTGCATCATACAAAAAAAAATGTCGATTGTAATGACGCCCACTATAACAGCATCACAAGCATAGCAAATCTAACTTCGGACCTGTTAATTAACAATAACTGCTGTAATCGTTCACCCAATATATGTAATTATAAGTGTGATATTACTGAACATCTGAATACTACAGAAGAGATCTGTATTATTAACATGCTACTACAGAAGAGATTCTGGAAATCCATAAGTACTGTATCTATCGCAATGCAATGGTACCATATGTGTCATGTTAATGTTATAAAAGTGACATGTGTACAGCAATTGTGCAGGTTAATAACAAGAATTAAGCACAATACTGCAGCACCAAAACACAAATTCTGACCAAAATGTCCAGCACCCAAATGTTTGCTTTTACTTGAGCTTGAAAACAATCTACTAAGCATGCAGCCCAGTCAACGAACGGTAACCACCCAAATGCACACCTAACTTCACCCAACCATATCAATGAAAGAAATCTCTCCAAAAATCATGTCCATACCTACTCTCTCGTATTTAGTCATGCTATCAGAAATAAGAAGCTACTAGTTCTGTTGTTAGCTTAAACCAAACATAGCATAGAAGATATTATGTTCCAATCATTTCAACAGTTCGATAGTCGCACTGATTATACTGATCAATTCAGCAGCAGAGAAGGCATTGTACGAACCTCCTGGTCATCAGGCCGGCAGACGGTCTCGTCGGGCTCCCTGGTGTTCTCGATCGTCCGGGGCACCTGCTTCTCCGGCACCTGCAAACACCCAATCGCGCCAAAATACCGTCAGAATCCATCCAGAGCCTCGCGCCCCATGGGAAAAAAACGTTTCTGGGGTGGAGAAGGGGGAGGAGAAGACGCTTGCCTCCTCGCCGAGCTCGGCGGCGCGCTGGGCGGCCTGGCCGCGCTCACGTCCAAGCCTGCGCTTCTGGGCCTTCTTCTCGCGCTTGAGCTTGGCGTACACCTCGCTGCGCTTCTCCTTGTTCCTGATCTCCGACGGCAGCGGCGGCGCCGGCTTCTCCTCCTTGGGCCTCTTGTCCCTCCGCCCCCTCCTCTCGCCCTCATCTGCCGCCTCGTCGCCGTCGGGCTGCCTCCGCTTCCTGTCCTCCCTCGCCATCGCCTTCGCCGTTGTAGGTTGTTCTGCGGGGATGACATAGCAACAGATCAATACATATGGCGCAGCAAGCAATTGCATAGCAATCTGCAGCAAGCAGTCATGCAATGTAGAGCAAAAAATGCAGCAAGTACTCATCAATAAACAGCCACCGTACAGCAACACATGACTGTGCGGCAATGCTACCAAAATTTCATCCGCTTCACATCAATATACAACGACATCTCAAGCGATATGCATCAACCCATCAAAAATTTCATCCGCCTTACATCATCAATATTAGACAACAATATGACGGAGCAAAAAAAATAAAAAAATAAGCCATCCTCTTTCTGTTTGTACAGGAGGTGGGAGGGGGATGGGGAGTGGGAGGAAAGGGGAGCGGCTACCTTGGTGAACGGAGGGAGGAGGTCGCGGCGGGGTAGCGGGCGGCGGCCCTTGCTGGTTCAGCGGTCCACGCGAGTTGTTGACGGGGAGGCGGAGAGAGGAGGTCCGGCGAGCAGTGGCGGAGGAGGAGGTCGCGGGGGGGAGGCGGCTTGGCGCGCGGCGGTGGAGGGGCGGCGGCTAGGAACCCTAGCTGCCGCTGGGGTGTATGGGGATCGAGCAGGGGGGGTTCTGGACGAAACAGAGCCTAGGGCACCGCGGCGGCGGGTTTGGGATCAGAGGAAGACCCGTGTGAGACTACTGGGCCGTGCATTGATGGCGTGGGCTAAAATTTGTGAACCACCCCTAAAAAAACCTAAAGTTTAAACTATGAAGCGATAAAAAGAATCTCTACCCCTAAAATTTGTACATATCAAACAATTTGTATCAACCTTTGTTAGGATCTTGGCTCAGATATCTAAATGTAACAATTTTAAAACTAAATTATTTTACTTCGATCAGGTTAGCAACACGGGTTATCTCTCTTATGAGCTATGTCATACAGGAAGCTAAGTTATCAATGATGCACGTAATTGTTATTTTTTATCATTGCTTGTTGATTGCTCGAAAATTCCAAAATGGTGCAGCACTACTTATGTGTCCCCGGTCCTTTCCAAAACGCAAACTTCAAGCACGTCTTCGTCATTGTTCATGGTTATCTTTCATTTCTTTCTATCAATGTCGTATTCATTATGTTGTATAATGCTCATTTATCCTTAGCCCATTTCAAATTTCTGATTTACCTATATATAAGCCACTGTATTTATATATTTAGTGGTTGCCTAGTGCGATTAACTAATTTGGAAGCATATTGACGCATTTATATGCATCAAGGGAGGCACTTCTTAGGGAAAAACAATTGATGGCGATTAAAGGCGTTGCCTGCGCACCTACGAGGGCCACTATGTTAGTTACTACATAATTGTAAAAATGTTTGTTGAATATGAATATCATGTTGTGATGGTCCTTTTTACCATGCATGGTTGCATATTGAAATAGGCCATTTTCATTCATGGTTGTATGTTGAGATAGTATGCTTACACGTTAAGAGATAGTAATTAGTCAAAAATACCTATTTAATTATATAAGATTTATAGCGGTAATAGCAGAATAGATGACTTATATAATTACCCACACACCAACATAATTTATACGAATGCAAGTCCACTCTATTTTGAAAGCACCCTGTTCCGACTCTGACACAAAACCTGAAGTCACGGCTTAGTTGCAACAATCGACTACTCCACGACAAGTCTACTTATTTGGGATTCACGCAACAACTTTGCCAGGTTTATAAGTACACTTTAGTTACTGACTGGTAGGGCCTTGAACGAAAATCAATATCAAAATGGTAGACAAAATGACCTTGCTTCAAGCCCTCGCTCAAGGTCTATGCTTCGTCATTGATGTTTCTAGCTTCGGCTTCTTCTGCTTCATCATCGGTGCTTCCAGCATAAGTTTTATCATTTCCTCTTCGCTACTTCTAGCATCACTTTCTCATGATTCTTCGTCACTGCTTCCAGATTCCTCATCGGTGTTTCCCATTTCACTTTCTCCTAAATGGACCGCGTTCTCAACTTGTCCCACTGATAAAAATATATCGGTTACTAACTATTAACACCTTCTTGCAAATAATAAATTGTAGTACTACAATAGGCAACATAGAGGTAAATGAATTACATACCTGGGGATTGTAGAAGCTAAAATAGGGGAACAGAGCCCATGGATGGTTGAAAAGACGAAGCTCGCTCGTGAGCTTCTTCGACCTTAGTGACTTGAGATCAATCATGTAGGTGCCAATATTTGTGGTTGCAAAGATGATAGTCGTTCTTTCAACTGAGCCAACCAACTCAGTATGTGAGATCATGGGATCGCTTGCAAGGAGATGCTTCTTTAGGTTAATGACTTCAGATTTTGTCCACGTTGCAACCTGGTCATGACAAACCTCCCTCCAGTACACAGAGAGATTGAAACCATTGAGCCTCGCAATCCCCAGTTGGCCGTCCTCCGGCACAATCAAGGCATGAGAGTCAAAGCGGGCGCTCTGAATCTCAAACGCCGGCTCAATCTCTGATAGGCAAGACGTCCCGAAGTCATACTTAAGTACACCAAGACGAGCATCGTCGTGCATCAAGATAAAATGTAGCGCGCCTCCGGAGAGCACACCGGGCATCCAAGAGATACTGATATCACTCTCAATAAAGCCTAGGTCAAGGGAGGCCGGGGCGCTCCAAGTACTCGTCTCCGATGAATACACGGTTGCCGTGGCCACCTTCTCCTCGTCAAGGCTGACGGAGACCACAAAAAATGGGCCCGATTGGCAAGCCCCATGGTCGCAACCGTCAACGGCACAAAGCACAACTGCACATTCATAAGTATTCCAACCGTCGCCTCTCTGTGGTGCCGGCAGCTCCCTGGTGTTGCCCGTCATGGGGAACCAGATGACCCAATCCGAAAATAGGACACGGCCGTGGCGGCAGTCGACCACATTATTGTGTTTAGGGTGACCACGGGGGATAAATTTGGTGATGGGGATGAAGGGGTCATTACAGAACCAACTGTGGAGAAGGCCGAGCATAGGTGGTGTATTATGGAGATCTCGATAACGGCTGTGGAAGCCATTGTCGGAGAGGAGGCGGCACCACAATTTGCAGACGAGGGATGCACGGACGAAATTCTCAGGCTCACCAGGCGGGAGGCGGATGAGGATTGCCTCTACGATTTCTTCCACATCCTTGATCTCCAGTGCATCTTCCATATGGCTGGACCGGCAACCCACGGGTGTTGGCACTAAAACACGTAAACTGTTAGCGGGTATTCTCATATGCCTCCAACTGCCAATAAAATGCTAGCCTATACAACTAAAGGTGTTTTAAATAATGGTGGAGATACTCATGAAGGCAAAGACCTTTCGAGCCATTTTTCTAAAATGCCTCAGAAACACACAATGGAGGCATCTTCAAAACGCCCACAAGCATAATTTGTGGCATTATAAAGAATGTCTCCAAAGTTCAAGTGTGGCCTTTCTCAGGCCGCCTCCAATAAAATTTTGTGGCGCTTTTCAAATTGCCTTAAAAATTTATGGAATGTTTGAAGAATCTATATAATAATAGACAAGGAGAAATGCCAAAAATTGTCAATTAATTTATTGATTTAAGATAAGATCAAGTACACTAGAAAAATGCCAAATGCCCCTGCGGCTTGATTACCATTGTATATATATAGCTTACTCCTTGTGTGCATTTTTCTAACATGAATAGAAGGCTCACCATACATAGAAGGACACAACGAACAAGCTCAAATTTCAACAGGACAAGTAGTCACACTCCATGATGTCATAGCAAAATGATTCTTCCCATAGACTATCTAGCACAAAGAAAAAGCGAAAGTAGAATGAACTACGACAATTAAGGGACATTACCTCAAACACCTTGTGTGCACTATGGCGTCAGATCAACAGCAACCAGGCATGGGTATACCTATCGTGGGTAGGATGACCCTTGATTTGTGCGTGGCCTAGTCCACCTTGCTCCTCCTCCGCTCTGGCACCCAGATCTCCCCTCTACTTCACTACACCCACTGCAATCCCACCTTCGAGATCGGGGACGAGAGAAGAAGAGGTAAGGCGTGGGATGGCAGAGGAGGTCGCGGCGGTCACAACGGCTGCGGCGGTTCCAGCGTAATACTCCCGTGGCACAGGCGGCCCCGTTAGCAACGAGTCGCCCGGCAATGGGTAGGATGGGGATTTTTGTTGTGTTCCTGTTTTGAGGTGGGGAGGGGGAGGGAGGAGGTCCGACGAGAAGTGTAGGAAGAGGAGGTCGTGGAGGGGAAGCGGCGCCGATGGCTTGGCACGCGGCGGTGGAGGGGCGGCGGCGGCTAGGAACCCTAGCAGCCGCTCGGGTGTATGGGGATCGAGCAGGGGGGTTCTGGACGAAACAAAACCTAAGTGTCTAGGGCACCGCAACGGCGGGTTTGGGTTTATGAGGAAGACCCGTGTGAGACTACCGGGCCATGCATCGATGGTGTGGGCTGATATTGTCATTGTATTTTTTTTCTTTTTTTTATGGTTACTAGAATTTGTGAGCCGTGAAGCAATAAAAGGAATCGCTGGCCCTAAAATTTGTAAACCGGATGCTAGATTTTTTGTTGTATCCCTTATATCAACCTTTATTAGCATATAGAAACTTATATTCATCGAGGTTAGATATCTCTTCAATCAACCTTTGTTGGCATCTTGGCTCAAAGATTTAAATATAATAGTTTGAACTACATTATTTTACTTCCATCAGGTACAAAACACTGGTTATCTCTGTTATGAGCTATGCCGCATAGGAAACTAAGTTATTAATGACACACACAATTTTTCTATTGATGTTTGTTGATTCCTGGAAATTTCCAAAATGGTGCACATTACTTATGTGGCCCCGGTCCTTTCCAAAACGCAAACTTCAAACACACCTTCGCCATCGTTCATGGCTATCATTCATTTCTTTCTATCAAATGTCATCTTCATTTTGTTGCATAATGCTCATTTATCCTTAGCCCATTTCAAATTTTGATTCACCTATATATAATCCACTATATTTATATATTTAGTGATTGCTTAGTGGGACTAAGTAATTTGGAAGCATATTGAGGCATTTATATGCATCAAGGGAGGCCCTTCTTAGGAAAAACAATAATGGCAATTAAAGACGTTGCCTGCGCACTTGCGAGGCCACTTTGTTAGTTATTACATAATTGTAAACTGTTTGTTGAATATAAATATCATGTTTCGATGGTCCTTTTACCATGCATGGTTGCATATTGAAATAGGCCATTTTCATTCATGGTTGTATGTTGAGATAGTATGCTTACATATTAAGAGATAATAATCATTGCAAAATACTTATTTAATTATATAAGATCTATATAGTAATATCGGATTAGATGATTTATGTACTTACCCACACACGAACATAGTTTATATGAATGCAAGCCCAATCTATTTTGAAAGCGCCCTGTTTCGATTCTGACACAAAACCGGAAGTTAGGGCATAGTTGCAACAATCGACTAATGAAAGGATCATATAGTTGACTAGAGGGGGGGGGGGTTGAATAGGCAACTAATAATTTTTAGCCTTTCTTTACCAAATTAAACTTTGCATCAAAGTAGGTTGTCTAAATATGCAACTAGGTGAACAACCTATATGATGCTACAACAATAAGTGCACAAGCAAGCAAGGGATACAACACAAATAGCTTGCACAAGTAAAGGCACGAGATAACCAAGAGCGGAGCCGATGGAGACGATGATGTGTTACCAAAGTTCCTTCCTTTTGAGGGGAAGTACGTCTCCATTAGAGTGGTGTGGAGGCACAATGCTCCCCAAGAAGCCACTAGGCCACCGTATTCTCCTCACGCCCTCACACAATGCGAGATGTCGTGATTCCACTATTGGTGCCCTTGAAGGCGGCGACCGAACATTTACAAACAAGGTTGGAGCTATCTCCACAACTTAATTGGAGGCTCCCAACGACACCACGAAGCTTCACCACAATGGACTATGGCTCCAAGGTGACCTCAACCGTCTAGGGTGCTCAAACACCCAAGAGTAACAAGATCCGCTAGGGATTAGTGGAGGAATCAAATTTCTCTTGGTGGAAGTGTAGATCGGGGCCTTCTCAACCTACCCCGAGCAAATCAACAAGTTTGATTGGCTATGGGGAGTGATCGGGCGAAAATGGAGCTTGGAGCAACAATGGAGCTTTTGGGGGAAGAGGTAGGTCAACTTTAGGGAAGAAGACCCCTTTATATAGTGGGGGGAACAATCCAACCGTTACCCCCCAAGCAGCCCCACACAGAGCGGTACTACCGCTTGGGCGGGCGGTACTACCGCTGAACTAGCGGTACTACCGTCCCCTCCCAGCGGTACTGCCGCGCACACGAGGGGAGCACGGACCTGGGCCCAGAGCGGTACTACCGCGGAGGTAAGGGCGGTACTACCGCCAGTACTGCCACAGCTAGTACCGCACAACCCGACACGAGAAAACGAGGCCTCAAGTCGAGGCAGTAGTAGCCCGGAGCCTCAGCGGTACTGTCGTGGATTTGTCACGGCAGATGTCCTAGTGAAAGGACTTAGTCGTGGAGCCATCGCTACGGGTTTACTTGAAGGGGTTAAAGCGGACACAAAGACACGAGGGTTTATACTAGTTCGGCCCCTTCGATGAAGGTAAAAGCCTACGTCTAGTTGTGATGGAATTGATGTGATCTCGATGGCTAGGGAGCAAACAAGCTTCGCCTAGGCTCGAGTTGTGGTTGTCTGTCTTGAACCGCCGTCGGGTCGTCCCCTTATATACACGAGTGACGCCCGTCGGTCCATAGAGTCCCAACCGGTTCATACTCGTATCTCGGTTGGTATCTCTCTATTCCTAACTTACAATACAAGTTATACATCGGGCGGTTTACGGCCATGTGTTCTAAACCGACTACAGGCCTTGGGCCTTCATCTGCTTATACCACTAATGAAGTTAACTCGGCCCAAGTAGGCCGATTTACGCCTAGTGGTAATATCCCCAACATTAGGCCCCAGATTGATTTGAACTGGTTCATGTCAATCCTTCACGAAATCTTGGACATCTTCTGGTAATTGGTAAACCGCCATGTCGTCATCATTTCTGGTTGTTGTAAACCGGCATGACGTCATCATGAAATTTGTCATTTATAATGCCCTATTTTAACAATAGCTCCTGGATCCGCGCGCTTGACCTAGCTTTGTTGCCTTATAAATAAGACCGAAGGGTCATTTCTTTCCTTTCCCTTCGTCCCTTCTTCTTCGTCTTCCTCGTGTCGCCAGCTTTGGAGCTCCGCCACCGCCGTCGACCTCTGCCTCGTCTTGGGCCGCTGCATCAACCTGGACGTACCAGAGCATTGCGGTATCTTTCCGCATCTTCTCCGTTTCCGGTAAGCTTTCTCTTCTTCTTGACCTAGATCTGTTCTTAGGGTTCCATGTTCATGCTGTGTTCATCGCCTGTTCATACTTGTTCTCTGGCTCTTGAATGAATCTGTGAACCCCTGCTGTGTTTAGTAGTAATCTTTAAGCATCCGCCTGTAATTTCTCATCTAAGTCCATAGATCTCACGCACATACCCGCTCAATAGTTCACTTCCGTTCCGCCTTGCTCTTCGGAATATTTTCTGTTTTTGTGAGCTCGCTGTAGATCCGCGGCCGTAATAAGATCTTGTGAAACCTGTTTCTGTATACCTAGTTGTCCATAGCTTCAATTGCCTCCGATGCTTAGGTCAGGCGGTTTAACTTACCATAGAAAAAAGTTGTTAAACCGGTATATACCATTAGTCCCCTGGTTGAACCGCCAGAATCCATATGATGCCGCATTGTAGAAGACCGGTTTATAGGTATTGCCTCCGGTTTATCGTAGTTTAGATCAACACCTTCTTTTATTCAGCATATTCTTGAACCGGATCACCTATTTCTTGTAGATCTCGCCATGGCCAAACAAGTATATGAGTGCAATTGGGTTCCCTCTTGCGTCACAGAATCTCAGTTGGATGATCTAGTCCTGATCGGCGCTTTAGATAACAAAGATACGATCCACTGGAGGGTTCCTGGAAATGAATGTCCTCCCAACCCTCAAGAGGGAGAGGTTGTGGTCTTTGCAGATCACTTGGCCCGGGGCTTCAAACCGCCCGGTTCTAAGTTTTACCGGGATGTGTTAGCCAACTTTCAGCTCCGTCCACAGGATATTGGCCCCAATTCCGTCACCAATCTATGTCACTTTCAAGTACTTTCTGAGGTATTCCTTCAAGAGGAGCCTTCAGTCGAGTTGTTTAGAGACCTCTTCCATTTAAACTGTCGTACTGAATTCACCGACGGTCCCAATACTAAATTGGGCGGTATGGCCATTCAGAAGAGGAAGGAGATCACTTATCCCCACGTCAAACTCCATACTCACCCCAAGGAGTGGAATGCAACTTGGTTTTATTGCAAGGATACCTCCCCTGACAATGAAAATCCCTTGCCTGGCTTCCGTCCGGAACGGCTCAGCAACACTCACCCTTTTCCACAAAGACTAAGCGCCAAGGAGAGAATTAAATATGCTCCGCAACTGTCCAAGCTCCGGGCCTTTATGGCCAACGGTTTAACAGGAATAGACCTTGCACGCTGTTGAATATCATGGAGCATACTGCCTCTGAGCCGGTGCCCCAGTTTGATGTGCAAGTATACTGGTAGCGTCGATGACCCACTCCGACACATTAAAATCCAACTCTCCGACGATGAAGTCACAGATTCTGTAAAGAAGATGTTGAATGAACCGGAGCACCTCTGTGCTCAAACCGGTCTGCTTCCTTACTGCACCACCAACAAACCGCCAACGGTAAGATTTTAGTTGCTCTATTGTTGAACTCATTATCGCTTTATCATCGACATTTAATTATCACGATCCAGGTGATAATCCGTTTTGGAGCAAGAAGCTTCCACAAGATAAAACGGAGAAGGCAGGGCGGTCAACCCGGCCCAAGACCAAGGTTATTAAGAAACCAACTCACAAGAGAAAAACCACCGCTTCATCTGATCCAGCTATTGATGATGATGTGGGTAATCCGGACCTTGAGGTAGAACTTGATTCACTTGGCTTACTTTTTTCACGCCTTATTGATGATGATGCTTGTCAGGACGACGCTGAAGCCAGCAATGCGGGATTCGTTGAGGTAACTATTCTCTCTTCTGATTCAAAAATCTTGCCTTTGCCAAAATTTCGCCAGGCAAACCGGAAAGTTAAATTTTCTCATCCTCTTGCTTATTTGGATCCCAAATTTCTTATGAAGACTCAGCAACATGAAGCTCACCGCACAACCCGGCACAGTGGCCAGGTAGTTACCTCTGCCGGTTTACCAAACAGCCCGGTCAAAACGCCGCTCCGAGGTCTCCGACCTTTTTATTGATTTAAATCCTAAAGCGGGTTTCTTCCGTCAACCTCTTAATCCATCCGACTCCGATTATCAGGTCACTTCTCATTCATCTTACGTGAATCGTCGACCACTCACCGCCACCGCTGAAAATAGTTCTTGGGTAAGCTAAATCGAACATATGCTTCCAAAGATTGTGTAATGGCTTATGCTTTCCTTGACTCTTTGTTTTTCTTTCAGGGCCAAACCGAAACCAAGCAAGAAGGCCCGCTTGGATAAAGCGGCTGAAGAAGATGTAGCCCCAGAACATGACAAAACGCCAGATCTTGAAGAGTTTGCTCCTGAAGATATTCCCAATGATCCTCCTTTGCAAGATGATGCTATTCCCGAAGAGAGGCCTATTAACACTTCAGCCTCTGCTGACCCGCCTGCCAGCTCCGTCCGAATTGAGAAATCCCACAGTCCTGCTGACAAACCGGCCGCACCAACACAAACCGGCGAGTCCAAAGATGATGACGCTAGGATTACGGTGTGGGCGCTTTGAACCCGGAATCTGTCACCTTAACCAAGCATACCATAAAAGAGGATTTTTCCACTCTGAACAAAGGAAAATGGGATGTTGAACTGGAGACATATGCTGCTCTGAGTGCCCAAGATCTTCATTCCGGCTATTTAAACCGGCTTTATACTAGCCGTGACTGTGAAGCTGGTTTGGTAAAGATGATGAGGGATAAATTTGAGGTAACTTACTTCTCTACTTATTGCCATTGTATCAGTCTTCCTAGCCCCCAAGGGTCGGTTTGTAACCTTCGTCAAACCGGGACTTGAATACGATTCTTAACACTTTGAAATCCATCAATATATTGAGCTTGAGACTTTGCAATCTAGTAATATATGAAAATTGAAGGTGCATTAGCCCCCAAGTATCAGGCGTATAACTTTGTTATGTGGTTGATACTTCAATTTCTTGGACCGCTTGTTTAAAGCTAAATCATCTCAGATGCAGTGAGGTAAGAATCAAGGAGGACCGGATTGCCGATTTGCAGAGACCTTGAAAGCCCAACAGTCAAATGCATAAGGCAAAGGAAGAATTAACCAGCGCCTTGGGCATCGCTGAACAGCTGAAGGAAGGCTTCAAGAAAGAGCGGGCTGATTGGGCCACTGAGAAGTTCGCTTTAACCAAAAGAGCGGAAAATGCTGAAGATGCCCTTAAACCGGTGGTGGATGAACTTACGGCCATAAAGCAGCAAATACACTCCATGACCGCTGCAATCTTTGGTAAGCTCCTTTTAATTTCTGTGATAATTTGAACTCTGTAGTATAAATCCGGTTTGAGACCGTCCCTATATTGTTGTAGGCACACGATCGGGCACTTAGGAAACGATGTGCGGAAGAAATCAAGGCTGCCTACACCTTAGTGGAACAATTATATACCGAGCCCAGCGGATCATCACCACAGCCTCTCATAACAACCCGACACCTTCTTTAATCCAGACACTCTTAACAAAGTTGTCGATGCTTCCGCCCGGATTGAGGAGCTGAAAAAATCATTGCTCGAACCGGAGCTATTAACGCCTTTGATTCGGGCAAAGGCATGGGTGCGATTTTGACCACGTGGAAGCACTCAAGGCTATCCCAACCTAAAGGAAGATGGCTCAATTTAACAAAGATGATCCGAGGGTAATAAACCGTGCAAGGCGACCTCGGCTTGTCAATTAGTCAAGAGGCGGATTTGACGCATTGTCAAGCGCAATACAACAATCGAACAAGCGAGTGCCCGCCTAACTCTTGAAGCGGAGAATCGATTCCTCCAATCCGTAAGCATACTTACGCCCCGATATTGAACCGTATTCCCGATCCATGAAGAGGCTGTTTTCCAAGCTTTAATGGGAATCGACCGACCACTTTGCTGATTTCACCAATGGGTAGAGACGAGGAAGTCAAGCGGCGGATGATGAGGAGCGTGCTTGAACCGAAGCCGGTTTGCATAGCTGTCTTTGGCATCTTTCCAAAAGAACAATGATCTTATTCGGCACCGTGTTGCCTTGTAATAGGATAGTTAATACTTCTACCTTGAATATGCCTTCGTGCATAAATCATCAAGCTTTTGTTCAAAAACTTCAATTCATATTTCCGCAATCGAAAAATTTGAACTTGGTGGCGGTTATACCGCCACCGGTTTATGATCTTGATATGTGTATCAAGAATGTAACAAATAGGTAATACAAAATACCTGCCATGTTTGGGCATGAAGCTGGCTTAGCCAAGCTTGAAGCGGAGGTTTTATAAACCATTACCGTCAATAAGGGGGGAGAAAACAGCTCCCGTATAAACTGTACTGAATCAACACAAGCCCCCTTGTTGCTCCATGATGTTAACAGGAAAAGGTAAACCGGGCATACTTCTCCGGATTAAAGGGGAATCAAATCCATCGGCTGAACCGGAAAAAGGTGTCTATTGACATAAAAGAAATCCAACAAAAACAAAGAACAAACAAGCCATGAAAATAACATGGAAGCAAAGGCAATGATAAAAACGCGTTTGCAAAAATATGCTATACTGAGCTGATCAGATGGTGTTACCATGGTCGGACAGGACCAAGCCCCCAATAGGAGTGACAATGATTCAAGTCAGCCAGGTCCCCAAATGATTCATGGCATATATGCCAAATCAAGAGGCGTGGCAATGGTTCGGGTTCGACCAAGCCCCCAAGTGATTTTGTGGCCTTAGGCCGATCAAGAGGCGTGACTGGTTCAGACTTGACCATGTCCCCAAATGATCTGGTGGCTGTCACCTATCAAAAGGTGTCGCGTTGGTTCGGACACGACCAAGGCCCCAAGTGATATATAAAAAGCAAATGTCAAGGGGTAAACCGGAGGCCGCTTTAAAAACAAAGCCACTCCATGTAACCACGCATGATAAGAAAGACAGAGACCCCGCTTTAGCTGAGGCTCCGGTTTTACTATATCAAAGATAATATATACACTGTCATGATATGTACATATATAGAGCCGATGGCTCAAGTGTAGTAAGGCCGAAGATGAGCTATGTTCCACGGCCTGTTGGTCTCCTCCTCTGATGTGCGTGAGTCTTGATGCTCTCGAATATCAATCGATAGTACGACCCACAGTGCGATTCTTCTCGACTACAAAAGGTCCCTCCCAAGGTGGGGATAACTTGTGCATATCTGTTCGGTCTTGGATGAGTCGAAGCACCAAATCTCCTTCTTGAAAAGTTCGGTTCTAACCCGACGATCGTGATAGCGACGAAGATCTTGCCGGTAAATCGCCGAACGGGCAGCCGCTATATCACGCTCCTCGTCCAATAGGTCCAAAGCGTCTTGCCGTCTTTGCCTCATTGTCCGCTTCAACATAAGCTGCCACACGAGGCGAATCGTCTTTGGATATCACTAGGGAGAAGCGCCTCGCTCCATAGACCATGAAAATGGCGTGTATCCTGTGGACCGGTTTGGCGTAGTATTGATACTCCATAGCACAGATGGTAGTTCTTCAACCCAACATCCTGGTGTTCTTTGCAATGGGACCATAAGCCGGGGTTTGATGCCTCGCAAGATCTCTTGATTAGCCCGTTCTGCCTGTCCATTGGACTGGGGGTGTGCCACTGACGATACGTCAAGTCGGATGTGCTCACGTTCACAGAACTCCTTCATAGTGCCCTTGGATAAATTGGTACCGTTGTCGAAGAATGATTGTGTGGAAAGCCAAACCGAAAATCACCTTTTGATGAAGCGCACCGCTGTTGCTGCATCACACTTGCCGACAGCTCCGCTCAACCCACTTGGTAAATTTGTCAACTGCCACCAAAAGGTGGGTTTTCTTATCCTTGGATCTTTTAAAAGGTCCGACCATATCCAGCCCCCAAGTTGCAAATGGCCACATTATTGGGATCATCCTCAATTCTTGAGCCGGCACATGAGCACGCCTTGAAAATTTCGACATCCATCACACCGCTTAACCAAGTCCGCGCAGACGGCATGCGCTGTCAACCAAGAGAACCCGTGATTTAAACGCTTTGCCACTAGAGACTTTGAACCAGCGTGGTGTCCACAATCCCCTTCATGGATTTCTCTTAAGATTTCACAGCCTTCCTCAGGAGAAACACAACGTTGAAACGCCCCTGATACACTGCAATGATGCAATTCACCATTGACAATCGTCATAGATTTGGATCGCCGGACTATCTGCCTGGCTAGAATCTCATCCTCTGGTAACTCCCCCCGGTTCATGTACGCAAGAAAAGGAACCGTCCAATCCGGAATAGCATGCAGTGCTGCCACCAATTGAGCCTCCGGATCAGGAATAGCCAAATCCGCTTCACCTGGGAGCTGGACTGACGGGTTGTGCAACACGTCCATAAAGACATTAGGCGGGACGGTTTGCGCCGAGAACCCAACCGCTTAAAGCGCCCGCCGCTTCATTCTTCCGATGGTCCACATGATCCACTTGATAACCCTTGAAGCAACCCGCAATATTATCCACTTCCCGACGATATGCAGCCATGAGCGGTCCTTAGAATCCCAAGTGCGGACACTGTTGAGCCACGAGGTCCGAGTCACCAAGCACTTAACCCGCTTAAGTTCATCTCTTTAGCCATCCGGAGAGCATGGAGCAAGGCTTCAGTACTCAGCTGCATTATTAGTACAAGGAACATTAAGCGAGAGAACATAACAAAACTTATCACCTCGTGGGGAAGTTAATACGACTCTAGCCCCGAGCCTTCCAGGTTACTGGATCCGTCAAAATGAATAGTCCAATATGTGTGATCCGGCTTCTCCTCGGTGCTTGTAACTCCGTCCGGTCATTGATGAAATCAACAAGTGCTTGAGACTTCACCGCCATCCGAGGTACATACTTGATCCGTGTGGCCCAAGCTCTATAGCCCACTTGGCAATCCGGCGATCGCCTCCGGTTCAGATGATATCACCCAAGGGGCTGAATCGACCATCGTGATGGGATGCCCTTGAAAATATCGCTTCAACTTCGGCTGGCCATGAAAACACCATAGACCAGCTTTCGCCAATGCGGATACCTTTGCTTGGATTCAATAAGCACCTCGTTGATGTAATAAACCGTCATTGAACCGGATACTCCTTGCTCGCCTCCTTGCGTTCCACCACAATAGCCACGCTTAATCGCCCGAGCATTGGCTGCTACGTATAATAATAGTGGCTCCTTGTCAACCGGAGCTGCAAGAACGGGCGGATTGGCTAATTGTCGCTTCAAGTCCTCAAATGCTTCATCGCCAGCTGGACTCAGATGAAATTATGCATCTTCCTCAAAGATTTGGTACAAAGGATGGCCTTTTCTCCGAGGCGGCTGATAAACCGGCTCAGTGCGGCGATTCTGCCCGCCAAACGCTGAACATCGTTGATACACCTCGGTTTAGCCAGGGAGGTAATAGCCGTAATATTCTCCGGATTAGCCTCAATTCCTTTGTTAGACACCAGGAAACCCAGTAACTTGCCTGCCGGAACACCAAAGACACACTTGGCCGGATTAAGCATCATCTTGTAAACGAGCAAGTTGTCAAAGGTTTCCTTTAAATCATCTACCAGCGTCTCCTTCTGCCTTGACTTCACTACAATATCATCCACATAGGCGTGCACATTGCGGCCGATCTGTTTATGCAGGCAATTCTGTACACACCGTTGATAGGTGGCTTGAGCACTCTTGAGCCCGAAGGGCATAGATACATAGCGAAGGCTCCAAAGGGAGTAATAAACGCTGTTTTCTCCTCGGTCCTTAACCGCCATTTTGATCGATGATATCCGAGTATGCATCCAAAAACTCAAACGCCACAACCCACCGTGGCATCAATGATCCGGTCAATGCGGGGAGGGCAAAGGATCCGCCGGACAAGCCCTATTAAGATCCGTGTAATCCACACACATACGCCAAGTGCCGTTTTCTTAAGAACCAAAGACCGGATTAGCAAGCCATTCGGATGGAACACTTCAATGATAAAGCCACCGCTAAAAGCCTCGCCACTTCCTCTCCAATGGCTTTGCGCCTTTCTTCGTTAAACCGCCACTACTAGGGAAAACCTTATACACGTAATGTTACCAAGAGTGCTTGTTAAAATGAGGCGCCATCGCTATTTTGAAGTAGCGCGTTCGCGTAACGCGCTTCTGATTAGCAGATTAGCGAGCGATGTCCTGCGTAAAGCGCTACTACTATAATTGCCACACCGTTCGGCGTGCTAGGTATAGTAGTAGCGCCCTTCTACGAACAGCGCTACTACTATGGATTTTAGCAAGATCGCGTTTTCCTTCCCACTTCTGATTAAAGCTATTTTCACCTAACCTCGCGGCCCGATTCCCTCTCCTCTGCTTCCTCCCCCAATTCCCGACCCCACCTCGCCACCGCCGTCTCCCCGACCCGCCTCACCGCTGTCTCCCCGACCCGCCTCGCCGCGCCTCATTGCCGTCTCCCCGACCCGCCTCATTGCGTCTCCCCGACCCGCCTGCTGCCGTCTCCCCGACCCGGCCGCCTCGCCCGCGCCTCGGTGCCGCCGTCTCCCCGACCCCATCTCTCTCCCGCCCTCTGTAAGCACTCTCCTTCCGATCCTTCTCTCCCTTCTCGATCCTCTTCTCGCTTAGTATGAACCCTAGGTATTTAGTGCTAGTTAGTATGAACCCTAGGCTATTTTTAGTGCTAGTTAGTTAATTACTTAGATGGTAATTAGGGCAGAGTTCCTAGGTACTAATTAGTTAGTAAGAATTAGGTACTAATTAGGTACTAGAATATTTTTATTTATAGTATTATTTTTAGTAAGAACTAGTTGAATTAATAGAACTAGTTAGTAAGAACTTGTTTCTATTTTTTAGTTAAAGCAATTTTTCCCGCCTCGACGTGGGCGATGCCTATCCCGCATCCTCGCTGCCGAGTCGGCGGAGGACGACACTGCTGACCAGATCGGCCATGTCCGGACCTGGCTCCGCCGGGTGGTACTGGAGGCGCTACCTACCGAGGGGCGCAGGTTGGTGAGGAGCCACTGTCGTTGACCAACCTTGTTTGGTGGTGGTCGCGTGGGCGGATGGCGATCCAGAGGCTCGAGGACTCCGCGGAGGTGGTGCGCCACCGTGTCGATGAGGAGGACGCGCACGTCCGTCGCTACTTGTTTGCGTTGGAGCACAGCCGTTCTCCAATACTGGCGTGTTCTCCGGGATCTCACCGAGCTATGATCCCGTGATGGTGCCTTCTCTGTGGGTGTCCATCGCCCGCGCCGATACCCGTCGTGTGCTAGAATTTTAGTTGTATTAGTGATGTTATATGTATGACACTATTCGTGATGTATTAGTGATAATATTCGACGATGTCTCGACGCATGAGATGATCTACTTTTGCTTATTGAATGCATGCTAATTTGAGTCCTATAAGATATTTTGAAATGTATATCTTGTGTTGCTCAATATCCAAGTGGCGGTCATGTTTGCAGGTTATACCTTCGAGTGGCCTATGTTTTGCAGTGAGTGTTGATTCATTTCGTTCCGGCAAATTTCAGCGCCGATATGTCCTATTTAGCAAAGGTCATGCCGGATTTTTCCGTGAATTTTGGCATGACTTGTGCTAGAATATGTAGGAAATATCGAGTGCCCAATTTGTGTGTTGAGTATCTTGGTAGTTGTCTTGATCAATTTTCAATTAATGTTTTAACTATGAACATAGGAAATGTCGACGACGAGAAGGATTTGGTATTTGCAAATCTCGCGAAGACGAGCGCTGACTCGTATGATTTAAATCTTCCTAGATGATGATAGGCGCCCAAAGATCAAGCTGGACGAGAACTTCAAGTGGATCTGAGAAGTCACAACGACAAGTCTTTTTTCGTAATTAAGCATGACATCCGCTTTCATTTGCTTCAACTTATTTTTTTACTATTCTACTAGCGTATCCCCGCCATGCAAGAGTTTTTGTATTGGATAAGATAGGTTTGGTCATAGTATGGAGGAAAAGAAAGTTTACTTGAAGACCGAGCATGGTTATATTTTCCATGGTTATACAATTCAGACGACTACACCTATTTTGGATGCAAAACATGGCGGCGCTATGCAAGACTTATGCATTTGAGCTCGATATGGTTATCACCTTTGATATTAAATCGAAGATGATATTGAAGGTAATACCGATATCCGGGTCAATGTGCAAATGCCTCCGATTATATCATTATGTCGGTTTCTCAACCATATTTATGTCTTTGATATTGTTTATTCAAAAATAATTGACAACTAATTTGTATTGTCACTTATTTCCGTGCAAGCAAACATGTCCATAAGCTTGGTAGACAGGACCGTATATATCGTCACCGGGCTGAATTCAACTGCGAGGAGCTCACCATTATGTTTCATGGCTTGAGGATCTTGATCTTGTCAAGACAAATTTTCTTCCTGCATTTAGAAATCTTAGTACTGAAAATGTGCGACCAATAGTGTTCGTAATGAACTACGGTCACATCCATTTAGGAAGGATGGTAAGATTTTTACTTTTTATCCTCATTGCATATTTTCCATACATTATTTTTGAAGCTAAACTTCATTGCTAAGTATGTTACCATACGATGTTCTTCAACAGGGACTCTCGATGAATGTTGTGCCTTATGGGATCGAGACTAAAGGTGTCATGAGTATTATCAACTTACGGCCAAGATATCCTACAGCTTACTTTAGTGCATTCAAGATTAGCGACGGATGCTTAATAGTGCAAGACTGGACCAAATATGTGTTGGGGAGCGCAGAGAAGTACTAGGGAGCAGCAACAGAGACGCCTTCCACGATTAGGAGACAGTGTTCATCTGCATGCTCCAACTTGATCAAGGAGGAGAGCTATACATGTTTTATGTTCTTTTACCTAAGAGAGAGCAGCAGGAGTGAGTAGCGAGGAGTGAGTAGCTGGCTAGAAATGAGTTTCAGGATGATGATGTGCTACACTATTACTATGATGATAAAATAGCTAGTGTTGGTGGTAATGACTATGATGATTATTATTAGCTAGTGTTAGTGGTGATTAAATAAATAATGTTGATGGTAATGACCATGATGACGATTAAATATCTTGTGCTGGCAGATTAGATTCAAGTGGAGGCAACATGTGGTGCATATCGAAAGTACTACTAATCCAAAGTAGATCAAGTTTGGATTAGTAGTATACTTTTGACATGCACCACATATTGCCTCCACTTGAACCTAATCCACCTTCATTTAATACACTGTTATGGACATAATGATGTAAACCTCATAACAGCTGGTATTGTACCAATATTTGTATGATGGCGCATAAATACACTAAAAATAAAAAAATTATGAAAAAAATACTAGTAGCGATGGATAGGAAACACGCAGCAAGTAGATAACTTAGCGATGGCGGATCTTGAACAAGCGCCGCACTATTTGTACTAGCGAGAGCGGCGTGATGGCACGCGTTACTGCTAAGCAATAGCTGTAGCACCTTATTAGTAGTGCGGCTTCCCGCGCTACTAGTAGGCACAAAACACGCGCTACTGCTAGGGTTTTCCCTAGTAGTGGGCGGAGGAATTGTTTCACCGGTTTATACTTAGGATCCACATTAAGAGTGTGCTCAGCGAGTTCCCTCGGTACACCTGGCATGTCGGACGGTTTCCATGCAAAGATGTCCCGATTCTCATGGATGAACTCGATGAGCGCGCTTTCCTATTTGGGATCCAAGTTGGCACTGACAGTGAACTGCTTGGACGAATCGCCGGGCACGAAGTCAACAAGCTTGGTCTCAGCTGCCGATTTGAACTTCAGATCCGAATCATGCTCAGAGTTGGCTTCTTTAAAGGGGTCATATCCACGGATCAACATTGTCCTTATAGTACTTCAACTCCTCCGTGGCACAGATCGACTCAGATAAGCCGCATCACCTTCCTCACATTCCAAAGCGACCCCACGGCTCCCATGAACCGTTATTGTCCCCTTGTAACCCGCATCTTGAGCTGCAAGTAGATATAACAAGGCGCGCCATGAACTTGGCATAAGCCGCCGCCCAAACAAGGCGTGATACGGGCTCCGGATCTTCACCACCTCAAAGGTTAGTTTTTCCGACCGAATCGTTCTCGTCCCCAAAAGCCACATCCAGGCTATCTTACCCACAGGATATGCAGATTTGCGTGCACTACACCATGGAACACCGTATTAGGCGATGCGAGATCCTTGTCCGTTAGACCCATGCGCGGAACGCCTCATAGTATAATATGTTAATCCGCTCCCTCCATCCATGAGTACCTTGGTGAATTTATAACCCCCCACCTGAGGGTCTACCACTAATGCTAGCTGGCTCGGATTATCAACTCGGGGTGGGTGATTCTCTCTGCTCCACACGATAGGCTGCTCTGACCAGCGTAAGTAACGTGGTAAGGCCGGTTCAATCAATTCACCGCCGCCAGGAGTTTTCGGTCACGTTTATCCAAACTAGTTGTGAAAACATGATATTGCCCATTGTTCAACTGTTTTGGCTGGCTCTCATAACCCGACTGCTGCTGCTGCTGGCCGTTCTGATTATTCTAGTTGTTGTGACCATACTCGATTGAGACTGAACCGGAAGCTTCATCGTGACCGGCCCATGGAAACCGGATCTGAACCGCCACCGACCCGTGGTCATACCGAAGGCATTAGAGTTTTAAACTCTGTATAATATAACAATCCTTCCAAAGGTGGTTAGCGGCGCCTCCTTCGTCCGTGCTTTGGGCAAGGCTGATTCAACAAATAATTCAAACGGTTTGCGTTAGGATTGGGAGCCCCATTACGATTTGCCGCTTTGCCTCTACGCTGCTTCGTCTGTGCATTAGTGTTGGCCACAAAGTCCATGCTGCCATCCGCCTTGCGCTTGCCTCCGTTCCATGACCCGCCGGTTTGTACCGTTGCTTCTTGAATTGCTATTCTTCTTTCCTTCCTCGCTTCATCATCATCGGTCTCGGGATCCTTGGTCTCGTCGAATCAGCATACTTCACTAAAGCGCCATGAGAGTTCCCATGTCATTACGTAAACGCTTCATGCGTCCCAATTTCAACTTTAAAGGCTTAAACCGGCAGTTGCCTTCGTGGTTAAGATCGCAGAGTCGGATTGATCCCGTCGACGAGTGCAAAACTTCCAAACGCTTGGCGCACCCAATGGGTCGTTGATTCTCCGTCCTCTGGACACAAGCCGCCAGTCTACTATGGACTTGGGCTGCTTACATGTATCCTTGAAATTCGGATAAACCGGCCCGCAATCGGGCCCATGAGTCGATAGAATTGGGCGGCGGGCTCTTCAACCAAGTACGAGCCATGCCTTCAAGCATCATGGTGAAGTATTTTGCACACGCGTCTCATCCACATCTAGCATCTCCATGGCCATCTCATAACTCTCTACCCACGCTCAGAGATAAATCAGCGGTGTAATTTGGCACCTTGCGCGACCCTTGAAATCTTTGGGCGGCGCACATTGCGTAAAGCGGGATTAAACAAGGCACTCCCAAAGCGGATGCGACTCTTCGTCCGGCGAAGGTGGTAGGCGAACCGGTGTAAGTTGACCCGCATCATTCTCAGGTCGCTAACTCGCCTCCTTCCGTGCGGGCCCGTCCACCACATCCCGAGCATCGCGAACACCACCGCCGGGTTATTGCCACGGGCGCTTCACGGCCTCGCGCATTGCTCGATATGGCGGTTCATCCATGCATCTGCTATAGCTCCGCTTGACGGGCGTAGAGTGAATCCGATCACGGCCGCATGCGAATACGCTTCTGCTGAATCAGCGCGGTTCGAGACTCCTTAACCCGCGCGTCTCTACCGCTATGCGGAGAGTCCCTTCGACTGGGATAGCCTCTAATCGTGCGGCGGCTGCAACAAGGTTGTCCATAGGATTAGAATAATGACCCGGGGGTGTCTGGACCGGCGGAGGAACTGCAATGTTCTGCTGAGGAGGTTCCATCGGGCGAGGTTGGACCGTCCCCCGGGTCCTGTGCCTCAATCCGGTTTGTCTCTGTGCATCGGCGGATTACCGGGTCCAGCTCACGAGTGTGAAAGAGATTCGGGATCAAACCCTAACGGCAGTGTGATCGTGCTTCCGCTTCAAGACCTCCTGTGATGCGTTACGTCAAGCATGAGTTTGTAGGCACAGGCGCCCAAAGCGCCCGCTCTGCAGCCATCTGTCTTTTTTCGCTGCCAGTCCGCTTTGGCTTGCACGATCGCTCTCTCACCTTTGCAATCTCGCATCATGGGCCTCTGATCCGCGGGTGGCCTCTGCCATAAGCGCGGCTAGTGCATCAACAGATCGATAGAACTTGAACCGGCGGGCGACAAGGCCTCCTGCCCTCTGCTTTGCCGCTGGCGATCGAGAGAGCATCTCCACGGCGGTCGAGGAGTGATTCGCCGCTGTGTGCCGCCATGAATATTCCAACCCGGTGACTGGCACGGGGGTCCGAAATCATCGTCGCCATCGGAACAGCCCCTAATCTGGTCGTTTTGCAACTGGTATAGCGATTCGGTCTCTCCGGTCGAGGACTCGTCACCGGAATAGACGACGGTCTCGCTACCATGTTCTGATTCGTCCTCACGCTCTCCTCCGTGGACGACTCCAACGAAGACACGCTTCACGGCCGGTTTAGCCTGGGTAGATCTCGCACACTGAGCCGTCTCGACGAGGTTGGTGCAGATGTCCGGCTCAGGCCCAGGCTCATCGATCTTGCCGATGAAAACGTGTATGCCACCAAAGGGGACCCGATACCCGTACTCGATCGAATTGGCCTCGGGACCCCATCCTGCATCGTCGATGTAGATCCTGCCACGACGACTCTTAGTCATCCGGCCCACAACATAGCCTTCGAGTCCCTTGAGCTTGCCCTCCAAGATCGTCAAACCATCGTGCGATAGCCCCACGGTGGGCGCCAACTATCGTGGATTTGTCACGGCAGATGTCCTAGTGAAAGGACTTAGTCGTGGAGCCATCGCTATGGGTTTACTTGAAGGGGTTAAAGCCGACACAAAGACACGAGGGTTTATACTAGTTCGGCCCCTTCGATGAAGGTAAAAGCCTACGTCTAGTTGTGATGGAATTGATGTGATCTCGATGGCTAGGGAGCAAACAAGCTTCGCCTAGGCTCGAGTTGTGGTTGTCTGTCTTGAACCGCCGCCGGGTCGTCCCCTTATATACACGAGTGACGCCCGTCGGTCCATAGAGTCCCAACCGGTTCATACTCGTATCCCGGTTGGTATCTCTCTATTCCTAACTTACAATACAAGTTATACATCAGGCGGTTTACGGCTCATGTGTTCTAAACCGACTACAGGCCTTGGGCCTTCATCTGCTTATACCACTAATGAAGTTAACCCGGCCCTAGTAGGCCGGTTTACGCCTAGTGGTAATATCCCCAACAGGTACTACGACCGAGGACAGCAAGCGGTACTACCGATGAGGAGCGGTACTACCGCTTGATGTGCTTCGGCGGTACTACCGCTGAGGACCGCGGTACTACTGCTGGGACCAGTCAGGGCAAGCTAGGAGAGGAAAGGGAACTCCATTGAAGCGATAAGGATGTGTACGTGTTGATTCTGTTAGAATAGACGAGAGCCGAAGGGGTGTCTCCGAAGGGACACGAGGCAACCGCCTCCTTTAGGAAAAGTATGGATTAACAGGATTAATTAAATCCTAACACTCCCCCTAATCCATGCTTGTTAGTGTAAGTATCATCATCTTGAGAAGCTCCTCCAAAAACCCCGTGGGGAAAATATGAGGAGATATGTGTTCCATATGTTGCTAAAACTCCTTCAAACCCAGTGGGAAAATAAGGAGAAAATGATGCAATATATAATGATTATTGTCTCTTTTAACTCGATACGGGAACTCATAGAGTTTAGAGAACAATAAATATGTCGTATATGCTTTCCTAAAAACCCCGGTGGGGAAAACAGAAAGTATGACATATGATCTCATGTTGATATTACCTCATTAAAACCTTTATGAGAACCTGTAAAGTAAACTCATGAAGGGAAAAAGAGTATAATATGATGCATTGAACATGAACAATTCAGGAAGATACTCCCCCTGATTCTTGCAAAAATTCGAAGCCGTCACATACCAAAACATAGAAATTGGTAGAGACTCATTTGAACAAATCGATCGCATGATTTGACTTGCAAGATATGCAATATAGTGATATTGCTTATTATGTAACCTGTTTGCATCCAGGCAACACAAGAAACATTATCGTTGAGATAATGGTTGGTGAATGTAGCCATGAGGTCTGATTTGAAGACTCTTCATGAGAGGGCTACCACACCTAGTAGGAACACTAAATTTGTATATGATCTGATAGTGGGGATCTAATCCATGTAACCAATGATATTGGTGTTCAGATTTCTCCGAAACTGAAAAACCAGGACAAGATGTTTCATGCCTTGGAGATATCGAAATATATTCTTGAGTACCAACCAATTGTGTTTGGTGGATCCAATGCATTATGGAACGTTGAGCCCCAAAATCCCATTTCCATCATCTCTTGGTCTTATAGATCTTCCTCTACGTCTAGAGAATGAACTACCATGAGAGTTATGGATAGATAAGATTTGTCCACAATGAATTTCTCCAATATATTTTGGATATAGACAACATAGTATATCATAATGCATGAATGAAGGTGCTCAAGTTGTAGTAACGAGCAGTATTTTGGTTTACCCAAATCCTTCATTTTAAAGTTCATCACTTAGATGATTACATGTGTCGTCATTGCAGACAAACAACACATGGATAATCATCATGGTAGGAGTAATCCTTGTGTATAAGGATCTCACTACGTCAGTTGTACCATATGTACCGACAACAATAAGCCGTATGGAGGCTTACCGATTTTACACAACGTATGTTGCATTTTGTATTTCGATTCAGAATTGAGATTCCATCGGAAATCAATCATATATGTCTGAATCTAGTGATCCACATGGATATGTGATCACTACATCTATCAACTGCAGAGATAGATGATTTTGAGCTGCCAATGATATAACTTATCGGAATGAGATTCCACCTCTGGAGAATAGTTGGGTATCTGCGTGAACCCTTGTGCTACAATACTTGCTTTTTGTTTCACCACCTCGTTGTTCTCAGTTCTGTTTTCAGAATAAAACTGGTGTAGGTATTTGATGACCCACAAGTATAGGGGATCTATCGTAGTCCTTTCAATAAGTAAGAGTGTCGAACCCAACGAGGAGCAGAAGGAAACGATAAGTGGTTTTCAGTAAGGTTTTCTATGCAAGCACTGAAATAGTAGGTGATAGATAGTTTTGTGATAAGATAAATAGTAACAAGCAAAAAGTAAATAAAGTAAATAAAGTGCAGCAAGGTGGCCCAATCCTTTATGTAGCAAAGGATAAGCGTGGACAAATTCTAATAATGAAGAAGGAGCTCCCGAGGACACATTGGGAATTATCGTCTGCTAGTTTTCATCACGCTCAGTAAGATTCACGCTCGTACTTTGATAATTTGATATGTGGGTGGATGGCACTTGGGTACTGCCCTAACATGGACAAGCATCCCACTTATGATCAACCCCTATTGCAAGCATCCGCAACTACAAAAGGAGTATTAAGGTAAACCTAATCACATCATTAAACATATGGGTCCATATCAACCCCTAACGGCAACGATAAACTAGGGTTTAAGCTTCGTCACTCTAGCAACCCATCATCTACTTATTACTTCCCTATGCCTTCCTCTAGGCCCAAATAATGGTGAAGTGTCATGTAGTCGACGTTCACATAACACCACTAGAGGAAAGACAACATACATCTCATCAAAATATCGAACGAATACCAAATTCACATGGCTACTAATAGCAAGACTTCACCCATGTCCTCAGGAACGAACGTAACTACTCACAAAGCATATTCATGTTCATAATCATAGGAGTAATAGTATGCATAAAGGATCTGAACATATGATCTTCCACCAAGTAAACCAAATAGCATCAACTACAAGGAGTAACTAACACTACTAGCAACCCACAGGTACCAATTTGTGGTTTTGATACAAGATTGGATACAAGAGATGAACTAGGGTTTTGAGAGGAGATGGTGCTGGTGAATATGTTGATGGAGATTGACCCCCTCACGATGATAGGATCGTTGGTGATGACGTTGGTGATGATTTCCCCCTCTCGGAGGGAAGTGTCCCCGGCAGAGTAGCTCTGCCAGAGCCGTAGATTGATTCCGCCAAGGTTCCGCCTCGTGGCGGCGGAGTTTCGTCCCGTAAGCTTGCCCACGATTTTTTCCAGGGGAAAAGTGATGATATAGCAGAAGATGGACACCGGAGGCCCACCAGGGGGCCTAGGAGATAGGGGCCGCACCCTAGGGGGGCGCCCCCTGTCTCCTGGACAGGGTGTGGGCCCCCTGGCCTATTTCTTTCGCCCATAAATTCTTATTAATTCCAAAAAGTTGTTTCGTGGAGTCTCAAGACTTTTGGAGTTGTGCAGAATAGGTTTCCAACGTTTGCTCCTTTTCCGGCCAGAATTCTAGCTGCCGACATTCCCCCTCTTCATGGTAAACCTTGTAAAATAAGAGAGAATAGCCATGAGTATTGAGATATAATGTGTAATAACATCCCATAATGCAATAAATATTGATATAAAAGCATGATGCAAAATGGATGTATCAACTCCCCCAAGCTTAGACCTCGCTTGTCCTCAAGCGGAAGCCGAAATCGAAAAATATGTCCACATGTTTAGAGATAGAGGTGTCAATAAAAATAAAATACGGACATGAGGGCACCATGATCATTCTAGTAACAGGAACATATATAGATTTTGTCATATGATTTCCTATGCTCAAGTAATAAACAATTCACAATGTCAAGTATGGTTCATAAACTTCATTGGGAACTAACAAAATATAATCTCAGTCACTGAAGCAATTGCAATTTATTGTAACATCAGAAAGAGTCAATAATAGAGTTGTTCAACAAGTTCACATACTCAACTATCTCGTAGTCTCCTATAATCGTTAACACTCACGCAATACTTGTGGTTATAGAGTTTCAGCCGGACACTGAGAAAGATAGGGGCTTATTGTGTTGCCTCCCAACGTATTCACCTTTAGGTGATGTCAACAATAATAGCCTATGCCAACTTACATCCAATTGGATATATGTATCATGATCTTTCAAACACGAGGAGCTTGCCAAAGGATAAAATGAAAAAGGGAAAGGTGAGCATCACCTTGACTCAAGCATAAAGTAAAAGATAGGCCCTTCGCAGAGGGAAGCAGAGGTTGTCATGCACATTTAGGGTTCATGCATAAAGTCTTAGTGCAAAAGAACGTCACTTTATATTGCCCCTTGTAGGTGGAACTTTATTATGCAGTCCGTCGCTTTTATTACTTCCACAACAAGTTCGTACAAAGTTTATTTTCTCTGCACTAATAAGTCATACATATTTAAAGAGCAATTTTTATTGCTTGCACCGATGACAACTTACTTGAAGGATC
Organism: Aegilops speltoides; assembly: GCA_021437245.1. NCBI lineage: Eukaryota > Viridiplantae > Streptophyta > Magnoliopsida > Poales > Poaceae > Aegilops > Aegilops speltoides. The sequence goes on along the minus strand of CM038147.1, from coordinate 42,882,913 downwards.
TTACTCAATCCATAGGTAGGTATGGTGGACTCTCATGGCAAAACTGGGTTTAAGGATATTTGGAAGCACAAGTAGTATCTCTGCTTAGTGCAAGGAATTTGGCTAGCAAGAGGGGGAAAGGCAAGCTCAACATGTTTGGAAGGTCAATGACAATATACTTTAACTGAGATGTCGGAAAACATAAACCATTACATTGTCTTCCTTGTCCAACATCAACTCTTTTAGCATGTCATACTTAATGAGTGCTTCACAATCATAAAAGATGTCCAAGATAATATATTTATATGTGAACCCCTCTTTCCTTATCACTTCCTATTAATTGCAACGATGACCAAGGCTACGTTCATCAACTCTCAACAATTTTTATGCCTCATACTTTCTATGTGTGAAATTATCACTATCCATAAGATCAATATGAACTCTTTTGTTCTTTCTACTTTCTCAAGATCATAGCAACATGGCAAAGCCCTTGACTCAACACTAATCTTTATTATAGATAGCACACGGACTCGATTACATAAAGAGATCACAAAGCAAAACCCAAAACTACTTGATATCAAAACTTCGAACTACTAGATCAAGATACTAATAAAAGGATTGAACTAAATAAAGCGGTAAAGATAGGGGTGTGATGGTGATACGATACCGGGGCACCTCCCCCAAGCTTGGCAGTTCCCAAGGGGAGTGCCCATACCCATGTGATTAGTTCTTCGGAGGTGATGGAGGTGGTGATGATGACGGTGGATAATCACACATCGAGCGTAAAAGTTCCTCCAACTTGCGGATAATGCCCTTGAGCCCAGCAATATGATCTTTCAACAAAATATTCTCCTATGTGAGATACTTGTTCTGTATGCGGGCTAACTCAATCATCTTGAAAGCTTCAATCTCTGTTGGAGTGAAAAGGTTAGGTAAAGGCTGAGGGATGTCTTCTTCTTTCACCACCGGAGCTTGAACCTCCATGACCTTCTTGATCCCTTCATCCTTGTTGATCTCTTCTGGTTCCTCTCTTTTCAACTCTATCTTCAATAGCCAAGCATCCTTGTCTTCGTTGTTGGAGGAGGGAGAAGTCATGGTGCTCTAAATCTGCAACGGAAACAGCTCGAAACGAAGACAGAGGATATTTGCATGATACGGTGGTCAAAACCTTCGGGAGTATATATAATGAATTTTTACCGACCAAAATACGTAACATACAAGAAAACAGAGTCCGGGAGGCACACGAGGTGCCACGAGACAGGGGGGCGCGCCCTACAGGGGGGCCTCCTCTCTCGTGGGAGCCTCGTGTCCCTTTCGGACTACTTCTTTCCTCCTAAAATTCTTAAATAATCCAAAACTGATAAAAATGGTCATTAGAGTTGTTTTGGAGTCGGTTTACTTACCGTACCACGTACCTATGCCTTTTCGGAGTCTGGAACGTTCTGGAAAGTGTCTCTTATGTATTCCTCAGGGGTTATGGTTTCAATAATATTAGTTTCAACATTGATAGGATTGCCTAAAATATAATGTTTAATTCTTTGACCGTTTACCACCCTCGGATTTGTGCCTTCGAAGTTGTTGATTTTTATAGCACCAGAACGATAGACCTCCTCGATAACGTAGGGACCTTCCCATTTTGAGAGAAGCTTTCCTGCAAAAATCTTAAATGAGAGTTGAATAATAACACATAATCTCCTACGTTAAACTCACGATTTTGTATCCTCTTATCATGCCAGTGTTTAACTTTTTCTTTGAAAAGCTTGGCATTTTCATATGCCTGGGTTCTCCATTCATCAAGTGAGCTAATATCAAATAACCTCTTCTCACCGGCAAGTTTGAAGTCATAATTGAGCTCTTTAATAGCCCAATATGCTTTATGTTCAAGTTCAAGAGGTAAATGACATGCTTTTCCATAAACCATCTTATAAGGAGACATACCCATAGGATTTTTGTATGCGTTCTATAGGCCCATAATGCATCATCAAGTTTTTTGGACCAATTCTTTCTAGATCTATTCACAGTCTTTTGCAAAATTAATTTGAGCTCTCTATTGCTCAACTCTACTTGACCACTAGACTGCGGGTGATAAGGAGATGCGATTCTACGATTGACATCATACTTAGCAAGCATCTTACGAAAAGCACCATGAATAAAGTGTGAACCACCATCAGTCATAAGATATCTAGGGACTCCAAACCTCGGAAAAATAACTTCTTTAAGCATTTTAATAGAAGTGTTATGATCAGCACTACTAGTTGGAATAGCTTCTACCCACTTAGTAACGTAATCAACAACAACTAGAATATGTGTATAACCACTGGAGGTAGGAAAAGGTCCCATATAATCAAAGCCCCAAACATCAAATGGTTCAATAACAAGAGAATAATTCATAGGCATTTCTTGACGTCTACTAATGTTACCTATTCTTTGACATTCATCACAAGATAAGACAAAGTTACGAGCATCTTTGAAAAGAGTAGGCCAATAAAAACCAGATTGTAGTACCTTGTGTGCAGTTCTATCTCCAGCGTGGTGTCCTCCATAGGATTTAGAGTGACACTTGCGTAGGATTTTTCCTGTTCATGCTCAGGCACACAACGTCTAATAATACCATCTACTCCTTCTTTATAAAGGTGTGGATCATCCCAAAATTAATGTCTTAAATCATAAAAGAACTTTTTCTTTTCTTTGGTATGTGAAACTAGGCGGTATATATTTAGCAACAATGTAATTAGCATAGTCAACATACCAAGGAGCAAGATCGAGAAGCATTGACGATCGCTAGTTTTTCATCGAAAGCTATCATTAATAGGCGTGGGTCATCAAGAACATTCTCTAACCTAGACAAGTTATGCGCAGAACGGGTTCTCGGCTCCTTTCTATCAATAATATGCAAGTCAAATTCTTGGAGCAAGAGAACCCATCTAATGAGTCTGGGCTTAGCATCTTTCTTTTCCATAAGATATTTAATAGCAGCATGATCAGTGTGAATAGTAACTATGGAATCAACAATATAAGGTCTAAACTTATCACATGCAAACACAACTGCTAAAAACTCTTTTTCAGTAGTAGCATAATTTCTCTGGGCGGTATCAGAGTCTTACTAGCATACTGGATAACATTCAATTTCTTATCGACTCTTTGCCCTAAAACAACACCTACAGCATAATCACTAGCATCGCACATAATTTCAAAAGGTAAATTCCAATCAGGTGGCTGAACAATAGGTGCAGTAATCAAAGCTTTCTTGAGTGTTTCAAATGCTTCTACACAATCATCAAAAAAGACAAAAGGAATATCTTTTTGCAATAAATTAGTTAGAGGCCTAGAGATTTTAGAAAAGTCCTTAATGTACCTCCTATAAAAACCGGCGTGACCAAGGAAACTTCTTATACCTTTTATGTCCTTGGGGCATGGCATCTTTTCAATAGCATCAACTTTGGCTTTATCAACTTCAATACCTCTCTCAGAGATCTTGTGCCCCAAGACAATGCTTTCATTGTGACACTTTTCCCAATTCAGGACGAGACTAGTGTCTTCGCATCTCTGCAAAACTCGATCAAGGTTGCTCAAACAATCATCAAAAGAGGATCCATAGACGGAGAAGTCATCCATGAATACCTCACAAATCTTTTCACAAAAATTAGAAAAATATAGCCATCATGCATCTTTGAAAGGTAGCAGGTGCATTACATAAACCAAAAGGCATACGTCTATAAGCAAAGGTACCAAAAGGGCAAGTAAAAGTAGTTTTAGATTGATCCCCCGCTGATACAGGTATCTGTGAGAAACCAAAATAACCATCTAGAAAGCAAAAATGTGTGTGTTTGGATAGCCTCTCTAGCATTTGATCAATAAAAGGTAAAGGGTAATGATCTTTCTTAGTAGCTTTATTTAACTTACGGAAATCAATTACCATCCTATAACCTGTAATAATTCTTTGCGGGATCAATTCATCTTTATCATTAGGAACAACGGTAATACCTCCCTTTTTAGGGACACAATGGACACGGCTTACCCATTCACTATCAGCAACGGGATAAATAATACCTGCCTCAAGGAGCTTTAGTATCTCCTTTCTTACCACTTCCTTCATCGTGGGATTTAATCGTCTTTGAGGATCTCTAACTGGTTTGGCATCTTTCTCCACTGAAATTTTGTGTTGACATAATGTGGGACTAATGCCCTTAAGATCGTCCAGAGTATATCCAATAGCAGCTCGATGCTTCTTCAGAGTTTTCAATAATCTTTCTTCTTCTTTCTCTGAAAGGTTAGCACTAATAATAACAGGATATATTTCTTTTTCATCAAGATAAGCATACTTAAGATTATCAGGTAATGGTTTGAGTTCAAACACAGGATCACCCTTGGGTGGAGGGGGATCCCCAAGAATTTCAACGGGAAGGTTATGTTTCAGCATAGGTTCTTGTTTAAGGAACACTTCATCTATTTCTTCCCTTTCCTTCATAAACATATCGTTTTCATGGTCTAGCAAATATTGTTCTAACAGATCAACTGGAGGAACAACAATGGAAGCAAGACCAATAATTTCATCCTTACTAGGTGGTTCCCTTTCACGAGGTTGTCTACTAAACTTGGCAAAATTAAACTCATGAGACATATCATCTATGCCAACAGTGACAACCTTCCTTTTACAATCAATCTTAGCACTAGCAGTATTCAAGAAGGGTCTACCAAAAATAATGGGACAAAAATTATCTTGTGGGGAAGCAAGAACAAGAAAATCAACACGGTATTTAATCTTCCCACACAAGACTTCAACATCTCTAACAATCCCAATGGGTTTAATGGTGTCCCTATTAGCAAGCTTAATAGTAACATCAATGTCTTCTAATTCAACAGGTGCAATATCATGCATAATTTCTTTATAAAGATCATAAGGTATCGCACTAGCACTAGCACCCATATCACATAAACCGTGATAACAATGATCTCCTATTTTAATAGAAATTACAGGTGTCGGTGTCAAAACCGGCGGATCTCGGGTAGGGGGTCCCGAACTGTGCGTCTAGGCGGATGGTAACAGGAGACAAGGGACACAATGTTTTTACCCAGGTTCGGGCCCTCTCGATGGAGGTAAAACCCTACTCCTGCTTGATTAATATTGATGATATGGGTAGTACAAGAGTGGATCTACCACAAGATCAAGGAGGCTAAACCCTAGAAGCTAGCCTATGGTATGATTGTTGTAATGGTTGTTCGTCCTACGGACTAAAACCCTCCGGTTTATATAGACACCGGAGAGGGCTAGGGTTACACAGAGTCGGTTACAATGGTAGGGGATCTACATATCCGTATTGCCAAGCTTGCCTTCCACGCCAAGGAAAATCCCATCCGAACACGGGACGAAGTCTTCAATCTTGTATCTTCATAGTCTTGGAGTCCGGCCGATGATGATAGTCCGGCTATCCGGACACCCCCAAGTCCGGGACTCCCTCAGTAGCCCCTGAACCAGGCTTCAATGACGATGAGTCCGGCACACATATTGTTCGGCATTGCAAGGCGGGTTCCTCCTTCGAATTAATTCATAGAAGATTGTGAACACCAGGATAGTGTCCAGCTCTGCAAAATAAATTCCACATACTACCGTAGAGAGAATAATATGTACACAAGCTCAATCTTCTGACATATTTTGTGGCGTGACGTCACACCACTGCCAAGCCTTTACTTGAATCGTTTTTTACTATACCACCTCGGTAGCGTTTAGCGGCGGTTTCTTGGCACGTCTTGTCGAGCGAGATCGTGTCCCCTTATTCCGGATTCCCATCAATACGGACGTGGGTAACCCAACGCGCCCGTTGCCGCCTCCTCTATCGGCGAGTCCCAAGCGGTCACGGGGACGGCTCTTGGTATTCTCCCTCTTTATAACGGGACCAAGGCTCGTTTCTTTTCTTCAATCCTCAATCGAACCTGCCGCTCGCTCGGAGTTCCAACACTTAGAGCCTCAGATTCGAGCGCCTCGGACCTTCAACGATGTCCAGATCCGACCTACAGGGCCGGTGGATGCCCTCCTCCGTCACGGAAGAGGACGTGCAAAAGCTGAGAGAAGCCAAGTACTTGACCTACGAGATTTCGCATAGGCTGCCCGCCAAAGGGCAAGTCATTCCCACTCCCGAGCCCGGCGAAAGCGTCGTGTTTGTGTCCCACCTCTGTCGGGGTTTAGGCTTCCCGATGGATCCTTTTGTGAGAGGGCTCATGTTTTACTATGGGTTGGAATTCCACGACTTGGCTCCGGAGTCCATCCTCCACATCTCGTCATTCATTGTCGTCTACGAGGCCTTCCTCCGCACTACCCCCCACTTCGGTTTGTGGCTCAAAACCTTTAACGTGGAGCCGAAGATGATCGAGGGGCGCCAAGCAGAGTGCGGCGGGGCGGTTGTAAGCAGGAGGGCCGATGCTCCATGGCCCGAGGGCTCTTTCCAAGAGGAGCTCGGGTTGTGGTAACAGGAGTGGTTTTATATTACCGCTCCCAGGGGCAGCAGGCAGAAGCCGCCTCCCATCTTCCGCTCGGGACCTCCACGACGGCTGATGTCATGGGTCAACCAAGGGCTCAACTGGGGGCCGTCAAAGGATGTGCCCCTATTGCAGGGATGGATTCGAGACCTCCAAGAGAGGGAGATTGATCTGGTCGTGGTGATGCAGGTCATGCTGATTAGGCGTCTTCTGCCCTACAAACGTCGTCCTCTCCGGCTGTGGGAATTCAATCCGGAGGGACCGCGAATTCTCCAACACTTCATGGGCGCGACACCCGTGGATATGTAGAAATTGTTCTTCGGATCACAAGAAGTATGTCCGGAATTGACCGAGGACGCCGGCCTAAGCTGCATTCGCCAGGATGCACAAGTAAGTAGCTCTGTGTCCGGACATACCGTTCGTTTGCATTTCCAGGATTTGCCTTTTAACCAATTGTCCTCACGAACAGAGTGGATAGCACAATTAAACGTCACGGTGTCCGACCCCCCTCCCGAAGACCGCGCCGGATCCCGTGCTGGTCATGATGCTGGAGGTTGCGCCTTCAGAGGAAGGCGAAGGGGAAAACAGAGGAACTACCGCCTCTACCAAGGAGGCTTTTGAGAAAGGGGGGATCGAGAATCCCTCCTTCCGAGGGGAGAAGAGGACCGCTTCCAAAAATTCGGAGGCCAAGGTGAAAGTGCAACTAATCCCCGGGTGGTTTTGGTAATTAATAACAACATATATATCATTGAACTAATTAACTCTTGAGAATATTTCAGAAAGTTCAAGTGATATGGGTATGGCAATGATTGATGATGTGGACCCTCAAAATGCTAAGGAAAACATTGGCAAAAGCTCAAGACTCCATTTTTGGTTTAGTGATCCAAGATCACATTGAGTCCATAGGAAAGCCAATACTATTAAAGGGATGAGGTTATGATGATGATCTGGTTGCTCAAGTGCTTAGTGATTTATCTCTCAAACTATCGCAATCTTTCATTCCAACATAAACCCATAAGTAATCTCGGTCCCACCGATTCCATAAACTCACCACACCGAGATGAACCACCTCACCATATACCCAAACCCTAAGAATCTCGGATTTTCCGATTCCAAACTCGGTCATTCGAAATTGGTGTTGCCAACCTTCAGAACATACGGACTCAAATCGGTGTCACCGAGATGAGAAAGTCGGTCCCACCGAGATTGGCAAACCCTAGACTTTGGAAGAATCGGACTAACCGAGATTGTATTTTCGGTCCCACGAAAATCCCAACGCTCACAAGATTTGAACTTTCGGTCTCACCGAGTTGTCAACTTCGGTCCGACCGAGATTGCTCAAATGTGTGTAGCAGTTGGATTTTGTGTGGAGGCTATAAATACCCTCCACCTCCTCTTCATTCGTTGAGAGAGCCATCGAAAGAACTACCACTCCTACCTTACATTTCGAGAAGAAAACTACCTACCCTTGTGTTGAGATCAAGTTGCTTCACTCCTACCATATGAAACTTGATTTCTAGCCTTCCCAAGTTGCTTTCCACTCAATCCCTTCCTCCACCACAGCCAAATCGGTGAGGAGAGTTGAGTGTTGGGGAGATTATCATTTGAAGCACAAGAGCAAGGAGTTCATCATCACCAACACCATCTATTACCTTTTGGAGGGTGGTGCCTCCTAGATTGGTTAGGTGTCGCTTGGGAGCCTCCGTCAAGATGTGGAGTTGAACCAAGAAGTTTGTAAGGGCAAGGAGATCGCCTACTTCGTGAAGATCTACCCGAGTAAGGCTAGTCCTCCGTGGGCGTGAGGCCATGATGGCATAGACAAGGTTGCTTCTTCGTGGACCCTTCGTGGGTGGAGCCCTTCGTGGACTCTCGCAGCCGTTACCCTCCGTGGGTTGAAGTCTCCATCAGCGTGGATTGACGATAGCACCACCTATCGCAACCACGAGAAAAATCTCCGTGTCTACAACTTGCGTTTGCTCTTCTCCACCTCTTATTTACTACATGTGCAATTTACTTTCCGCTGCCACAACTCTAGAATTGCATGTGTAGGGTGATACTTGACTTGGTCATCTTTGTGAACTTGCTAAAACTTGTCCTAATCAAAAGGCTAAACTTTTAAGTTGTCAAGTAGTCTAATCACCCCCTCTAGACATACTTCCGATCCTACAAGTGGTATCGAGCTTTGGTCTCCATTGGATTGGTTTTCATTGCATTGGATTCCATAAGCTTGGTTTCACAACCTAGGAGAGTATGGCGTCTAGTGAGGTAATTTCCGAGAGGTCCTTACTTTGATGGTTCAAACTTTGCTAGTTGGAAGCACAAAATGAAAATGCATATTCTTGGACATAACCGCCGCATGGGGCATTATTTGTGTTGGCTTGCAAGGTGAGTTCTTGAGGAAGGAAAAGTTCGGATCGCGAAGCTACTGGCGATGAGTTGCGGATGTTACTGAACAATGCTCAAGCTTGTGACATTCTCTTCAATGCTTTGTGTCGAGGAGTTCAACAAGATCGGCCGTCTCGAGAATGCAAAAGAGATTTGGGATACTTTGGTGAAATGCACGAAGGTACCGAGTCCGTGAAGGAATCAAAGCTAGATGTTCTTCAAGGTCGACTTGACAAGTTCAAGATGAAGGAAGGTGAAGGTGTCGCTGAAATGTACTCTAGGCTTGCTCTCATCACCAATGAGATGGCAGGCTTAGGAAGCGAAGAAATGACCGACCGATTCATCATCAAGAAGATCCTCAGAGCTTTGGATGGAAAGTATGACACTGTGTGCACTTTGATCCAAATGATGCCAAACTACAAAGATCTCAAGCCTACCGAAGTCATTGGAAGAATCGTTGCTCATGAGATGACACTTAAAGATAAGGAAGAGCTTCACAACAAGTCAAGTGGTGCTTACAAAGCAACAGTTGAAGCTCCCACGTCCTCAAGTGACAAGCTAGTTTCCAATGAAGAGATAAGCCTAATGGTGAAGAACTTCAACAAGTTCTACAAGAGTAGAAGCAAGGAAAGAAGCTCAAAGTCTAGATCATATGATGAAAAGAGATCTTCTAGTCGTGATCGAAGCTGCTACAATTGTGGAAGACCGGACACTACTCAAATGAGTGTTCGACTCCCACAAGAGAAGAGAAGAATCTCCAAGAAGAAGAAGCTCAAGGGAAGAGTCACCTCGAAAAGAGAGAAGGAGTAGAGATGATCGTTATGAGCGAAGATCCTCTCGGAGAAGCAAGGATTCGGAAAGGAAAGACAAGTCATCAAGGAGCTACACAAGAAGAAAACATCAAGCTCATGTTGGTGAATGGGTTTCGGCCCGACTCGACAATCACTCGAAAGAAGCTATCACTCCAACTCCGAATCTGATCAAGATGAAGGTGTTGCGGTCTTGCTCTCGTGTCCTCCAACTCCAACTCCTATGACATATTTGATTCACCAAATGAGGGAATTGGAAGATGCTTCATGGCAAAAGGCCCCAAGGTATCACATCCTGAGTTTATTGACTTTGATAGTGATGAGGATGACTTGCTTGGAGAAGATGAGCTTTTACATGACAAATCTAGTGAGCTTAGTAATGATGAACATGCTAATAGTCTTTATAGTCGAGAAGAGTCGAATGACAATGCTATGAAGGAGATTGAGCGTCTAACTAAAGAACTAAACACTCTTAAGTTAGCTCATGAAACAACTCAAGAAGATCATAGAGAGCTTCTAAGATCTCATGAGAAGCTACGCTTCGAGAAGCTCAATCTAGAGCAAGAACATGAGTTTCTAAAAGCTATCAATGACGATCTTCGAAAGAAGAGTTCTTCATATCTTGCCAAACGACTTCTCTTGTCTAATTTCTTACCACCTATTAAAACTAAGCATGACAAGCATAAGAAAAATTCTTCATCTAGTAGTAACAATAATCATGCAAAATCAAATGTTGTTACTTCTAGTAATTCTCTTGATTCCACTAACAATGTTTCAAGCCAAGTTTCACTTGAGCAAGAAAATAGTTTATTGAAAGGGATTATAGAGAAAGGTGTCTACAAGAGTCTTGCGGAAGCAAGAGCTTTGAGGAAATTGTTCGCAAACAAGGAAGACACGGAAGAATCAAGGAATTGGTTTTGAGCGAAAGTTCAACGCCGAGGGTGTTGAATGGGAAGAAGGTCAATATCCCACTCCAAAGTTTGTTTCTCAAGAAGAGAAGTATGATCCTACTTCTTCCAATGAGGAACAAGCTCAAGACGACCTTCCACCACAAGACCACAAGCTAAAAGGCAAGGACAAGCTTCAAGAGGAGGTTGATGCATTCATTGAAGCACCCAAGGCCATGGTCAAGTGGGTTCCCAAGGCAACTTCAAGTTCTACTTGACAAGCTCAACTACTACCCCAAGGATTCCCATCAAGATGATGTGGATCCCGAAGAAGAAGAACTAGAGAGTTCTTGAGGGTGACTCCGCCAACATACTTCACTCACATTCATTTTGGCAAAGAACTTGTGCAATCAACTTTCACATCTTGCACTAGTTCATGGAGTCACAAACCCTCTTGTTGGTAAGTCAAGGGACAAGGTAATCATTGCTTTCATGGACATCATCTAATGTGTACTTCAATCTATGTCCATGGATATTCTTGTTTGTTCCTTGTGGGACTAACCCATGTAGGTATTGAAAGTGCCCGAATCCAAAGGATTGCTCCCAACTCTTGATGATCTACATCAACATTGAGCATCCACATCTTCAACATCTACATGAAGTCTTCAACGACAACCCAAGGTTAGTTTGATCCTTTAAAAAGGGGTTCTCACATCAAGGGGGAGCTTTGCTCTAAAGAATTGAGCTAAAGCATCTTCTAATGATGTGAACACATTAATGCTTTATTGAAAAGTGGTAACCCCACTTGTGCTTAAACGATGAGTATGACCTATGATCAAATGTTCTCATTTGACTCCTAAGTCAATATACTCATATATAGATGACCTAGTCATCGCCAAATTGTGTGCTAGTTGCTAGAGTTTTGTTTGTGCATGTTTGACACATATTTCATTTGCTATCTTATTGTGTGAGCATGTTGGATGCATGATTTAATTCATTCAAGGACATCCATTTGTTGCTTTGGTCTTATGGATTTTTCTTCTTGACCAAATGGATGGACAAGAATGCCTAAGGTCCTCCCCTAGCTATCTATGCTTTCCTGTCTCAAACTCTATTCATGCTTATATCACAAACTTTGAACAAGACTTTTTTCGGACAGACCAAGTGAGGAGTACTCGGAGCCACCGATCCGTCAAAAGCCTAAATTCCAAAACCTTCTAAGTGATTTCGGTCAAACCAATATACTCAAATCGGACAGACCGAAATGACTTGGATTGATCTAGGTTTTCACCTCGGTGAAACCGAGTTGTAAATTTCGGCGTGACCGAAGTGTGTAACTGCACGCAGTTAACCATCTCGGTCCCACCAAGTTTTCCATCTCGGTCCCACCGACAGCCGAAGGTATATATACCCGAGGACAGCGCTGATTACTTCTTCAAACGCCTCGCCCTCAAACCCTTATTTGCCGTCGTCGTGGTCTTGGATCGTCTCCGCCGTCGCCTGCGCCCTCGCCTGGTCTCCATCGTCGTCAACGGTCAAATCCCACCGTACCGTTGCCGCCGTAGTGAAGCTCCACCAGATTGGGTGAGTTTCATCCTCTCGTGCTTCTCTTGCTGATTCTATGCACGATAGGTGTCGTGACTTCTTGCCAAGATTGAAATCTTCCTATCCAGCAAATTAGGTCTTAGAACAAAATTTGAGTGAAAATTTTAGGGTTAGGTTTCCGCCGAACACATCTCGGTGTGACCGATTCTACATTCTCGGATGACCGATTTGGCCTCTGGCCATTACCTTTCGCACTTTTCGGTGAAACCGAAGTCGTGCAAATCGGTAAGACCGAAGTGAAGATTGATGAAACCCTAGTGGTCTCGGCTCGATCGAAACCCATTTCGGTCCAACCGAATGTGGTGTGCAGTTAGGTTTAGACACTTGGATTCACGAATTTAAGATTGGTCGACGAAATGTATTACGTGAAAACCTAAAACTAATGTTTGAACTCATTTATTTTTGCAAAATCCTCTGCGGTTTGTGATAACTCTTCTATTACGCCTATACCTACTCCATTCACGGGTTGTCGGTCATGTCCGATGCAAGTGACAGCGAACAGTCTGAATCACCAATTAAGATTCGAGGCGGTGACAAGTCTGAAGCAAGTAGTTCTTCAGATGATGGAGAGGAGCACTCCAAGTGGATTGCCTCCACTGCCACGAGGGCGGGAAGAAGAGGAATTACGATGAGGAAGACTCTGACTTTGTTGCAGATGAGGAGATTACTTCCAAGCCAAAGAGGCAAGTGGTTGCCAAGGGCTATCAAGGGCAACAGTCAAAGAAAGGCACCAGCAAGGTGAAGAAGTTCACGCCATGAAGAAAGCGAGCATGGAAGAAGAGACCTCCAAAGCAAGATCAAGAAAACTTCCAAGAGGAAGAGGCTAGTTCATGATGAAGGCGATGATGATGATTACGATGAGGAAGCACCTCGGCCTCCTCGAAGCGAAGTTGATGGGAGATGCCATCGAGCAGGAGCACCCACAAAAGCTAAGCCAACAGCTCCAGCAAAAGGCGCCCCAGCCCAAACCTCCTCCCAAGCCAAAGAAGACAGTGAGAAACATTCCCGCTTCAGAGAAGAAGAAGGACAATGTGCCACTGCTGAATCAAGACGAGGCACATGTTTTCTTGAAGCTCGATGACGAAATTGCCGATTCATAATGATGCTCATCCTCGAGCTGAAAATATGAAGGAAAGGAAAGACAAAGGTCTCGAGCTATGGAGGCAAGTTGATCCATACGCCACCAGAGAAGGACATTTGTTGACTCACGGTTCCACACCGAGAGCAACAAGATTTCTATGAGGCAGTTCTTATGGATAAGAAGCCAATTGTTCTTGACACGAGATCGTTGATTGGGAATACATCGGCGATGAAGAGCACGAGACTATTTCCCACATGTGCATGAGAGCTTCTTTGCTTGTGGAGTTGCTGAGTTCATTGGTCGAAGTTGTTGCTTGGAATGACGAGATGATCATGCGGTTCTATGCCACCGCACACTTCTATCCAGATGGCGAGGATTGTATGGATGATGAAGGACGGAGATTCCATTCAACTGTTGAAGAATGGAGAGCGTTCTTGAATGCACCGATATCAAGGGGCGATGATGTTGATGTCTATGGCATTACGAAGAAAAATCATGAGTCGATGAGGAACATGTACAATGAGGTACCGACAAGGATGTAGAGATATGGAAGCTTGGATCGTCTACCATCTTGGGCAGGTCTCCCAACCACCAACACCATTACGAGGCATACTTTGATGCCCAAGTCAGAGACCACCGCATGATAAGAGGCTACTCTATCAACATGCTGCACATTCGGATCGAAGACACCTTTTAAGGTGATGGACACGATAGTAGAGACTATCAAGAGGACAAGCAGCAGACGAGAAGAGGTCGTGTGGGTTTGCTCCGCATATTCGGATGCTCATTAATGCCAAGTTTGGCACGGACACCTACGTTGGATAGACCCCACTTGCCATTGCAGCTGAACATGAAGATAACGAAGTTGTGATGGTGAGGATGCTCCCACATCCGTGGAAGGACATGCTAAGGCTGAAGCTGCCAAACAAGCAAAAGCTGAGAAGGAAGCAAACAAAGCCCAAGAGCGTTGGGGAACAACTTCTTGAAGCCACTCGGAGAATTGAGCTACGCTGGCCAGCATAGTGCAGTCTCGGAGAGCCTTGAGAGGATAGTTGAAGATAAGTTCCATGCTCGGACGTCTGTCGATCAAGTGTGCAGGTCACCGTCAACAAGCTTGAGGCGGACATTGAGGAAGCCAAGAGGGAGAAGGCAGAGCTCATGAGGGAGATGGAAGATGATCTAGTCGGGATGACTATGAGCAGCTGCTGCAGTGCCCACAAAGCCCAGATCAGCTGCTATTCCAAAGGATGACCCTGGGCTACTACATCAAGCACCTCCTACAGCTCCATCGGTTCCGGCACCAGCTCAAGTGTCTACTCCTCCAGCTCCACAGACTTTGAAGCGTTTGCAGATGCAGCCATCTCCACTCCATCGACACGCAGTGAGCCGCCAGCAGAGTCCCTAGTGACGATTAGCTCTATACCTTCGAACTTTTGGTAACTTGTTGCCAAAGGGGAGAAATTGTATAGATCATAGGACTTCGAGAGAGAGTGCTCGTTTTTGCTCTTTCGTTTGCGGTTTTCCTTGAGATACTTTTGAGTTCTTGAGACATTTCGTGTGTTTGATACTACGTTTGCTCTATCTTTGATGAGTGCTTGATCATACTATGCTTAATGTGTGCTTGATGCTTATCATATTCTATCTATACCTTGTATGATCATTTACTCATGTCTTGGTGATTGGGTGCATGTTATTCATTCTTATCATTTTGTGCGCTCCACCAAGATGTATGTGACACGGAAGAGTAACCCATGATCCTAATCGATTGTGCATTTGCATTCAAACGCAAATCTTAAATAATGCACAAATTTAGGGGGAGCTCTTGCTTATCACATACTTCTCAAAGCGACGATGTTATTCATTGATTATATCATTTGTCGAAGCTTTGATCTATATGTTGTCATCAATTACCAAAAGGGGAGATTGAAAGTGCAACTAATCCCGGGTGGTTTTGGTAATTAATAACAACATATATATCATTGAACTAATTAACTCTTGAGAATATTTGAGAAAGTTCAATGATATGGGTATGGCAATGGTGATGATGTGGACCCTCAAAATGCTAAGGAAAACATTGGCAAAAGCTCAAGACTCCATTTTTGGTTTAGTGATCCAAGATCACATTGAGTCCATAGGAAAGCCAATACTATTAAAAGGGATGAGGTTATGATGATGATCTGGTTGCTCAAGTGCTTAGTGATTTATCTCTCAAACTATCAGCAATCTTTCATTCCAACATAAACCCATAAGTAATCTCGGTCCCACCGATTCCATAAACTCACCACACCGAGATGAACCACCTCACCATATACCCAAACCCTAAGAATCTCGGATTTTCCGATTCCAAACTCGGTCATTCGAAATTGGTGTTGCCAACCTACGTAACCTTACGGACTCAAATCGGTGTCACCGAGATGAGAAAGTCGGTCCCACCGAGATTGGCAAACCCTAGACTTTGGAAGAATCGGACTAACCGAGATTGTATTTTCGGTCCCACGAAAATCCCAACGTTCACAAGATTTGAACTTTCGGTCTCACCGAGTTGTCAACTTCGTCCGACCGAGATTGCTCAAATGTGTGTAACAGTTGGATTTTGTGTGGAGGCTATAAATACCCTCCACCTCCTCTTCATTCGTTGAGAGAGCCATCGAAAGAACTACCACTCCTACCTTACATTTTCGAGAAGAAAACTACCTACCCTTGTGTTGAGATCAAGTTGCTTCACTCCTACCATATGAAACTTGATTTCTAGCCTTCCCAAGTTGCTTTCCACTCAATCCCTTCCTCCACCACAGCCAAATCGGTGAGGAGAGTTGAGTGTTGGGGAGATTATCATTTGAAGCACAAGAGCAAGGAGTTCATCATCACCAACACCATCTATTACCTTTTGGAGGGTGGTGCCTCCTAGATTGGTTAGGTGTCGCTTGGGAGCCTCCGTCAAGATGTGGAGTTGAACCAAGAAGTTTGTAAGGGCAAGGAGATCACCTACTTCATGAAGATCTACCCCGAGTAAGGCTAGTCCTCCGTGGACGTAGGCCATGATGGCATAGACAACGTTGCTTCTTCGTGGACCCTTCGTGGGTGGAGCCCTTCGTGGACTCTCACAGCCGTTACCCTCCGTGGGTTGAAGTCTCCATCAACGTGGATTGACGATAGCACCACCTATCGGAACCACGAGAAAAATCTCCGTGTCTACAACTTGCGTTTGCTCTTCTCCACCTCTTATTTACTACATGTGCAATTTACTTTCCGCTGCCACAACTCTAGAATTGCATGTGTAGGGTGATACTTGACTTGGTCATCTTTGTGAACTTGCTAAAAACTTGTCCTAATCAAAAGGCTAAACTTTTAAGTTGTCAAGTAGTCTAATCACCCCCCCTCTAGACATACTTCCGATCCTACACAAGGCCTCGAAGCGGGGGAAGAGATCTTCACTAGAGGGTCCTGCGTCCGGGGAGGCCCCGGCCGCACTATCTCCCCTAAGGAATCAGCCCTCCAGCGAGCCGTGAGTAGAAAAAGGGGAGTTTTGTAATAAGGGACATACCTATTTGAGCTTCTGAGGATAGCCTAGGTTTTTACCTTGTAGTTCGGATCTCCGTCCTTCTCAGATGAGCTCATCTTCGGGGGACCTTCGTCCGGAGATGATGGAGAGCGAGACGCCTCCATCTGCCACGCCGTCAGGTGGGGCGGACGACCCTGAGGTGTCATCACGGAGGGTATCCCCAAGTTCGGCAGGGCCGAAGAGTTCGGCACCAACTGGTGTACGGCCGGGGGAGCTGAAGGATCTGCTTGAGAGGGCATCTATCTCAGAAGATCACCGTACATTGATGAGTATGGTGATTGGAAGAATTTCATCCGCTGAAGGCGGGCTGCATGATGCCGTCAGAAGTTTGCTGGCGGGGTTTGAGGTACGTAAAAATGACATACCTTTTGACAATTTTGCACATAAAGCGCGCCCTGTATAGGTAGTATCTCCTGAGACTCGGTATGTTGTCGAAAGCGACAGCGTGCCGAGGATCATAATCTCAGGTATTGATTCTCGCCTTTCCTACACGGTGGCGGATAGTCCGTGGACAGCGGATGATGGAGTTGCTGAACTAAGCGGCAACTCGGCGTTGCGGATCACGGACATCGCTGGTCAATAAGCGACTTGACGAGTCGCAAGGTAGGTTGTTTCTCCGTGGTCACCTAGTAAGGGGCCAAGCTCCTCCTTACAACATGTGTGTTTGATGCAGATGGTGCCGCTGCTGTGGAGGACCTTGAGCGAGCTTGCTCGAGCCAAGGAGCAGGCGGGAGGAGTAATGCGATCGCCTCGAGGGCGGCGAAGAGCTAGAAGCGAAAGGGCTGCTCCTTTGCCGAAGTAGGAAGGAGATGGCCGAAATGGACATGAAGCTGAAAGATGTTACCGACCGCTATGAGGTTCTTGAAAAACAACGCCGAGCGGAGCAAGAGAGCCTGAAGAAGGCCACCGCTGAAGCCAAGGATGCCCGTTCTGCAATGAGGACCATAAAGGAGGAGCTGCGCCAGGCCGGAGATATTGCGTCTCGCAAGCCTTTTCTCTCAAGCAGGAGGTTTACAGATCCGAAGTATGCTCGACAGGCGGTTGTGGGGTCCGGAGGATCCTTATATGGATTTAGCGGCGAAAGCGGCAGATCTTTGTTGTGCACTTCGAAGTCAAAAGGATCACGAGATGGAAGAGCTTTTTGGTCTCAATTCCACGGTCCGGAGCGTTCACTTCCGCTGACCGATCGGTTGGCTGAGTGGGCTGAGCTGAATAGATTGTCCAGACTTGCCATGACGGATATCGTGGCTCATGTCTAGCCGGATAGGCCCAAACCGAAGAGTTATTTTGGCTTATTGCAGCAATTCCTTGGGGCGGTGCCGCATATCAAGGCGATGAAGCGGTCGGCCTGCATAGAGGGTGCACGGATGGCCCTCGCCCGTGTGAAGACATACTGGACGGAGATGGATGCCACCGATTTTGCAACCCGGGGTTCGGATGAGAGCCGGTTACCCGCCGAGCACTATTTTGGGGAAGTTCTACGAGGTGCTCGTGCAATAGAGTCGCAGTGCTCAAAGAATGTCATGTTCAAATGATCTTCATGATTTGTAAAACGATATATATAATATAAGTGCTTTTTATACTTGTGCGTTCAAGTATTGAGATATCTCCTGTGCGGCCATTGATGTATACTTGTGTATAACCTGAAAGATGGCAGTCTTCGGCTTTAGCCCCCACGCACATGGTGCGGGGGTGTTTGCAAAAATAGCGCATTTTCACACTTAATCCAACGTCTTGGTCCTGTGAAGGAGGTGGTAGCGTAGCAAACGAGGCAACCGGACTATAATGCTTTATCACTTTCACTTAGCCATAGGAGTTCGAGGGTGGGGCTAAGATATAGCCCCTAGGGGCACCGCGCTCTCCGAATTCGGGGCGCGTTTGTGCCTGACCGGGAAACGGTCCTTCATCAAAGCGAAGGAATTCTAAACATTCCGGTTGTCGATCGAGTGGTTGACCAGTCTCTCGATGTATCATGACGATCGATTTCGACTTTCTCTCTTGAGGTGCTCGCCTGCCGAACCGGGCACAATCGCGATAGTTCTCCGGTACCGCGTTAGCGGTGATCGGAACATAAGGCAGCAAAACACGGAGCCGGGCAAACCCAACATTTGACCAAAGACATGATTCGGAGCTCATGCATATAAGGCCTAACTTCGAGACACGAACACTCCCTAAGGTATTCGGTCTTTATGATAACGGGCGAGAACAATGCCCTAAGCCCCTAGTGTCAGTGCAGCGAGAATTTCGACGCGCCGATGCCAAAACGCCACCTCCTCGTTGGTTATGGTGAAAAACCGTGGGATGTGAATCAACAAGAGACGAGAAGAAAGGTCTACGCAGGTCTTAATCTGAAAAGAATCCTTGCCACGGGTCCCTGCTGCACGTCTGCGCCTGTGTCTCCGTTGTGCCGTATCCTGGACGGGTGTACACGTTGTTCATCTGTAAAAAGAGAGGAACTTAGTTTGAAAAGAAATCGTGCAAAAAATGTATTACAAATCGAAATATGAATGAATGAATAAAGCTCAGCTTTTATTAGCTCTTTATTGCTCATACACACAGCCCCTTGTGAAGGGGTGTGCGGCTAGGGAGCCCCTAGTTTATTTATGCCGGACTCGCCTAGCCGTGTCCGGGGTCTTGAACGACCTTTTAATGAGATGATGCCGTGTGGACCGGGCATTTTAAGTGTAAGAGACGCGTAGTGCGGTATTGCGTTAAAGCGGACAAAAGCTTCATGTCCCAATAGTGCTTGATGGCTACTTTTGAATGGGGCGACATGGAAGATTAGCTTTTCGCGACGAAAGTTGTCAGGTGATCCGAACACAACTTCTAGTAGTAAGGAGCCCGTGCACTTGGCGTAAGGGCCTGGCGTCACTCCTTTGAAGGAAGTGCGGCTATGGTGAATTTTAGTAGGGTCTATCCCCAACTTGCGGATTGTGTCCGGATATAGCAGGTTTAAATCGCTGCCGCCATCCATTAGGACTTGTGTAAATTGTAGTCCGTCGATTATAGGATCCAATATCAGAGCAGTCCATCCTGCGTTTTGAATATACGGAATAGTCCGGTGGTGAAAGTAATTGGTTTTAACATCCAATCTCGGGGTTCCGCTGGGGTGGACCGTGCGACACGTACTTTAGCGGGTGCCGCACTATTGTTCCGTATTATCACATGAAGTGAGTTTACTGTTTTGACTTCTTGTGGGAAAGTCTTTTGTTTTCCGGCGCTCTGCTGGTGGGGTTCGTCGTCGTCCTCACTTGGCGCGTCGAGCCCCTTGTGTTCGGCGTTGAGTCGACCGGACTGTTTGAAGACCCAACAATCTCGGTGGGTGTGGTTTGTAGGCTTCCCGGGGGTACTGTGGATTTGACATATCTGATCTAGAATTTTGTTTAGGTTGGATAGCTCATCACTATTATCCTTAAGAGGCAGTGTTTTGTTGTTCGGCCGTGAGCTTTTGAATCCGGCGTTGACCGCCGTGTTCTTTGGGCTCCTTTCTTTATTTCGGCGCTGGTCCTTTCTGCGCTGTGATTTTCCATTTCCATCTCCGATGTCGGATGTACTTGGGTCGCTGGTGCTGCATCTTGCTAGCCAGCTATCTTCCCCCGCGCAAAAGCGGGTCATGAGGCTTGTTAGCGCGACCATTGTTCTTGGCTTTTCCTGGCCGAGGTGTCTGGCGAGCCATTCGTCTCGGATGTTATGTTTAAAAGCTGCTAAGGCTTCGGCGTCCGGGCATTCGACTATTTGGTTCTTTTTGGTGAGGAACCTGTTCTAGAATTTGCGCACTGACTCTCCGGACTGTTGGGTTATGTGACTTAAATCGTCTGCATCCGGAGGGCGGACATAAGTCCCCTGAAAATTTGCTCTGAACGCGTCCTCGAGCTCTTGCCAACTTCCCATGGTATTTTCTGGGAGGCTTTTGAGCCAATGCCGAGCTGGCCCTTTGAGCTTGAGGGGCAGATATTTTATGGCGTGGAGATCGTCTCCTCTAGCCATATGTATGTGCAGGATGTAATCCTCAATCCAGACTCACAGGTGCATTGTTCCGTCGTATGCCTCTATGTTTACGGGCTTGAACCCGCTGGAAATTCATGATCCAGCACCTCATCGGTGAAACATAGTGGGTGTGCGGCGTCCCTGTATTTGGGTGTGCCGTTGTCGTCGAACACTCGGTGTGTTGTGTTGCTTCCTGGGGCCCTCTTTTTTGGCCCATAAATGGACCTGACCGGGCCATCCGTTTTGCGAGGATTATATGTCGGCTTGTGTGCAGCGCCGCCTGTCGCTCTTGGCCTGTCATCTTGTCGTCTATTTGGCCAGGCGCCTCTTTGCTTTTTGACTGTGGGGCCTCTACGGCCTCCTCGTCGAATTCGGGCAGCAACTTGCACTTCGGGTAGCTCTTTGTTTGGTGGTTGTTGCCATATTTGTCTGCGGTCTTGAGTACTTTGCTCCACCTCATTCTGAGTATGTCTTCCGCTATTTTGAGCTTCCGTTTCTGCTTCTTCAGACTTCTTGCAGTGGCAACGAGCCTTTTGTGAAGGTTCTTATGCTCCGGTGGTGTATCCGGCGTAAGATCGTCTGGACTGTTGTTTTCGCCGGGGATGGGTTGATTATCCGATTCATCCTGTTCGGGTGGTTGCTTGGTTGCATGTTCATCGCCCACTGGTTTGCCCTGCTCTAAGGCTGGGTCATTATGAGTGCTGTTGTTATCGAGGCGGGACTTGGGGCGGCGCTTGCGTCGCCGTTTTGGTTGTTTTTCGGCGGAATTATCCTTCGCTGCGTCCCGTTGTTCCTCGTTATCGCTTCCTTTTGGGGTGTCCACCATATATACATCATGAGTTGAGGTGGCCTTCCAGTGCTTGGTAGGCGCTGGTTCTTGGTCGTCTCCGGCATCGTCGTCCATACCGTCGATGTCTTCGGAGTCGTAGTCTAGCATGTCGGTTAAATCGTCGACAGTGGCTACAAAGTGGGTGGTGGGTGGGTTTTGAATTTCTTCGTCATCCACATCCCAACCGCCCTGACCGCAGTCCGGCTAGGGTTCTCTTGATAACGAGAGATGCTTTAGCGAATTCAAGATGTCGCCAAAGGGTGAGTGCTGAAAGATGTCCGCAGCGGTGAACTCCATGATCGGCGCCCAGTCGGATTCGATTGGTAAGGGCGCAGGAGGTTCGGAGTCCGGCACCTTGGAGTCACGAGCTTTACGAGGGACAAGGTCGGTGTTCGGCTCCATCGCTGTAGAGATTGCAGCCCCCGAGGCGGTGTCCAGCCACCTGTCCTCGATCTGCGTGATCGGCTCTGAACTAGGGGTCGGAGCGGACTCATGTGCGGCCCCCAGGGCGCTGTCCGGCGGCGGAGCTAAATCATGCCCATCGTGACAGTGCGGCGCGCTCGGCTGTGGCTCGAATCCATCGAAGATCAAGTCTCCGCGGATGTCGAGCGTGAAGTTTAGGCTTCAAATCGACTGACGGCCGGGCGTAGCTTCGATCTGCTCCAGATGGCCATGCGAATTGGCCCGCAGTGCAAAGCCGCCGAACACGAAGATCTGTCCGAGGAGGAAAGTCTCACCCTGGACTGCATGGTTGTTGATGATTGAAGGAGCCATCAAGCCTATCGGTGACGACACAGAGGAACTCTCAATGAAATCACCAATGTCGGTGTCAAAACTGGTGGATCTCGGGTAGGGGGTCCCGAACTGTGCGTCTAGGTGGATGGTAACAGGAGACAAGGGACACAATGTTTTTACCCAGGTTCGGGCCCTCTCGATGGAGGTAAAACCCTACTCCTTCTTGATTAATATTGATGATATGGGTAGTACAAGAGTGGATCTACCACGAGATCAAGGAGGCTAAACCCTAGAAGCTAGCCTATGGTATGATTGTTGTAATGGTTGTTCGTCCTCCGGACTAAAACCCTCCGGTTTATATAGACACCGGAGAGGGCTAGGGTTACACAGAGTCGGTTACAATGGTACGTAGGAGATCTACATATCCGTATTGCCAAGCTTGCCTTCCACGCCAAGGAAAATCCCATCCGGACACGGGACGAAGTCTTCAATCTTGTATCTTCATAGTCTTGGAGTCCGGCCGATGATGATAGTCCGGCTATCCGGACACCCCCTAGTCCGGGACTCCCTCAACAGGCGTGCCTACAACAGGTCGACGTGTCTTAGTATCGGGTCTAGCAATATTAGCGGTTTCACCCAAGAAAGAGATAACATGCCCATCTAAGTCCTCATCCAAGAGATCTTTAATCATAGCAATACCAGGTTCAACATTAATTTGCTCAGGAGGTGTATAGGCCCTAATATTACTCTTACGAACAACAGTTGAAGCTTTAGCATGATCTTTTATCCTAACAGGAAAAGGAGGTTTTTCGACATAAGCAGTAGGAATAATAGGATCACTATATGTAATAGTCTTTTCTTCGACTGTAATAGGTGCAACTACTTTCACTTCAACAGGAGGATTATATTTAAACCACTTCTCTTTAGGGAGATCAACGTGAGTAGCAAAAGTTTCACAAAAAGTAGCTACTATCTCGGTGTCAAGTCCATACTTAGAGCTAAATCCATGGAAAGCATTGGTATCCATAAAAGATTTAACACAATCAAACTTAGATGTCATACCTGACTCCTTACCATCGTCGGAACCCCAATCTTCAGAGTTGCGTTTAATTCCCATTTGAAATCAATAGTCTTCAGCATATAGGAACCAGCACAGGAAGTATCGAGCAGGTTGCGATTATCAAGAGAAAGCCGAGCATAAAAATTCTGAATAATCATTTCCCGAGAGAGCTCATGATTGGGGCATGAATACAACATTGACTTAAGCCTCCCCCAAGCTTGAGCGATGCTTTCTCCTTCATGAGGCCGAAATTATATATGTAATTACGATCACGATGAACAAGATGCATAGGATAGAACTTCGGTGAAATTCCAACTTCAATCGCTTATAATTCCAAGATCTCGTATCATCACATAGCCTATACCATGTCATTGCATCTCCCTTCAAAGATAAAGGGAAGACCTTCCTTTTGACAACATCATCGGGAATACCTGCAAGCTTAAATAATCCACAAACTTCATCCACAAAGATAAGGTGTAAGTCGGGATGCAATGTTCCGTCTCCTGTAAAAGGATTAGCTAGCAGTTTTTCTATCATACCCGAAGGAATCTCAAAGTGAATATTTTCATAAGGTTCAGTAGGTTGAGGAGCATCTATTTGCTCTTCTGGTTGGGGTGAAGATACCCCAACACTACTAGGGAAAACCCTAGCAGTAGCACGTGTTTTGTGCCTACTAGTAGCGCGGGAAGCTGCGCTATTAATAAGGCGCTTCTGACTATTGCTTAGCGAACGCGTGCCATCACGCGCTCTCGCTAGTACCAATAGCTGCAGCGCTTGTTCATCATCAGCGCCATCGCTAAGTTATCTACTTGCAGCGTGTTTCCTTTCCATCGCTACTAGTATTTTTTTATAATTTTTTAGTGTATTTATGCGCCATCATACAAATATTGGTACAATACCAGCTGTTATGAGGTTTACATCATTATGTCCATAACAGTGTATTAAATGAAGGTGGATTAGGTTCAAGTGGAGGCAATATGTGGTGCATGTCAAAAGTATACTACTAATCCAAACTTGATCTACTTCGGATTAGTAGTACTTTTGATGTGCACCACATGTTGCCTCCACTTGAATCTAATCCGCCAGCACAAGATATTTAATCGTCATCATGGTCATTACCACCAACATTATTTATTTAATCACCACTAACACTAGCTAATAATAATCATCATAGTCATTACCACCAACACTAGCTATTTTATCATCATAGTAATAGTGTAGCACATCATCATCCCGAAACTCATTTCTAGCCACTACTCACTCGCTACTCACTCCTGCTGCTCTCTCTTAGGTAAAAGAACATAAAACATGTGTAGCTCTCCTCCTTGATCAAGTTGGAGCATGCAGATGAACCTGTCTCCTAATCGTGGAAGGCATCTCTGGTTGCTGCTCCCTAGTACTTCTCTGCGCTCCCCCAACACATATTTGGTCCAGTCTTGCACTATTAAGCATTCGTCGCTAATCTTGAATGCACTAAAGTAAGCTGTAGGATATCTTGGCCGTAAGTTGATAATACTCACGACACCTTTAGTCTCGATCCCATAAGGCATAACATTCATCGGGAGTCCCTGTTGAAGAACATCGTATGGTAACATACTTAGCAATGAAGTTTAGCTTCAAAAATAATGTATGGAAAAGATGCAATGAGGATAAAAAGTAAAAATCTTACCACCCTTCCTAAATGGATGTGACCGTAGTTCATTACGAACACTATTGGTCGCACATTTTCGATACTAAGATTTCTAAATGCGGGAAGAAAATTTGTCTTGACAAGATCAAGATCCTCAAGCCATGAAACATAATGGTGAGCTCCTCGCAGTTAAGTTCAGCCCGTGACGATATACGGTCCTGTCTACCAAGCGTTGGACATATTTGCTTGCACGGAAATAAGCTCACAATACAAATTAGTTGTCAATTATTTTGAATAAACAATATCAAAGACATAAATATGGTTGAGAAACTTACATAATGGTATAAGCGAGGCATTTGCACATTGACCCAAATGTCGGTATTACCTTCAATATCATCTTAGGACGAATATCAAAGGTGATAACCATATCAGGCTCAAATGCATAAGTCTTGCATAGTGCTCGCCATGTTTTGCATCCAAAATAGGTGTAGTCGTCTGAATTGTATAACTTCGCATGGAAAATATAACCATGCTCGGTCTTCAACTAAACTTTCTTTTCCTCCATACTATGACTGAAACCTATCTTATCCAATACAAAAACTCTTGCATGGCAGGGGATACGCTAGTAGAATAGTAAAAAAAATATAAGTTGAAGCAAATGAAAGCAGATGTCATGCTTAATTACGAAAAAAGACTTGTCGTTGTGACTTCACTGTATCCACTTTGAAGTTCTCGTCCAGCTTGATCTTTCAAGCGCCTATCATCATCTAGGAAGATTCCGTCAGACAAGGCAGCGCTTCGTCTTCGCAGATTTGCAAATACCGAAATCCTTCTCGTCGTCAGATATTTCCTATGTTCATAGTTAAAACATTAATTGAAAATCGATCAAAGACAACTACCAAGATACTCAACACACAAATCCGGGGCACTCGATATTTCCTACATATTCTAGCACAAGTCATGCCAAAATTCACGGAAAAATCCGGCATGACCTTTGCTAAAATAGGACATATCGAATGGCTGAAATTTGCCGGAACGGAAATGAATCAACACTCCGGCAAAACATAGGACTCGAAGGTATAACCTGCAAACATGACCGGCCACTTGGATATTGAGCAACACAAGATATACATTTCAAAATATCTTATAGGACTCAAATTAGCATGCATTCAATAAGCAAAAGTAGATCATCTCATGCGTCAGTACATCGTCGAATATTATCACTAATACATCACGAATAGTGTCATACATATAACATCACTAATACAACTAAAACTCTAGCACACGACGGGTATCGGCGCAGGCGGTGGACACCACAGAGAAGGCACCATCACGGGATCATAGCTCGGTGAGATCCCGGAGAACCCGCCAGTATTGGAGAACGGCTGTGCTCCAACACAAACAAATAGCGACGGACGGCGCGCGTCCTCCTCATCGACACGGTGACACACCACCTCCATGGAGTCCTCGAGCCTCTGGATCGCCATCGCCCACGCGACCGCCACCAAACAAGGTTCGGTCAACGACAGTGGCTCCTCACCAACTCGCGCCCCGGTAGGTGGCGCCTCCCAGTACCACCCCGGCGGAGCCCAGTCCCAGACATGGCCGATCTGGTCAAGCAGGTGTCGTCCTCCGCTGACTCGACGACAAGGATGCGGGATAGGCATCGTCCACGTCGAGGTGGGAAAAATTGCTTTAACTAAAAAATAGAAACAAGTTCTTACTAACTAGTTCTATTAATTCAACTAGTTCTTACTAAAAATAAGGCGGGGGAGACGGGGTCGGGGGAGACGGCAACACCGAGGCGCGGCGAGGCGGGGTCGGGGAAGACGGCGGCGAGGTGGGGTCGGGGGAGACGGCGGTGGCGAGGCGGGGTCGGGAATTGGGGGAGGAAGCAGAGGAGAGGGAATCAGGCCGCGCGGGGGGTTAGGTGAAAATAGCTTTAACTGTAGTGTGGGAAGGAAAAACACGCTGCTGCTAAAATCCATAGTAGTAGCGCTGTCCGTAGAAGGGCACTACTACTATACCTAGCACGCCAGGAACGGTGTGGCAATTATAGTAGTAGTGCTTTACGCAGGACAGCGCTCTCGCTAATCTGCTAATCAGAAGCGGTTACGCGAGCACGCTCTTGCAAAATAGCGATAGCGCCTCATTTTAACAAGCGCTACTGGTAACATTCTGTGTATAAGGTTTTCCCTAGTAGTGCAAACAAGCCCCTCAAAGGATTAGTTTCCATAGTGACAAGTAACAGAAAATTTCAGCACACTATATAAATGTTTCCTTACCAAGTTCCACTCACCAAGAGCGCTACACTCCCCGGCAACGGCGCCAGAAAAGAATCTTGATGACCCACAAGTATAGGGGATCTATCCTAGTCCTTTCGATAAGTAAGAGTGTCGAACCCAACGAGGAGCAGAAGGAAATGATAAGCAGTTTTCGGTAAGGTTTTCTCTGCAAGCACTGAAAAAGTAGGTGATAGATAGTTTTGTGATAAGATAAATAGTAACGAGCAAAAAGTAAATAAAGTAAATAAAGTGCAGCAAGGTGGCCCAATCCTTTATGTAGCAAAGGATAAGCTTGAACAAATTCTAATAATGAAGAAGGAGCTCCCGAGGACACATTGGGAATTATCGTCAAGCTAGTTTTCATCACGTTCGTAAGATTCGCGTTCTGTACTTTGATAATTTGATATGTGGGTGGACGGACACTTGGGTACTGCCCTAACATGGACAAGCATCCCACTTATGATTAACCCCTATTGCAAGCATCCGCAACTACAAAAAGGAGTATTAAGGTAAACCTAACCACAACATTAAACATATGGGTCCATATCAACCCCTAACGAAGCAACGCATAAACTAGGGTTTAAGCTTCTGTCACTCTAGCAACCCATCATCTACTTATTACTTCCCTATGCCTTCCTCTAGGCCCAAATAATGGTGAAGTGTCATGTAGTCGACGTTCACATAACACCACTAGAGGAAATACAACATACATCTCATCAAAATATCGAACGAATACCAAATTCACATGACTACTACTAGCAAGACTTCACCCATGTCCTCAGGAACAAACGTAACTACTCACAAAGCATATTCATGTTCATAATCAAAGGAGTAATAATATGCATTAAGGATCTGAACATATGATCTCCCACCAAGTAAACCAATTAGCATCAACTACAAGGAGTAATCAACACTACTAGCAACCCACAGGTACCAATTTGTGGTTTGGATACAAGAGATGAACTAGGGTTTTGAGAGGAGATGGTGCTGGTGAAGATGTTGATGGAGATTGACCCCCTCCCGATGAGAGGATCATTGGTGATGACAATGGTGATGATTTCCCCCGGAGGAAGATTCCCGGCGAACAGCTCTCTAGGAGCTCTAGATTGGTTCCGCCAAGGTTCCGCCTCGTGGCGGCGGAGTTTCGTCCGTAAACTTGCCCACGATTTTTCAGGGAAAAGTGATGATATAGCGAAGATGGGCCGGAGGCCACCAGGGGCCTAGGAGATAGGGGGCCACTGGGGCGCCCTCTCTCTGGACAGGTGTGGGCCCCCTGGCCTATTTCTTTTGTCCATAAATTCTTATTAATTCAAAAAAGTTGTTTCGTGGAGTCTCAGGACTTTTGGAGTTGTGCAGAATAGGTTCCAATGTTTGCTCCTTTTCCAGCTAGAATTCCAGCTGTCGGCATTCCCCCTCTTCATGGTAAACCTTGTAAAATAAGAGAGAATAACCATAAGTATTGAGATATAATGTGTAATAACAGCCCATAATGCAATAAATATTGATATAAAAGCATGCAAAATGGACGTATCAATATTGCTTATGAATACCTTCCCATTATTGAGCAAGATCATTTCTACCTAGATTATACCCTTTGCTTGAGTTCAGTCAGAGTGTTGTTCGCACTTTACCATGACCATGGTCTTTAGATCTGAATCATTTGAAAGGGTTTTGCAATCTAGTTGAGAAATGTATGTCGACAATTGTAGACTTCCGGTTATATGGTTCTCCAGAATCTATATAACAATATATAGTTGATGGAAACATCGTTACCCATGGTGACTGCTCGCGATTTCCCAATGCGATTGAGTCGGGTATTCCGATGTCCCGGTCATTGTGTGCACTATGACCTGGGTTGGTGGAGGTTTCCCGTCCACTGGGTGTATACTACCCATTAGGTGTCTTCCAACATGAAGTTGACTTGCATTTACTGATTCACAGGCCTTCATATCCTTGCTTGCGAGAAGCTGAATCCTAATGTACTTCTGCCATACATCTCCCCCTGTTGCTTTGAACGGGGAGTGGAGTGGATTTTGTTGGTACCTCCACTCTTTCAGGCGTACTTTTGCAGGATTGTAGGATTGTGTGACACCTTTATAGTCAGTAAAAGAATCTGGCAGGTTATTTGCAATATGTTGCAAATCTTCTGAACGCATGGTTCAGCTCTTTGAGTACGTGGATATGAGGCAGAAATGTGTTGAACATTCCACTAATTTCCTGGCATTCTATATGGTACTTGAATTCTCCCCCTAATGCCTAGAAATATTCCTCATTGAATCAACATACTTGCCTTGAATAACTCCCCATGTGAGGGGCTTGAGGTATTGTGATGTCTGATTATTCCTCACATAGATCCCAACTATATGTTGAGGGCCAATGATGTCTGTCGGGGTGATGATATCGGTGTGTAACCGAATTACCGCAGATAGGAAATACTTGGTAGATATCCACATATCAAAGATAGAGGGAAATAATATTAAGCAGTTCTGTCATGAGCGTGTAAAACTGCATGACTCCAACTTAAAGTTGGTAAATTGCAATTCCGAAGGAAAGATAATGTAATGAGCTTAACTCTTTGGATAGGATTTTACCAAACCATTTGGAGTCTAGACATTAGGACAAATTGCTAAACTTCAATCCAAGGGCCATAGAGAAGGCACTCAAGGAGAATGTTGCAGTGTTATCCATTCGATTTGCTTGAAATCGATGTCAGGATAATGAGCCAATGGTTTCATGTGAATAAAGCTCACACTTAAGACCATCATGTAGATATGTCTTTTAGAACCATGGAATACCTTAATAGTCTAGTCAATGGATGGGAAGAGCCACTTACCTCAACTTGATGCATTCAAGGAGTCTGAGTGGTTCAACATAGACTTTAAGGTGTACGAGCCTTAAAATTAGCTTGCCTGTGTCACTTGTAGTGCACATAAAATCCAAATGTTGTTAGAATTTAGCATCATAACAATCATAAACTACTGGAATTGCTGATAGTTTCGGTATCAACCCAATGCCTCGATGACCAAGGCGAGTATGCCAAGTTTGTCATGTACAAGACACTCTGGAAAACTATCTCGTACGCAACCTGTGCTACGGGTTGAGTTGTATGTGTACTACAATCCTGATGATACACAGAGAATGTGCTTGCCATATCTGTTGCATATGGTAAAGAGAAGTTATTTCTCTTTGTTGTCATCATAAGTTTCGCTATGGAAACTATTTTGACGGATACCTTCATAGTTTAGTAGGCTACGAGTTAAACCTAGGAAGCAATAAAGCATCCCGACATTACTTGAGTACCCACAGGGATAGTAAATATGTCTCGAATTGAGCCAACAAATACCTCATCGCGTCTAGCGATTTTAAAATATCTCCTTTCTCTCAATGAGAGTGGAAACATTGGACTTCCCTGAGTATAGAGTTTGTGGTGCATACGTCCACAAGGCACATATCATTTTTCATTGGATTAACTCCCGTAGAAATCTATATATAGCATGAAGATTCTCAATATGAAAATCACTGCCAGATATATAGAATGTATACAAATGTATTTGTACCAAAGTGCTGATACAATATATTGTGATATACAATATATGATGACAACAATACTTATGTTGCAACATTGTAAATGGACATAAATTATATTGATCACTCAGGAGATTGAGAGACTATTCATAGTCTCCAAACATGCCGATTGAGGCATATTCAACCACCACACTCTCCGTGCCCATAGGGTTCCGTCACAGCTGGTGATGTCGGATTGAAGGTTGAAGTAAGATTCAAACCTTTGCCCTTGAGGTTCATTATATCCCAGGAATTGCTGATACAGAATAAGCAGATGCTGAGATCTGAATCTAATGCCTTATGATATATAAGACACTATTGCACACATTATCCCATGAGACACAAGAGCGATCATGATATCCATGGCCCAGATAGGGCAGTGGTGGCCATTGAGGGCGAATGCCTCAAACTCTATAGCCATATGTTACCTCTATGGGTAAACCAAAGATAATTAATTTACAACCAGTAAATTAAAGATCATCATGGTTGATGTTGTAATCAACTTAGCAAAATCAATGGGTATTTCAAGAAATTTATCTTGAAACCATTAGTGTGAATCTCAAATTGCTAAATATGACACCTTGAAGATAATCTCCAAAATGGAGTAGATCTCATGACACTAGAGAGTATAATCGATGAAATCAGTAGATACTCACTCGTAATGCCTTATGTCATGACTTAGTAAAATGTGTGGGAGAGCACTTTGTAAAGCAATTATGATGTCAAAATGACAAAACATAGGCTTTAAGAATAGTCATTGATAATCTATGAAGGCAATAGATCTATATGACTACCTTGTGATCTCAATACATCAATTTGAAGAAATCACTTTGAATTTTGCATTCTTATTTGCAAGAAATTAAAAAATCTCAATTGCAAATAGACATATTAATCTCGACATTTAGTGAACATGGAGATACATACATTCTGGAATACATCATACTCAACAGAAATACACCACTATTATAATGAATAGTAATGATGTTGCAAACTTGATGTTCAAGTGAAAAACTTGAATTGTATAGATCTCAAATTAAATGAGATGATATTGTATCAAGTTGCAAGATAATTCAGCAGGGTGAATTAATATTTTGCGAGAGAAAATTAAACTCAATCGATATGTGATTGTTTTGCGAGAGAAGAAAATCTCAATCGCAAGTTAGTACTGTTTTGTACTAAAAATTTGCATTGTACAGACAACCTGCCCACTAATCTGCAATTTATGGAGACTTAAATGTAAAATACATTTCAGTCGAGGATTACCCTGCATACTGAACTAAGTCAGAAGACTTAACATCAAATTACAGAGTCCAATCCGTAAATAGGCAGAATAAGGAGGACTGAAATGCAGAATGGTGAAAAGATGAGGTTTTCGACTTTTCTCCCCGTCCAGTTGCCCATTACGAGTAAATCGTAACCGCCTCCGCCTCTCGGGCTCGCCGGCCATGAGCGCGGGGCGGTTGGAGCGGCCACGGGCACGGCCGGGCGGCGGCCAGTCGAGGCCGGGCGCGGGGAGGCGGCCGCGTGCTGGAGACGGGAGGACGCGCTGCCCTGGCATGACTGCGGGCCGGGTTGGGCGGAGCGAAGGGAGCGCGGCCACGGCCTGGCGCCGTGGCACGGCGCGGGACGCGGCCGGGCGGACGGGCGCGAGGCGCAGCCACTGGCACGCGGGCGGGCGCCACGGCCACGGCGTTCACCGTCAAGCCGAGCCGCCAAAGGTCACTGCGTGCTCCGTCAAGTGGCTCCATCTACCAGTGCGGCCGGAGCGGCTGCACGACGGCGAGGTCGTTAGGAGAAGGCCGAGGGCCATAAGACGGCGGTGGACGCCGGAGCGTGGCGCAGGTGGAGGACTGGCGGGCGTCGGGGACGGCAGGCGCGATGGCCCTGCAGTGTCCGCGTCGACAACCACATCGCTGGCTTTGGCTTCAACAACCGCAGGGGTTGGAGACGGCAGCGCCGTGGCCTCGTCGTCGTCGTCGATTATGACAACCTCATCCGGCAGGCCGGTGCTCAAGTCCCGGCGCGGCGGTCGATGGCGGCCAAGGTACGGCGGCCGAGCGGACGGGCGCGTCCAAGGCGCGGGGCGGCCAAACGGCGATGGCGCGATGCGGCCACGGCCGGCGATGAAGGGCGCGAGGCGCGGCCCTGCGGCAAGTTTTAAGGCCTGGTTCTCCACTGATTCACCATACAGCCATGAATCCATCAATTCGGTTGGCTTTGGCTTTTTGCACACAGACCACATCTCCATCTTGAAATAATGAGAAAAAGAAGGTCGCGTCGCCGATTGAAAAACCTGGTGTTGCGTGATGGAGTGTCTTCACGAAGTGCGCCACCGTTGGCCGCTGCCGTCCGGCGTCCCGACGGGAGAAGCGTGTGGAGGCGCAGGGACGAACACCAGATCCGGGCTCGCGTCGGCCGCTTGGTTCGAGGGGCCGAGGGCCACCGGTTCATCAACGCTGGAGGGCGTCGCCCGCACGGACGTGCACCAGTCTCGCCGTTCTTCTCTTCTTTCCCGTCGGTTCCTTTTTGCTTGTTGCATGGCTTAATGCTCTCGGTAGGGGCGTGCGTGATAACGTGTTAGAATAGACGAGAGAGACGGGAGACACAGAAGTAAAGTGAATCCTTATTCTCATTGATGATGGGCTACACATATATATAACCCTCGAAGGGGTGTCTCCGAAGGGACACGAGGCAACCGCCTCCTTTAGAAAAAGTTTGGATTAATAGGATTAATTAAATCCTAACAGATTCCACCCTAGCCTTACCAAAGGGGATCCCCCTCTTGATAGTACGGTGACTCCAACGAAACTAGTCCACCAACATAGAACAAAAGAGCTACACCGTCTTGAATAAAACACCGAGGGGAGGGAATCGTCTCGTGCCAAAGGATGAATCTCTGAAAAACTCAACGCACACGATTAGTCCGCAAAAGCATTGTCATCAATCACTAAAACACCTTGGGGATAAATATGCCCTTACAACTACTCCACGACAAGTCTACTTATTTGGGATTCAGGCAACAAGTTTCCATGTTTATATGCACACTTTAGTTACTGACTGGTAGGGCCTTGAATGAGAACCAATATCAAAATGGTAGACAAAATGACCTTACTTCAAGCCCTTCCTAAAGGTCTATGCTTCATCATTGTTGTTTCTAGCGTCAGCTTCTTCTGCTTTATCATCAGTTTTCTCATTTCCTCATCGCTGCTTCCATCATCACGTTCTCCTGATTCATCGTCGTTGCTTCCATCACTCTCTCCCGATTCCTCATCAATGCTTCCCATTTCACTTTCTCCTAAATCAGCCATGTTCTTAACCTGTCCCACTAAGAAAAAATATACCAGTTACTTACTACCGACACCTTCTTGCAAATAACAACTAGTATTATTACAATAGACGACTTAGAGGTAAATGAATTACATACTGATTGGATTGTAGAAGCTAAAATAGGGGAATAGAGCCCATGGATGGTTGAAAAGACGAAGCTCGCTCGTGAGCTTCTTCGACCTTAGTGACTTGAGATCAATCATGTAGGTGCCAAGATTTGTGGTTCCAAAGATGATAGCCATTCTTTCAATAGAGCCAACCAACTCAGTATGTGGGATCATGGGATCGCCTTCAAGGAGATGCTTCTTTACGTCAATGGCTTCAGATTTTGTCCACGTTGCAACCTGGTCGTGGCAAACCTCCCTCCAGTACATGGAGAGATTTAAACAATTGAGCCTCGCAATCCCTAGCTGGCCGTCCTCTGACGCAATCAGGGCATGAGAGTCAAAACGGGCCATCTGGATCACGAACGGCGACTCAGTCTCTGGTAGGCAAGACGTTCCCAAGTCATACTTAAGTACACCAAGACGAGCATCATGCACAAATATAAAATGTAGCTCGCCTCCAGAGAGCACACCGGGCATCCAAGAGATACTGATATCACTCTCAACAAAGCCTAGGTCAAGGGAGGCCGGGGCGCTCCAAGTACTCGTCTCCGACGAATACACGATCGCCATGGCCACCTTCTCCTTGTCAAGGCTGATGGAGACCACAAAAAAATGGGCCCGATTGGCAAGCCCCATGGCCACAACCGTCAACGACACAAAACATAGTTGGACATTCATAAGTACTAGGTGATACCCCGCGCGTTGCTGCGGTAAAGTATGCTATGAATTTTCTTCGAAAAATAAAACACATGAATACATAGTATCAAAACATATAGCTCAATATTGTATGTGGCAGCAGGAACAATAAATAAGCAACCCTATAGAGCCCCTTATTGTGTAAAATAAATGGCAGCGATAACATATCACTGTTGTTTGGTTCTCACGTCAGTGTACAACTGCAACCACCAATATTCCACAGAGAAAACCATTGGAAGGCTAATATGTTGCAATGGATATATGTGCTGATGTCTCCGGTCCATTAAGATTATACGTGTGTGAGAGACAAAAAGAAGGGCAAAAATGGTGAGCAATATTTAGCAAAGTATCACTACGTAGACCAACAATTTTTTTGGAAAAACACATAATAATAATTAATGTTAAATCTTGACTGTATTAAATTTCCATTTAAATCCTACATATTTGGTTAATTGAAAGATCTATGCTACCCACCTAGTTATTTGGCAGTTGTACATAACCAATGATGTATGAGAACCATGTTAAACTGCATGTAGTATGTCGGTGCCATGTTAAACTGCAAAAAAATTTAAACCATCAAGGTTAAACTGGTAAGTGGTGGTGGCTAAGTATAAGTATAATGATTAATTTTCAGTTCTCTCCATTGTTCCATGATCCACGTTCCTATACACAAAAGTTAATTGGCGGAGGTTGGATAGTATGAACTGTCGTATACAGCTGGTGAAGTGTAATCATAAAAGAAAATAGAACTATAAGTTGAATGAGAAAAACAACGAGAATACATGTCCAAACTGGAATTCTTAAGTCATAGGTGATCAGTGAGATAGAAAGCTGATGCTGCTCCATTTGTGATATCTTGAGACGACCACCAACACACTTGCGGTCGACGACAATTCTTCAAAATTAAGAAACATGTACATCGGACTTTTTTTTCTTTGGCAGTCTAGGAGAGGCTTCACAATATTCATTTATAAAGAAGAATGTTAACTTGTCAGCACATAAGTTGAATATGCTGACCGAGATAGCCCTGCATGGAGAACAAAAAAAGGTTAATTAATGTGAGTTATTGAAATTTCAAGACATAAGGCAAAAGTGAAAATGGGGCCACAACTACTGGATGGTAGACAGCAGTTTACTCTTATCAATCAAATACAATGGTCCTTATTCAAGGGGAAAGTAAATTGTTCTTAGAATGAGACTGCTAAATCATTGGTTGAAATCGTAACTTCGGAAAGTGTAGTAGTACACACGTGAGCCTTTCATTCAGCTATGCCCATTCGTGATGCCTACCTACAAACAACACAATTTCATCATAAGCATTCATATCATAAGAAAATCAATGCCCCATACGACATAAAATGTGGATAACATACATGGTAATATTCTGGCTACATCAGTAGCAATGGCCTGTCGCAAACAACACTTGAGAAACAGTAAATTTCCATCAAACCTGACTGAGAAAAAAGATATGGCAGATCATGATGAGTGAGGTAACTGTCCAAGCATCATTCACCGTCTAGTTTCAAGGAAGATTAACAGTGCATCGGCCAACTTATAGTTCTTCCTTGTTGTAGCGAATTAATTGCAGAAGGAAAAACACAGACCCTTACTCCAATCAAACCCAAACACACCTTGTATTTGGCACATGAACAAATTTAATTGGTATGAAGCAAGAGTCCGTGAATTGGGAATTAATAAACACATCATAGTCTCGAAGAGTGAGCAGTTGATCAGGGAGGAGGATGTACCCGCAGATGGATATCGGCGGCCGTGGCGAGGCTCCCAATTTGTACTGCGCGACAAAAAGTGAGAAACAGGGGGCGGATACCCTATATGAGCGCCAGATCAGATCGAATTGGACCTGGCCTATGCATGGCCGGAAGGAGGCGGGGATGGATGCGACTTACGTGTAACTTGCCCGCAAGGATGTTTGATGCCCGTTTGCTTGAATTTCCACCCATGCATCCTCCAGATCGATCATCTGGGGATCCTGCTCTTGCCCTGCCTTCGCCGCCGTAGCCATCCGTTTGACCCCCAACGGCGGCTGCAAACACTCGAGGAGGCTGAGTTCTGTTGCATCCGGCAACACGTGGGGTTTGTGTCGATTGGGAGAGGGATGGGGAACAGGAGACATGGCGGCCAACTTATGAGACGGAGGGATTCAGTCGTACGAAAGACGTTTCAGTTGGAGGAGGTTCGCTTCCGCTTCCTTTTCTTTTTTGTTTGAGGATGGTTCGCTTCCACTTCGGCTTCCCTGGTTGAGGACGGATGAGGGGTGTGCACGGGGGATAAAATCTTTGGGCTGCAGATCCTAGCCATCTGTGGTCAATCGAATGGCTGAAAAGAATTGGGGTGACGTGGAGGCATGAGCATGCAGGAAAGTCAAGTAGTGGGGGGCTTCTATTTAGATATAGTAGATTCCAGCTATCGCCCCTCTGTGGTGCCGACAGCTCCCTGGTGTTGCCCGTCATGGGGAACCAAATGACCCAATCTGAAAATAGGACACGACATGGAGGTAGTCAGCCACATTATTGTGTTTGCAATGACCACGGGGGATAATTTTGTGATGGGGACGAAGGGGTCATTGCAGAACCAACTGTGAAGAAGTCCAAGCATAGGTGGCGTATTATGGAAGGCTCGATAGCGGCTGAGGAAGCCATTATCGGAGACGAGGCGGCACCACGGTTTGCAGACGAGGGATGCAGGGACGATTTCTTCCACGTCCTTGATCTCTAGTGCATCTTCCATATGGCTCGACCGGAAGCCTGCGGTGTTGGCACCAAAACACGTAAACTGTTAGCGGGTAGTAGTGGAACGAGATCCTCTGACGTAAGAGCAAACTACTGCCGAGGGACGTACTACGACCAGCGCCATTCATCTAGCATCCGGCGGCACTGGCTACAATCCGAAACCAGCGCCATATTTCTGTCGCGTGGACACGAAAACAGCCAGCCCATGCGGCCCAGTGTGCCCAGTACTCTCCTAGCTCTCGCCTCGCTGTAGGGTTCACTCCACCGCCGGGGAAGAGCAGCTGCTACTCTGCCGTCAGGGCGCGATGACGCCTAGGGCGAGCCCCGGATCCGAGGGGCAAGAGTCTTTGACGCCGCCGACTTGTCAAGGCCATGAAGCCCACGCGACTGTCTCCGCCAGGCCGCGACGCGCCTAGCCGTGG
Source organism: Aegilops speltoides (assembly GCA_021437245.1). NCBI lineage: Eukaryota > Viridiplantae > Streptophyta > Magnoliopsida > Poales > Poaceae > Aegilops > Aegilops speltoides. The sequence goes on along the minus strand of CM038147.1, from coordinate 42,844,739 downwards.
AGGCGGCGGAGCCAGCTACTGCCCCGCGACGCCCCGGAGCAAGCGTCATCGCCGCCGCCGCCGCCGAGGCGTCGAGGCCACGAAACCAACGCCGTCGTCTGCTCAGTTGATTGACTTGCATTGCTCTGTAGTTTGTACTGTCGCTGGATGTTCCCTCCTACCTGTGTTGCCTTGCACTAGTTTCAGTTTCAGTTGGACATAACCAGGAGAGAACTGAGAAGCGACGGCAGCAAAGACAAGGCAAATGCTAACTTGAGATTGTAATTATTATGAATCAAGAGTACAATACGGTGAATAGTGTGACTGAATTTAAATTTCAGATTGTAATATGATTTGAGAGTGGAGTTGAGTGAATAGTTTGACTGAATGCAAAATTCAGGGTTGTATACTGATGCAAATTGTGATTGCTAAAAAATATTGGATGTGAATCACTTAAGTTACGTGTACTGTGATCTGAGATTGTTAGTTTGAGAGTATGGCTTTCAAAGTCACAATGCTTGCTTTGGTTATTGAATATACAATGAATATAAAAAGTGACACTTCAACCTGTAGATGCACTGAACAAACCGGACAGTATATCTCTCGATGGCAAGAGATTGAGCATTTTAGTTGTTACTTGTACGAGTGATTGTAGAGTTACAATTTGTAATTTCATGTAACTCCAACTCTGAATTTTTCTGGCCATTGGATCTCGAAAAATCATTTAAAGAATTATTTTTTCTGTAAAAGGGTATAATAGTAACAGAATCTCTCGTCCGTTTCCGTTCCTCACGGCACGTTCAGAGGCCATCCCCACGATCCAATTCTCCTCGCATAGCCGCCGCCGCACTTCCCGGTTGTAGATGGCTAGGCGGTGCGCCGTTCAGATCATCCCCGCGCGGCGGACCCGATCCAAGCGAGAAGCAGTATCTTGGTGTCGCTCCTGCCGTCAATGTTCCGGCCGGCCGGCAGTACTGCAGGTCGTACAGCATGCCGAAGCCTCGGCTGCCTCACCGCCCCCAACCCGCCACCAGGACAGAGGATCTCTCTCCACCCTACGTCGGATACCCTACTGCCTGAGTCAGCGCCGGCGACCACCTTCCCTCCCACTACAGGTAACTGCATACGTGTTGTACTAGCTCTTCTGATCCTCATGTTTGCGCGACGGCTGTCCCATGGTGTGATTGCCACTCAACAACGCCCAACCAGCTGTTAGTTCAGAGGAATACATTTGCCGATACGCTCTAGTACTACAACTGTTTTTTTGCCTGTTCACAAATCTGAACATATTATGTTCATGCTTACTGTGGTGATTAGCATACTCATGTCTTTTCCCAGGAAAAAAGAATACTCTTGTATTGGGTTGTGCTCACAATTAAGCTCTCCCTTGCGACATGATGAAGATGTATGGTTTATGCCCTGGGGGATGTTTGATAAAATATAATCCTCTTGAGTTCAGATATATTGATTTCAGCGATTAGGGCGATTTACCAGTTGTACGAATTGTTGGCATGCATGATTAGAGTAGCTGTGAGAGTCCAAATCTGAAATCTAGCTTGCTTTATTACTGAAAATTAAATAAGTATACTGAGAGCAAGCTTATGACTTCTCTAGATCATGGAAACATCTACTTAGCATAATCACCTAGTCCTTGGGGCGCTTTCGTTGGTGGTGTGGTGTGAAAGTTATTATCGGCATGCGCTGAGTTGCTTGTGAGGCCTTTTCGGCCATGTATGGAACCTATTTGCTTTTGTTCCCAATCTTTAACCTCTGGAATTTGCCTAATCTTCTTTTTGTTTGGTAGGTTGAAGAGCTATTGTTTCAGTTCGTCCATGACCCTTATGGGGTTGTGGGGGATGTTGCACTCAGAGAACTTGTTCTTGCAGTAGTACGATGAACTGGATCAAATATTGGAAGTGGTACTGTCACATATCCTGGCATCTGCTCAGGTATGCCTGGTTTTGAATTTTGGACCTTATATTTTATGAATTGTAATACGTATTCTGATATAACTGTTTTATATTTAAGCGTTGTCATTTGCCTCATACTGATCACAAATGACAACAAACGAACAGTTCTAATTATGTTTCCGCATGTCCACAATTCAAGTTAATCAACCTTGGTGAAACTTGAACATGTAGCTTCCAACCAGCTTAAGGAAAAGGTCTGCTGCCAATTTCCCGAGCCTTATTCTCATCCATAATTTTCACTCAAATCACTTGATTCATATTCGTAATTTAGTGCCCATGTATTTTATTTTCTGTTATCACTGAAACTGTGTGTGTTCGCCAAGACAGAAGATATTTGCATTAGTGAATTTATGGTTCTAGCAGATGGATTGTCCAAAGGAGAAAATTTTAGTTTAAATACCCAACACTTATGTGGATGTTTCTTATTGGCTAGTTTTGACATGGAGAGCTACATCTGATTTTTCCTACTTGTATTTCTATTCCATTATACTTTTCAGGAGCACGTGAAGCTCGCATGTCATTGTACTAAGAAGCAGGCCCGTCGATGAGGGGGAGCGGAATGAGCGACCGCACAGGGCCTCCAAAATCGAGGGGCCCCCATCGTAGAAAAAACCAGTATATATAGACGCGTTTCATTCAGGCCCGTCTCGAGAAATTCGGGGCCCCGGGCGAAAACCAAAATGTGGCCCAAATTTTGATCAATTCACATAACAAAAGAACTAACATTGGCAAACCATACTCTCACTTTATTATATAATTTCAAATCAGTTTATCTGTACCTTATTTAGGCATATATCAAATATTAAAGCTGGAAAGGTAAAGGGATAGGAAAGCAATAAACTAACCAGTAACCTCATGTTCTACCAAAAAGAAGCATTAAATCGGTATTTCTTGAAATAAAATCTTTAATCATATCTTCATACTTTATCTTCTCCAAGACATCATTTTCAAGTGCTATTGTCGCCAATCCATTAAGTCTTTCTTGTGTCATAGTAGAACGCAAGTAGGACTTCAACAACTTGAGTTTAGAAAAATTCCTTTCAGCAGATGCAACCGTTACAGGAATGGTCAACAAAATTCTGTATGCAATAATAGCATTAGGATAGATTGTGGAGCGCTTCTTCAAATAATTCAGAATGTCAAGAGGACCCATTGATTTATGAAGTAAATCCTGGATGAAAATTAGCTCACAACACAATTCAACTCCATCAATATCCGTATGTTCTCCACTCTTAAGTGCATCTTCGAGATTAACACAAGCAGCCATCAAACTCTTGTCATCTAGTGATCGCAGCCTATCTGAAGTAAACAAGAAACCAAATATCTTTTCATACCCCTCATATTGTTCAAATCTAATGGTAAGTGAAGTTATAGCTTGATCAACAACACGTATAAAATAATTGACCCTAAATGACTCCTCTGCAGATTGTGAGTCGATAGATGCATCATCTTCACCCTCATCAAATTGTTTTTTCCTAAATGACTCCACTGAAGATGATGCATCTATCGACTCACAATCTGTAGAGGAGTCATTTAGGGTCAATTATTTTATACGTGTTGTTGATCAAGCTATAACTTCACTTACCATTAGATTTGAACAATATGAGGGGTATGAAAAGATATTTGGTTTTTGTTTACTTCAGATAAGCTGCGATCACTAGATGACAAGAGTTTGATGGCTGCTTGTGTTAATCTCGAAGATGCACTTAAGAGTGGAGAACATACGGATATTGATGGAGTTGAATTGTGTTGTGAGCTAATTTTCATCTAGGATTTACTTCATAAATCAATGGGTCCTCTTGACATTCTGAATTATTTGAAGAAGCGCTCCACAATCTATCCTAATGCTGTTATTGCATACAGAATTTTGTTGACCATTCCTGTAACGGTTGCATCTGTTGAAAGGAGTTTTTCTAAATTGTTGTTGAAGTCTCTACTTATGCTCTACTATGACACAAGAAAGACTTAATGGATTGGCGACAATAACACTTGAAAATGATGTCTTGGAGAAGATAAAGTATGAAGATATGATTGAAGATTTTATTTCAAGAAATACCAGATGAATGCTTCTTTTTGGTAGAACATGAGGTTACTGGTTAGTTTATTGCTTTCCTATCCCTTTATCTTTCCAGCTTTAATATTTGATATATGCCTAAATAAGGTACAGATAAACTGATTTGAAATTATATAATAAAGTGAGAGTATGGCTTGCGAATGTTAGTTCTTTTGTTATGTGAATTGATCAAAATTTAGGCCACATTTTGGTTTTCGCCCGGAGCCCCGAATTTCTGGAGACGGGCCTGCTAAGAAGTAAGAACTATATTTCACATTACTATACTAACTTGACGCAATTTCAGCCTGCAGCATGGCACATGGGTCTTCGACATCATTGAGGATTTCTGCATCGGCAAATTGGAAGACTGATGTGGAATAGGAGAGGATGTAAAAGCTCCCAAGTGTGAACCCATGTGCTCATCTGCAATTCCTTAAGATGATAAGAACGAACAAAACCATTTCGTAATTGTGACGAGGACTGCTCCAGAGCTCAGCTTTGTGGTTCTGATCACATGTTTGACCTCCTGCTTACTCTGGTACATGGTCTCCATCCACCCATCCTGTACATATGGCCTCGCTGGATCGCCAGGCAGCACCGTCGTCTACGTCTGTCTCGCCTGACAGGCACTGTCCTCGACCTCTGCGTCACAATTAATTGTGTACTAGTAATTCCTTTGGAGAACTTGTTACACTTATTCTAATCCGCCATGTATCCATGAACTTGATAGATTCTGAATATGTAATTTTCCAGATAGTCGGGTAGCATTCAAGTGCTATGTATGCGCCAGCACTCTCAAAACTCACTTCCTTTTCTGCTCTTTTGCTCCCTGAGCCACAACTCTGACTTCCTTATTCGTGTCTTAGAGCATCTGCAACAGGACACCATACTCGGCCCACACGTCTGGGACTCTGGGTGGGCTACCAGGTCACTGCTTGGTCGCAAAAACCGCATCCAACTACGTTGCTTAAAACCGGCCCAAAGGCCTAGACTGATCGGCAGTCTCCATATCCGTCCTAGACGGGCCCACGCACCATCGCCATGCCGAACCGGCCCACTCTGCCTACCCTGCTCCCACTGCGGTCACCACCACTAGTAGAAAAGGGGCCAATGGTCCAGGCCGGTCCAGCCCATTAGTCCCGGTTCAATCCAGAACCGGGACCAATGGGGGCATTGGACCGGTTAAATGAGCCCGAGGCCGGCGGCCACGTGGGCCATTGGTCCTGTTAAATCTGGACCTATTGGTCCCGGTTGGTGGGACGAACAGGACCAATGGCCTCGCTCTGGCCCAACACCATTGGTCGGTTGGAGGCTTGAACAGGACCAAAGGCTGCCCATTAGTCCCGGTCCATGCCACCAACCGGGACTAAAGGGTTGGTCCTCGTTGCGGCCAGAGTTTAGTCCCACCTCGCCAACCGAAGGGGAATCAGACCGGTTTATAAGCCCCTCCCTCTCTACCTTGTTGAGCTCCTCTGAATATGAAAATAGATGCCTTTATATAGGGAATTTAGCCTAAATTCATACGAATTTCTCTTGAAATTTGTTATGAATTTAAGTTGAATTTCCTCTATAAGCGCATCTATGCTCATTTCTGAGTAGTTTTTTTCTTTTCTACTATTTTTTTCTTTTTATTTCTGAGTTGTAATAAGTCATTAAAAATAAGCATCTATGCTCATTTTTTAGTAAAGTTAATCATAACTATTTTTTCTTCTATTTATTTTTGAATTGTAATAAGTCATTAAAAATAAGCATCTATGCTCATTTTTTAGTAAGTTAGTCACAACTATTTTTTCTTCTATTTATTTCTGAATAGTTTTATATATATATATTTCTTTTCTCGCTATATTTATTTTTTTCTATTTATTTCTGAGTTGTAATAAGTCATTAAAAATAAAAAAGATTTTAGTAAAGTTAATCACAACTATTTTTTCTTCTATTTATTTCTGAGTAGTTTTTATATAGTTTTTTTCTTTTCTGCTATATTTATTTTTTCTATTTATTTCTGTGTGGTAATAAGTCATTAAAAATAAAAAAGAGGCACAATGCTAGTTAATTCGCTTCAAGCCTTTCGGAATAGTGTAAACTGCACTGCACATAGCTCCGTGCAGTCTACCCTATTCCTCAAGGCTTGAAGCGAACTAACGTGCAAGTGAGCATTGAGCCTCTTCTTCATCCTCTCTGCACTGAGGGCTTATAAACAGCTGCGAGTGCCTCTCGCTTGGTGAGGTGGGACTAAAAAAACGGCTGCATAAAATAAATAAGTAAAGAAAAAAGTGCCTCCTTCTGGGCCCCCACGGCCTGGACACGACTAGAAACCCACCATGGGCCAGGATTCAGGCCCGCAGGTGGCCTAGTGGGACCATCAGACAAAGCAGTAGTAAGTAGGCCCAAAATCCTGCAGTGAAGAGAAGCTCAAGAGGGGAGCAGCAGTGGGTCTTATAAACCACTGCGCGCCCTCTCAGCTGGTGAGGTGGGACTAAACTTTCATGCCGCACCATGCCAGCACACGACCATTGGTCCCGGTTCGTGGCTCCAACCGGGACCAATGCCAACCCTTTAGTCCCGGTTGGTGCCACCAACCGGGACCAAAGTGAAGGAAATATGCCCTAGAGGCAATAATAAAGTTATTATTTATTTCCTTATATCATGATAAATGTTTATTATTCATGCTAGAATTGTATTAACCGGAAACATAATACATGTGTGAATATATAGACAAACAGAGTGTCACTAGTATGCCTCTACTTGACTAGCTTGTTAATCAAAGATGGTTATGTTTCCTAACCATGAACAAAGAGTTGTTATTTGATTAACAAGGTCACATCATTAGTTGAATGATCGATTGACATGACCCATTCCATTAGCTTAGCACACGATCGTTTAGTATGTTGCTACTGCTTTTATCCATGACTTATACATGTTCCTATAACTATGAGATTATGCAACTCCGTTTACGGAGGAACACTTTGGTACTACCAAGCGTCTGGCGAATCGGGTGATTATAAAGGAGTACTACGGTGTCTCCAAAGGTAGATGTTGGGTTGGCGTATTTGAGATTAGGTTTTGTCACTCCGATTGTCGGAGAGGTATCTCTGGGCCCTCTCGGTAATACACATCATTGAAGCCTTGCAAGCATTACAACTAATGAGTTAGCTGTGAGATGATGTATTACGTAACGAGTAAAGAGACTTGCGTAGCGAGATTGAACTAGGTATTGGATACCGACGATCGAATCTCGGGCAAGTAACATGCCGATGACAAAGGAACAAGCGTATGTTGTTATGCGGTCGACCGATAAAGATCTTCGTAGAATATGTAGGAGCCAATATGGGCATCCAGGTCCGCTATTGGTTATTGACCGGAGGCGTGTCTCGGTCATGTCTACATTGTTCTCGAACCGTAGGGTCCGCACGCTTAAGGTTTCGATGGCGGTTATTATGAGTTTATGTATTTTGATGTACCGAAGAAGTTGAGTCCGGATGTGATCACGGACATGACGAGGAGTCTCGAAATGGTCGAGACATAAAGATTGATATATTGGACGGCTATATTCGGACACGGAAAGGTTCGGAGAAAATCGGAGTGGGAGGGTTACTGGAACCCCGGGAAGTTATGGGCCTTAGTGGGCCAAGAGGGGAGAGAGGGCCGCACCAGGAGGTGGCGCGCCCCTGTGGGAGTCCGAATAGGACAAGGAGGGGGCGCGCCCCTTCCCTCTCCTCTCCTCTCTTTCCTTCCCCTTCTCCTTCCTAGTTGGACTAGGAAAGGGAGTCCTACTCAACTAGGAGGAGGACTCCTCCTCCTGGCGCGCCTATAGGGGCCGGCCGGCCTCCCCCCTCCCTCCTTTATATATGGGGGCAGGGGGGCACCCTAGGACACACAAGTATTGATCTACGGATCGTTCCTTAGCCGTGTGCGGTGCCCCCCTCCACCATATTCCACCTCGGTCATACCGTCGCCGAAGCTTAGGCGAAGCCCTGCGCCGATGAAACATCAAGATCGTCACCACGCCGTCGTCTTGTGGAACTCTCCCTCGACACTCGGCTGGATCGGAGTCGAGGGGCGTCATCGAGCTGTCGTGTGTCAAGAACTCGGGCGCCGAGTAACGGCGCCGGATCGGTCGGATCGCGAGGAGAACGTCGACTACTTCCTCTACGTTGTGATCGCTTCGCCGGGTCACGAGGGTGCGTAGACAACACTCTCCCTCTCGTTGCTATGCATCACCATGATCTTGCGTGTGCGTAGGAATTTTTGAAATTACTCGTTCCCCAACAAATGGCATCCGAGCCTAGGTTTTATGGTTTGATGTTTTGCACGAGTAGAACACAAGTGAGTTGTGGGCGATACAAGTCATACTACCTACCAGCATGTCATACTTTGGTTCAGCGGTATTGTGAGATGAAGCGGCCCGGACCGACATTACGCGTGCGCTTACGCGAGACTGGTTTCACCGCCACGAGCACTCGTTGCTTAAAGGTGACTGGTGGGTGCTGTCTCTCTCACTTTAGTTGAACCGAGTGTAGCTCGCCCGGTCCTTGAGAAGGTTAAAGCGAGTCTATTTGACGAAGTATCGTTGTGGTTTTGATGCGTAGGTGAGACTGGTTCTTGCTTAAGCCCGTAGCAGCCACGTAAAATTTGCAACAACAAAGTAGAGGACGTCTAACTTGTTTTTGCAGGGCATGTTGTGATGTGATATGGTCAAGGCGTGATGCTATATTTTATTGTATGAGATGATCATGTTTTGTAACCGAAGTTATCGGCAATGGCAGGAGCCATATGGTTGTCGCTTTATTGTATGCAATGCAATGCATACGTAATGCTTTACTTTATCACTAAGCGGTAGAGATAGTCGTAGAAGCATAAGATTGGCGAGACGACAACGATGCTACGATGAAGATCAAGGTGTCGCGCGCGGTGGCGATGGTGATCATGGTGGTGCTGCGGAGATGAAGATCACGAAGCACAAGATGATGATGACCATATCATATCACTTATATTGATTTGCATGTGATGTTTATCCTTTATGCATCTTATCTTGCTTTGATTGACGGTAGCATTATAAGATGATCTCTCACTAAATTATCAAGAAGTGTTCTCCCAGTATGCACCGCTGCCAAAGTTCGTCGTGCCCGGACACCACGTGATGATCGGGTGTGATAAGCTCTCGTCCATCTACAACGGGTGCAAGCCAGTTTTGCACACGCAGAATACTCGAGTTATACTTGACGAGCCTAGCATATGCAGATATGGCCTCGAACACGGAGACCGAAAGGTCGGCGTGAATCATATAGTAGATATGATCAACATAAGATGTTCACCATTGAAAACTACTCCATCTCACGTGATGATCGGTTATGGTTTAGTTGATTTGGATCGCGTGATCACTTAGATGACTAGAGATGTCTGTCTAAGTGGGAGTTCTTAAGTAATATGATTAATTGAACTTAAATTTATCATGAACTTAGTCTGGTAGTATTTTGCAAATTATGTTGTAGATCAATAGCTCGCGTTGTTGCTTTCATATGTTTGTTTTGATATGTTCCTAGAAAATTGTGTTGAAAAATGTTAGTAGCAATGATGCGGATTCGATCCGTGATCGGAGGTTTATCCTCATTGCTGCACGGAAGAATTATGTCCTTAATGCACCGCTAGGTGACGGACCTATTGCAGAGAGCGGATGCAAGCGTTATGAGCGTTTGGCTAGCTCAATATGATGACTACTTGATAGTTTAAGTGCACCATGCTTAACAGCTTAGAATCGGGACTTCAAAGGCGTTTTGAGCGTCATGGACCATATGAGATGTTCGAGGAGTTGAAGTTAATATTTCAAGCAAATACCGAGTTGAGAGATATGAAGTCTTCAACAAGTTCTATAGCTAAAAGATGGAGGAGAATCGCTCAACTAGTGAGCATGTGCTCAAATTATGCAGGTACTTCAATTGCTTGAATCAAGTGGGAGTTAATCTTCCGAGATAAGATAGTGATTGATGAATTCTCTAGTCACCATCACCAAGTTAGTAGAACTTCGTGATGAACTATAGTATGCAAGGGATGATGAAAATGATTCCCGAGTTCTTCGTGATGTTGAAATCGACGAATGTAGAAATCAAGAAAGAGCATCAAGTGTTGATGATTGACAAAGATCACTAGTTTCAAGAAAAGGGCAAAGGGAAAGAAAGGGGAACTTCAAGAAGATTGACAAGCAAGTTGTCACTCCCACGAAGAAGCCCAAAGCTGAACCAAAGCCTGAAACTGAGTGCTTACACTGCAAAGGAAATGGTCACTGGAAGCAGAACTGCCCTAAATATTTGGTGGATAAGAAGGATGGCAAAGTGAAAAAGGGTATATTTGATATACAGGTGTTTGATGTGTGCTTTACTAGTGTTTATAGCAACCCCTCGGTATTTGGTACTGGTTCAGTTGCTAAGAGTAGTAACTCGAAACGGGAGTTGCAGAATAAACATAAACTAGTTAAGGGTGAAGTGATGATGTGTGTTGAAAATAGTTTCAAGATTGATATGATCATCATCGTACACTCCCTATAATTCCGGGATTAGTGTTGAACCTAAATAAATGTTATTTGGTGTTTGCGTTGAGCATGAATATGATTTGATCGTGTTTATTGCAAAACGGTTATTCATTTAAGTAAGAGAATAAACTGTTGTTCTGTTTACATGAATAAAACCTTATATGGTTACACACCCAATGAAAATGGTTCATTGGATCTCGATCGTAGTGATACACATATTCATAATATTGAAACCAAAAGATGCAAAGTTAATAATGATAGTGCAACTTATTTGTGGCACTGCCGTTTAGGTCATATTGGTGTAAAGCGCATGAAGAAACTCCATGCTGATGGGATTTTGGAATCACTTGATTATGAATCACTTGATGCTTGTGAACCGTACCTTTTGGGCAAGATGACTAAAACTCCGTTCTCGGAACAATGGAACAAGCTCTTGACTTATTGGAAATAATACATATCGATGTATGCGATCCAATGAGTGTTGATGCTCGTGGCAAGTATCGTTATTTTCGACCTTCACAAGATGATTTGAGCAGATATGGGTATATCTACTTGATGAAACATAAGTCTGAAATAGTTGAAAGGTTCAAAGAATTTCAGAGTGAAGTGGAAAATCATCGTAACAAGAAAATAAAGTTTCTGCGATCTGATCATGAGACGAATATTTGAGTTCTGAGTTTGGTCTTCAATTAAAACAATGTGGAATAGTTTCACAGCTCACGCCACCTGGAACACCACAATGTTATGGTGTGTCCAAACATCGTAACCACACTTTATTGGATAAAGTGCAATCTATGATGTTTCTTACTGATTTACCAATATTGTTTTGGGATCATACATTAGAGACAGCTGCATTCACGTTAAATTAGGCACCATCTAAATCCGTTGAGACGACACTATATGAACTGTGGTTTAGCAAGAAACCCAAGTTGTCATTTCTTAAAGTTTGGAGTTGCGATGCTTATGTGAAAAAGTTTCATCCTGATAAGCTCGAACCCAAATCGGAGAAGTGCGTCTTCATAGAATACCCAAAGGAAATTGTTGGGTACACCTTCTATCACAGATCCGAAGGCAAGATATTCGTTGCTTAAGATGGATCCTTTCTAGAGAAGGAGTTTCTCTCGAAAGAAGTGAGTGGGAGGAAAGTAGAACTTGATGAGGTAACTGTACCTGTTCCCTTATTGGAAAGTAGTTCATCACAGAAATCTGTTCCTGTGACTACTACACCAATTAGTGAGGAAGCTAATGATGATGATCATGTAACTTCAGATCAAGTTACTACCGAATCTCGTAGGTAAACCAGAGTGAGATCCGCACCAGAGTGGTACGGTAATCCCATTCTGGAGGTCATGTTACTTGACCATGACGAACCTACGAACTATGAGGAAGCGATGATGAGCCCAGATTCCGCAAAATGGTTTGAGGCCATGAAATCTGAGATATGATCCATGTATGAGAACAAAGTATGGACTTTGGTGGAGTTGCCCGATGATCGGCAAGCCATAGAAAATAAATGGATCTTCAAGAGGAAGACGGACGTTGATAGTAGTGTTACTATCTACAAAGCTCGACTTGTCGCAAAAAGGTTTTTGACAAGTTCAAGGTGTTGACTACAATGAGATTTTCTCAAGCTGTAGCGATACTTAAGTCTGTCCGAATCATGTTAGCAATTGCCACAATTCATGAAATTTGGCAAATGGATGTAAAAACTACATTCTGAATGGGTTTACGGAGGAAGAGTTGTATATGATGCAACCGAAGGTTTTATCGATCCAAAGGAGCTAACAAAGTGTGCAAGCTCCGGCGATCCATCTATGGACTGGTGCAAGCATCTCGGAGTTGGAATATACGCTTTGATGAGTTGATCAAAGCATATAGTTTTATCTGAGACTTACGGTGAAGCTCTGTATTTACTAAAAAGTGAGTGGGAGCACTACAACATTTCGATAAGTATATGTGAATGACATATTGTAGATCGGAAATAATGTAGAATTATTCGCAAAGCATAAAGGAGTGTTTGAAAGGAGTTTTTCAAAGAAAGACCTCGGTAAAGCTACTTACATATTGAGCATCAAGATCTATAGAGATAGATCAAGGCGCTTGATAAGTTTTTCAATGAGTACATACCTTGACAAGATTTTGAAGTAGTTCAAAATGGAGCATCAAAGAAAGAGTTCTACTTTGTGTTACAAGGTGTGAAATTGAGTAAGACTCAAAACCCGACCACGGCAGAAGATGGAAAGAGAATGAAAGTCATTCCTATGCCTTGCCCATAGGTTCTATAAAGTATGCCATCTGTGTACCAGATCTATTGTATACCCTACTTTGAGTTTGGCAAGGAAGTACAATAGTGATCTAGGAGTAGATCATGGACATCGGTCAAAATTATCCTTAGTGGAATAAGGATATGTTTCTCGATTATGGAAGTGACAAAAGATTAGGTCGTAAAGGGTTACGTCGATGCAAGTTTTGACAATGATCTAGATGACTCTAAGTCTCGATCTAGATACATATTGAAAGTGGGAGCAATTAGCTAGAGTAGCTTAAATGCGAGCATTGTAGACATAGAAAAATTGCAAAATACATAACGGATCTGAATGTGAAAGACCCGTTGACTAAGACTCTCTCACAAGCAAAACATGATCACACTTTAGTACTCTTTGGGTATTAATCACATAGCAATGTGAACTAGATTACTGAATCTAGTAAACCCTTTGGGTGTTGGTCACATGGCGATGTGAACTATGGGTGTTAATCACATGATGATGTGAACTATCGATGTTAATCACATGGTGATGTGATCTAGATTATTGACTCTAGTGCAAGTGGGAGACTGAAGGAAATATGCCCTAGAGGCAATAATAAAGTTATTATTTATTTCCTTATATCATGATAAATGTTTATTATTCATGCTAGAATTGTATTAACCGGAAACATAATACATGTGTGAATATATAGACAAGCAGAGTGTCACTAGTATGCCTCTACTTGACTAGCTTGTTAATCAAAGATGGTTATGTTTCCTAACCATGAACAAAGAGTTGTTATTTGATTAACAAGGTCACATCATTAGTTGAATGATCTGATTGACATGACCCATTCCATTAGCTTAGCACACGATCGTTTAGTATGTTGCTACTGCTTTTATCCATGACTTATACATGTTCCTATAACTATGAGATTATGCAACTCCGTTTACCGGAGGAACACTTTGGTACTACCAAGCGTCACTAGCGTGAATCGGGTGATTATAAAGGAGTACTACAGGTGTCTCCAAAGGTAGATGTTGGGTTGGCGTATTTCGAGATTAGGTTTTGTCACTCCGATTGTCGGAGAGGTATCTCTGGGCCCTCTCGGTAATACACATCACTGAAGCCTTGCAAGCATTACAACTAATGAGTTAGCTGTGAGATGATGTATTACGTAACGAGTAAAGAGACTTGCCGGTAACGAGATTGAACTAGGTATTGGATACCGACGATCGAATCTCGGGCAAGTAACATGCCGATGACAAAGGAACAAGCGTATGTTGTTATGCGGGTCGACCGATAAAGATCTTCGTAGAATATGTAGGAGCCAATATGGGCATCCAGGTCCGCTATTGGTTATTGACCGGAGACGTGTCTCGGTCATGTCTACATTGTTCTCGAACCGTAGGGTCCGCACGCTTAAGGTTTCGATGGCGGTTATTATGAGTTTATGTATTTTGATGTACCGAAGAAGTTGAGTCCGGATGTGATCACGGACATGACGAGGAGTCTCGAAATGGTCGAGACATAAAGATTGATATATTGGACGGCTATATTCGGACACGGAAAGGTTCGGAAGTTTCGGAGAAAACGGAGTCTTGGGAGGGTTACCGGAACCCCGGGAAGTTATGGGCCTTAGTGGGCCAAGAGGGGAGAGAGAGGGCCGCACCAGGAGGTGGCGCGCCCTGTGGGAGTCCGAATAGGACAAGGAGGCGGCCCCTTCCCTCTCCCTCTCCCTCTTTCCTTCCCCTTCTCCTTCCTAGTTGGACTAGGAAAGGGAGTCCTACTCAACTAGGAGGAGGACTCCTCCTCCTTAAGCGCGCCTATAGGGGCGGCCGGCCTCCCCCTCCCTCCTTTATATCACGGGGCGGGGGGCACCCTAGGACACACAAGTATTGATCTACGGATCGTTCCTTAGCCGTGTGCGGTGCCCCCCACCATATTCCACCTCGGTCATACCGTCGTCGAAGCTTAAGCGAAGCCTGCGCCGTGAAACATCAAGATCGTCACCACGCCGTCGTCTTGTGGAACTCTCCCTCGACACTCGGCTGGATCGAGTCGAGGGCGTCATCGAGCTGTACGTGTGTCAAGAACTCGGGGCGCCGAGTGTGGCGCGGGATCGGTCGGATCGCGAGGAGAACGTCGACTACTTCCTCTACGTTGTGATCGCTTCGCCGGGTCTCGAGGGTGCGTAGACAACACTCTCCCCTCTCGTTGCTATGCATCACCATGATCTTGCGTGTGCGTAGGAATTTTTTTGAAATTACTACGTTCCCCAACACAAAGCCCTCTGCTTCCCGCCCTTTCCGCTGCTGAAAAGAGGCCTTTGGTCCCGGTTGGTGCTTCCAACCGGGACTAAAGGGTGCATTGGTCCCGGTTGGAGCCACGAACCGGGACCAATGACTTGGCTATATAAGGAAAATTTCAGAACCGCATCCCCACTTCGATCTCTCCTTCTCCTCAATCTCCGATGCAGCGCCGTCGCCGACCCGCCCGCCCGCCCGCCCGTCATCGCCCGCCCGCCCGACATAAATCGCCGCCCGCCCATACACGCGCCCAGGACTACCGGCGCCGTCGCCGCCCGCCCTGCCGCCCGACGTTGCCGCCCGCCCCGCCTGCCCGCCCGATGCCGTCGCTGCCCGCGCACACCTCGCCGTCGCCGTCGCCGTCGACCTCGCCGTGAGCAACTTAGATGTGTAGTAATTTAGATATGTATAGTTCATACTATGTTAATTTAGATTGTGTAATTAATTTGTTCATATTGTGTTAGATTTTTTTTCTGTTAATAGATTTTTTTGGTGTAATTAATTTGTTCATATTGTGTTAGATTTGTTTTTGTTAATAGATTTTTTGGTGTAATTAATTTGTTCATATTGTGTTAGATTTTTTTGTTAATAGATTTTTTGGTGTAATTAATTTGTTCATATTGTGTTAGATTTTTTCTGTTAATAGATTTTTGGTGTAATTAATTTGTTCATATTATGTTAGATTTTTTTCTGTTAATAGATTTTTTTCTATTAATTTGTTCATAGTATGTTTGGTGATATTTAGGTTGTGTTAGTAAGTACTATAATTGAACTAGCTAGTTAGAAAAATATAATTACTATTTTATTTAGATTTTTGGTAATATAATTAGTTAGAAAAATATGAGTTAGTTAGAAAAATACCAGTTTATTTTTAGTAAGTACTATATAGTAAGTGCTACTTTGTTTTTAGTAAGTACTACTATATTCATTTATAGTAATATGTGCTTAGTATAGTTGAACTAGATAGTTGATTTAATTAATAAAACTACTTTATTTATTTATAGTAAGTGCTACTTTATTTATTTATAGTAAATGCTTAGTATAGTAGTTGAACTAGATATATAGTTGATTTAATTAATAAAACTACTTTATTTAACTATATATAGAAGTAGTTCCCACATCGACGTCGGCGATGCCTATCCCGCATCCTCGTCGTCGTCCACTCGGCGGTGGAGGCTTGCTTGATCAGGGCCATGTTCGGGACTGGGCTCCGCCGGGCTGGTATTGGGAGGTGCTACCTTCTGGGGGGCGTAGGTTGGTGAGGAGGCAGCCCGTTGTTGACCCGATCCTTGTTTGGTGGCGGTCGCTTGGGCCAGTGACGGTGCCGAGGCTTCCGGACACCGCGGAGGTGGTACGTCACTGTGTCAGCGAGGAGGACGAGCACGTCCATCGCTACATGGTTGCATTGGAGGGCAGGTTCGACAATACCGGCAGGTTCTTGAGGATCTCACTTGGAGCTATGATCTGTGATGGTTCCTTATCTTTGGGTGTCCACCGCCCGCGTCGATACCCGTCGGGCGCTACGGTTCTAGTTGTATTAGTGATGCTATATTAGTGATAATATTCGACGATGTACGAACACCAAGAGATGATGTACTTTTGGTTATAATTATTGAATGCATGCTAATTTCAATACTACTTTATTTTATGATTTGGTTTTGCTTATTTTATGATTTGGTTTTGCTTATAATTGAATGCTCATATTGGATAAGTTCTCCTTCATTTGAATTATGAACATAGGCCGGAAATATCGTACTCGGACGATGAAAACCGCCCGGTGCAGGCGTTGGTGCCACGACGACCGAGGTATCTGCGACAGGTTCATTGAGCTGGACGAAGATCGGCGCTTCAGCATTAAGCTCGACGAGACCTTATGTTCATACGGTACGCAACGACGGCAATAGTTTTTTTTCGTAATTAATCATGACTTCAACTATTTTAATCATGACAATATTTTTCATCTTTTCCAATTCGACTAGCTTATCCCATGCTTTGCAAGATGCTATGTCTTGGAGAGGATGGGTTTTGAAGACCATGAAAGTTTCAAAACCAAAAAAATTATCCTAAGTACCCATCATGGTGTGGATTTTCAAGTAAAGTTGTACAGTGCTCAGAGTGTAACCCATTTTGGTTGCAAAAATTGGGAAGCACTTTGCAAGATGTATGGTCTTGATGAGGGTATGCTTGTCACCATGGATCTTGGTGATCCTGCAATCGAGCAAGAGAGACCTTCGATTTGGGTCCTTGTGGATACACCTCCAATTCTTCCCCCATGTGAGCTTAACATAGTTATTAAGTAATTTATATTGTTTATTTCAAAATAGTTGACATCTTATTTCCATTGGCAGCTTATTTTGATTGTTCAAAGAATATGCGGAAGATGGTAGACAAAACCCACTACACCGATGGCTCCGAATTAACTTATAAGGAGAAAAATCATCTGATAGCATTTTGTAGAGATCTTGAGAATTACAATGTCTACAATCGAACTCCTCAACATTATGGTCAATACGTGCCACTAGTGCACGTGTTGAACTACGGTAACTACCATGGAGATACCGTGGTAAGATTTTTTACTATTACGACATCCGTGCATCTTTTTGCATACTTCTAAAACTAGTACATCATTGCTAACTAAGAAGTTATTACTATGTTTTTCAACAGAGAATCCCAGAGGATTGTGTGCCTCATTTGATGTATGAGAATGGCAGCCTGCATGTTTTGAACATATATCCAGGTCATCCTACGAATCTCAACTATCCATACCGGATTTCTAAAAGAAGTGGAGACATGACAATCAAAGAATGGAAAAAATGTATGGACAGTCGTAAGGAGCTTCTTGGAAGCAAAAAGCAGCGAAGGGCAAGAATTGGAGACAGGATGATCGCCATTCTTCATAATGGAGAGTCAGGGTCTATATTGTTTTATGCTATTTTACCTTAAGGGTGTTTAGGTCCTACCTGATACGGATGATCATGTGCTAAGAACAATTATGTAGGGTTGGGTTCGATGACTATGAGGATGATGATCGTATGACTTATTATTAATAACGAGTAGAAGTTGTATGATGATGCATGATTAGTAGGACTTGTTATTATATATGATGATGTATGATGCGAGCATGCATGAGCATGTTATATCAGCGGGTGAAATGAACATAGCAGCAGCGTTGATAAACCAAGGACGAAGATATAAGAGAGGACACTTCTCTCTATTAGCTAGCTAATAACAACCTAAAAATAACCCCCAAAACCCCTAAAACAGCCGCTTTTCTAAAAAACATGGACTTTTGGTCCCGGTTGGTGCCACCAACCGGGACCAAAGGCCCCCCTGACTGGGCTCGGCGGACCGGCCACGTGGAGGCACATCTGTCCCGGTTCGTGTTTGAACCGGGACTAATTGGTGGAGGTATTAGTAACGACCCATTAGTCCCGGTTCATGAACCGGGACTAAAGGCCCTTACGAACCGGGACTAATATGTGTTTTTCTACTAGTACACAAAAACCATACCCGCTCGGACGAACCATAGTCACTCTCAATCATCTCGCCCTCTCTGCTCCCCTCGTGTCTTCTCCACTTCCTCTTCCAATCTCTCCGCCTCCTTCGTCATGGCCAGGTCTAGCCACGACTCCGGCAGCGAGACCGATCCCATGGACTTGGACGACCTCGTGAAGGAGGACGCCGGTTCTGGCAGTGACGTGTCTGACGACGAGAAGCTCCTGCTCTGCAATGCCATCTATTGTTCGCGGTTGGACACCGGCGGGAACTCGAGCTTAGTCTCGTCGCCGCTAGCTCCTCCAGGTCACATCGATGCAATGCAGGCCATGTTCGCCCGTCCCGCTCTACGCCGCTCCCGATCCTGGAGCAGGGCGGCTAGCTCCCCTTCCCCTTCGTTGCCAGCACTGCCCGGGCAGAGCTGGGTGCTCGTGCTCTTGGCTCCCATGGGGATGCACATGCCATATTCGAAGGAGAAGGCAGCCCATCGTGCGCGGCAACTGGCCGCGGCCATAGTGGAGCCCAACTCTTCCCGCCAATGTGCACGCTCGGTCCTTGTCGACCCGGAGAAGGCACTCCTCCGCGAGGTCATGCGGCATTCAGCGCAAAAACTCAAACTAGGCGCCTTCAGCGCAAAAACTCAAAGGCACTTCAGAACAAAACATTGAAGTTGAAAGCATATTCTTGTAAAAATAGTCTCACAATTATGTCTTGAATGTAGTGTTTTTTGGTTGGAGATAAATTATAAACACTGTTTGGAGCAACAGATCATCTCTCAAGCTTAATAAACATGAACAAAAAGTAAAAGGCTACTAAAGAAGATCGCCATTGCTGCCAAAAGTCAATGCCTTCATGGGATTGTTAAATGCTCATTTCTTCGTTCTTGGCCATGACCCATCTTCGTCCGAGCCCCCCTCGCCCCTATTCCTGAACTCACATGAATTTCTGTTTTGTTCGTACATACCCTGTCCAAAAGCATAGAATGGTAGTTAGATCAACATAGAAATGATGTAGCCATTTGTTTTATATAATATGTAGTAACTTGGCATTATAACCAACATGTTCATTCATGGCATCGCCACTATCATCAGAGAATGGATAATTTTTCACAATGTACAAGTCAAATTTCTTGATAATGGTATTGTGCCTGCTCATCATGCTGCGGTTATAAAATGGTTTTGGTTTGTATGTCGATGACATAATGATAAAATAAGTAAATAAAAGAACATACCTTCGTGTCTGTACTAGCACGATCATGTATTGTTCAATTACCAGTATTCAAAAGAATGTGACTGAACTAAGTGTAAGAGTGCTTGCTGGTAGGTGAACTACAGAATCCAATTACTAACTCCCATACTGCTACATCCAACTACTAGCTGAGAAGAAAAGGTTGATTACACTTCAGTTTTGTAATCTATGATTTTGTTGCTTCCAAATGAAAATGTGATATCTGAAAGATTTAATCTTTTCTTATGAAGCGAGAGGCACCAGAAATTTTAAGACACAACAATAAAACAATCCTAGTAGATCAACTTCAGTACTGACCGCTACTGCTACTGCTTCTGCAATTCAAGCTATCCAGATAGTTCAAGCTAGCTTGTTGTGGAATTTAGTTGGGCATGACACTGCAATGCAGAGAGTTCAGGTTGGTTGCAATCCACGATAGGCAAACAGGCTACATGATTACGACCTACATAATTTCCTTGCCTTTTAACCACTTATTTCCTTGGAGTCTCAACCATTTCCTTTTGATTTAGATTATTATTCTTCGGATGATTCTAGTGGTAATTTCTTTTACATTTTGAGTACATGAACAGAAGAAAATATTACTTCTTATACTAACCATCTTTATGCTAGATCTGCAATTGTGAATTCAGTGATATAAACTCTCTAAAAAAATTAACAGTAACTAATACTTACTGATAATTTTCAACACTTGTGATATTCTTC
Source organism: Aegilops speltoides (assembly GCA_021437245.1). NCBI lineage: Eukaryota > Viridiplantae > Streptophyta > Magnoliopsida > Poales > Poaceae > Aegilops > Aegilops speltoides. The sequence goes on along the minus strand of CM038147.1, from coordinate 42,824,211 downwards.
TTGCATCTCCTGTTATCTGGCTACTCCTGTTATGTAGTACACATATGTGGAGTTTCTAGTGTTGTAGAATTATTTTTGCCATGGAAGCACATCAGTATCATGATTCATGCCATTCTGGTATAAGATGAACTAAAGCTTATTCATCAACTCAGCAAATGAAAATACTGCATCCTACTTCTACAGATCATGTGTTCTGTTATCCTAATGAAAGAAGACCTCATCGATGTGTTTCTACTCGAACCTACAGACCATCCAGAGAATATGCTAATTGGAGAACAAAGGGGAGAACTTGGAGCTTTTATGCTAATTGAAAGAGGGGGTTTACCTTATTGTAGATTGTTACAAATTCATCTCTGACGCTGCAATCATCCTAGTCCTCTTGGATCTTGATCTTGGGGATTCTTGTCCGCCTCTTCTAGCGGACCTTGCCGACGATGGGAATGGTGAGATAGGGGAATGGATTGGTGATGGGAAGAGCTGCTGGGGGCCATGGTCGAGGTAAACAACGGCAGTGGGGTGAGCACGGTGGAAGCAGGCGGCGGCGCTGAGGCGGACATGGAGGAGGTGGACAGCAGTGCCATTGCAGCCATGGAGGAGGTGGACAGAGGCGCTGGGCCGGTCATGGCGCACATGGACGACGGCGCTAGGCCGGCCATGGCGGAGATGGACGGCGGCAACGTGGCCATGGCTGAGCCATGCGGCGGCGATTCATAATCCCCGCGGCGGCGTGCCTGGCTAGGCAGATACATGAGTTCGATGTGGGCACCGCGGGTTATCGTGTGATAGATTTACCCATGGAAAAAACAACGGGCCCACTAAAATATTTTAATGGTCCCACGATTACATGTAATTTTTCGTAATTTTAGTTTTGTAACTCCTCGTAACTCCTATTTTCCCACCATCAAATCAGGGTGGATGGACGGCTCATAAAATCGCCAATCACCGTAACAGTTGTATACTTGTACATGAGCATAATTGGACTGAACTAAGTTGCAAAATGTTGCCTAGAACTGAACTTGGACCGAACTTAATGACAATTGCTGCCCATAACTGAATTTGCCCAACACAACAGCACTTCACCACGACCCAGTGAAAACATCATCTGTAATTGGTCTCTAAAAATCAAATAAAAAAGTAAGATTACCATATAAGCAAAGGATTTTGCCTTTCTGCCCACTATAGCTAAGCCAAAATGCCCAAGTTATACAAAATAGATTTTCAACGGCAGTTTCTCTCACGACAAAATGGACAATTTGATCGAGTTCAAAGCAATCTAATGATGGAAAATCGATTAATTTCAGTGAGTCCTTCACGACCAAGACTGCAACAGAAGGACAAAATATAGAGACGCACAAACAAGATCAAAGAGCGGGTAGCTCGTCACCTCCGGGATTGATTCCCTCACAAAGGCTGCCTTTTCTGTTGGTCTGGCACCATTTGTACATCAGATTTTTTTTTTTTTGCGGGGTAAAAGGGATTTGTATTACTCAAGAGCCAAGAAGGTCCTTCCTACACAAGCTAGGGATATTGTCCGGGCCGGAGCGGAGCCAGACCACAGTACGGTCCTCCGTCCTTCCGAAGTTCGCCAACGCATGGCTTACATTATTCCGCTCTCGAGAAATATGAATAACATGACACTCCCTTTCACTCATAAGATGCTTCACTTCCGAGACCACCATGGCGTACTGCGAGCGGTCTTGTCCCGAGGCATTGATCAGTTGCACTGCTTGCAGACTATCGCACTCGACGATAAACGGCAACTCCGTCCATTGGAGGGCCAAAGCTATGCCCTCCATGCACCCAGCCAGCTCGGCATGAAGAGGGTCCGGGCAAGACCATAGCGAGCGACACGCGGAGAAAATAGTGGCCCCTTCCTGGTGACGGAGCACCATTCCCGTCCCGGCCCTCCCGTCATCATGGGAAAAGGAGCCGTCGACATTCAGCTTCGTCCGGTTGGCGGGTGGGGACTCCATTTGTGGACTATTCGTGGCACACCTCCCACATGTGATATAGGTTGTTCGCACCTTCTTGTTGGATGGTCATCTTCCTTTGTCCCAATCTCCTGCGGATCCGCTGGATCCCGGCGATGAGGTTACGTAGCTCGCAAAAAGCGACAAGATACCTCCACAGGCGGCGCCGGTTTGTCATGAGTGATCTCGTTGCGCACATGCCAACATCTCCACAACAGCATAATCAGGCGTAGCCGATCCCCTTCATTGCTTTCTGCAATTAGGTTCAGGAGCCACTCTGGGCCGGTGTTACGGACTGACTCGATGTCCGGTATACTCCACACCTCCGCCATAGTCCGCCACAAATGCACCGCCCGAGGGCACCTGCAAAACACATGAAAAGTGTCCTCGCGCTCGAGACCACATAATGGGCATATATCAGTAACCTCCATGTGTCGACTGAATTTATTACACCATGTGGCAAGGGAGTTAGTAGCCAAACGCCATGCAAACACACGCACCTTAGGAGGAGCAGGGCACCTCCATAATAATGCCCAGACGGCACGTCGCCCGTCCGGTGCCCTGCTCGCTGCGACTGAGGAGGGACGAAGCTTGTCCTCAAGCGCCAGCCGGTACGCGCTCCGTATGGTGAAGATACCAGTACGTTCTGCACCCCATGCAAGGAAATCTGCCCCCAGCCGAGGGGACGCTTTAATCTTTAGTATCTCCTGAACATCAACGGGCAAAAAGTACTGTTGAAGTAGGGTTCTGCGCCATGCACCATGCTCGTCTAGTAGCTCTGAGACTCGGCGGAGACGGCACCTTCCCTGTTGGGTAATTGGTGGCCGACCAACAGGGTGTGGTATCCAGGAGTCCCGCCAAATTCGGACCGACTGCCCGTTACCGATGCGCCAAACTAAGCCTTTCTTCAGCAATTCCAACCCATGCACAATGGCCTGCCAAGTTTGCGACGCATTGCTAGTGAAAACAGTATCTTCTAATCGTCCATTAGGGAAATACCTTGCCTTCAAGACGCGCGTACAAAGACATTCCGGATTGACCAAAATACGCCATGCTTGCCGAGCTAACATTGCTTGGTTGAAGAGTCTGAAGTCCTTGAATCCCATACCCCCAGCCGATTTGGGCCTCAGCAGCGAGTCCCAAGATTTCCAGTGGGTTTTCCTCTTGCCTCTGTACGCGCCCCACCAGTAGCTATGAATCATCCGCCCCAAATCATCGCAGGTGCTTCTAGGAAATTTAAACAGACTCATTAGAAAGGTGGGTAGGGCCTGCGCCACCGCCTTAATAAGAACCTCACGTCCTGCTTGGGACATCAATTCTCCCCACTGTATAATTCTCTTTGTCAGTTGTTGCTGAAGATTGTGTAGTTTCCCTTTTGAAAAGCGGCCACTTGGCGTTGGAAAGCCAAGATATTTTTCCTCAAAGCTCATATTCACCACGTCCAAGTTGTGCATGACCTCCTGCTTGTTAGCTTGTGAACATTTGGGGCTGAACATTACAGAGCACTTGGCAGGATTTATGAGCTGGCCCGTAGCTCTAGCATATGTATTGAGAACTTCTTTGACTTGGGCAGCCTCCTCTCCATTAGCACGAAAGAACAATAAGGTGTCGTCCGCGAACAGGAGGTGTGAGATGCCTGGAGCTTGGGCGCACACCCGGAGTGGAGTGAGGCGGTTGGCTGCAATCTCCTGTTTTAGAATAGTGTCAAGACCGTCAGCAACAAAAAGGAAAAGAAAAGGTGAGAGGGGGTCTCCCTGCCGTAGTCCACGAGACGGTGCGAATGAATCCGAGAGGGCTTCATTGACTTTCACACAATATCTCACCGAGGTGACACACCTCATGTACATCAGATTTCAACCATCAATTTCTTTCATGACAAAAGGGCAAGCTTGAACAAGTTAAAGGTAATGTGATGATTGATCTAATTGTATGAGCCCTTCATGAGGAAGACAGCAAGAGGAAAAGACAGAGTACTGAGACATACACACAAAATCGAAGAGGAGAGTACCTCGTCCCGACGGCGATCGTTTTCTTCAGCGAAGGGGAGGCTGCCTTTCCGTCGTGTGCGACCTTTTTTTTTTCGTTCTCATGCCTTTTCCGTCTACCATCATGTTGGACTGGGCTGCATCGTCGTGTGGGCTGATTGGGCTCGCTCGGTTCCGTTGTTGGCTGTACTTCGCGGCGCGCGTCGTGGGATGCTGGATGGACGATGCTGGGCGATCTAGGTCCCTCGGCAGTAGTTTCTACGTTAGGGCATCTTCAGCCGTTCGGCCCCCAGGGCGCCTAAATAGAGCATCTTGGGGGCGTGCCAGCGCTAGTTCGGCGTCTGGTGGCGAGCTATCTCTCAGTTACGCCCCCACGCGCCGGTCCCAGGATGCGGTAAATTTAAACTTGGTCGTTTCCGTTCTTAAAAGACGCCGCAAATCCGGCGATCGGGCGTAGTCTGGCGTTACAAAAAAACAGAGCGCCGCCGCCTCGGCAGGTCGGTTCACTCGGCGGGTTGGTCCTGTGTTGGCGGAGTCGGCGTCGCGAGCTCGGCGGTGTCGAGCTACCCGGTGTCGGGCTGCGTCGGCGGCAACCCGACACTCGCTGGCGGCGATGTAGAGGCTTCGCTCGGGCTTGGCGTCCGTGTGGCCGTGGGCGTCGTCGGCGTCGTCGGCGTTGCCGTCGGCAACTCGTTCAGGATGAGGCCGCGCTGCACCAGGTACCACGCCTTGAGCTTCTCGTCGTTGCTCTGGAGCATGTCCGCCCCGCCCATCAGGAAAGCCATGTCGGTGTTCCTCTTCTTCGCGGCGACGTTCGTCCGGAGCAGGTCGAGCTTGATGGCGTTGTTCTTCATTAGCGCCGACCACCGCGCCTCGGTCTTCTCTTCGCGTAGGACGGCCCGGGCCTGGGCGTCGGCGAGGCAATGCTCGATGGACTCCTGCACTCGCGTGGTTGCCGCGTCGGCGGTTTTCCCCTTCTTGGCCAATTTGTGGCCGTCCGGCCGCCCTTCCGACGCGCCCGGAGTCGTCGCATCCGGCTTGTATGTCTCCTTGGCCTTGTCGAGGGCACGCCGGACTTCCGCCTACTTCTCGCACTTGTTAATGCGCTTGTAGACGTGGAGGTGCTTGAAGTCGGCGTCTTGGTTGTCACCCCGGTACATGGCGAACATACGCAGCAGCTGCGCGGACGGACGAACAGTTGGCGAACGGCGGGCGTAGGGGACGAAGATGTGCGGGCGAACGGTGTGCGTACCTGATCCTCAACGCTGGCGCCGCTCTCCGGGCGAGCCGCGACCTCCTCGACGATTCCATGCCATTTGTTGCACGCCAACTGGATATGCCCCCAATGGTTCGCCATCGCCTTGGACCCGCGCTGCATGTAGACGCATTTGAAGTAGGGGTCGACGAGCTTCCGCTCGTCGAACTCGGCCTTGATGCAGTCCCAGTACGTCTCGAAGCTCTGGTTCGCGCCGGTGGTCGGGTCGAGGCAGACGACTTTCCACGTTGTCGCGGGCCTTCTTGGCTATGGCCCTGTTCCGTCTGTCGGCGGTGACTGCTTCTCGCCGCTGAACTTCCACCCTCCACTCGGCGTTCGACAGGCCCGGTGGCTTCGATGGCGGCGCCCTCGGCTTCCTCTGCTTCGGTAGGGTCACGGCGCCGATCCACGATCGCCGCCTTGCATGGAGTACTTCTTCGGCGGCATGGCGGAAGGCGAGCGGGGTTTGGCGGGAGAAAGGAGGAGAATGGCGGGAGGAAGCCGAGCGAGCGGGAGAGAAGCGAGAAAAGCGTCAAGAAAACGGCGGAAAAAGGCCCTCGAGTCGCCTCCAGTGCGGGCCCACGCGCCTTTTTCGCTTGCGTCGGCTCCCCAAGCGCCCCCCAGGACGCCGGGTTCGGCCTGGGTCCGCCGGCACCAGTTTTGGCCCGAGCCGCGAAAAAAACGGCTTCGGGGCGCGAGGGTTTTTTTCGCGCCGCCGCAAGCAAAATTGCCTGGGAAGGGCCTGTTGGGGGCGCGGCTGGAAATGCCCTTAGAGGATCTCGTTCCGCGGTGACAGGTTCGCGGAACCGATCTATGACGCGCGCTGCGCTGACCCCTAGGAGACCACGATTTACTCAAAGGCAAGGAAGACCGCGCCGACATCGTCGTGGACCGCCGGCAAGCATTTGGCCATGCGCAGAACGGCGCGGAGAGTGGGACGCGCGGCGGTGTACTTGGAGATGGGCCGCGGGCGCGTGTATCCATGCTTGGCTATCCGCTGAGCCATGGCAGCCAGAGATGGAGCTTAGAGGTGTGGGACGGGAAACGAGCAGCGGCGTCCCATCGGTCGGTCGTGTCCCGGCTTTTCCTTTTCTTTTGACGCGCCATGGCCGATCATCGCTCCGCCAAAGTCCCGCCCGGCCGTGCCGTACTAGGCGGAAGACAGGACAATTTCTGGCTTTTTGCCACCGAGTGGCGTCGTTGCCGTAACGTCAGGGCAGGTCTGACCATTTCTAGTTTGCAAATACTCTGTATATTAGCTTTGATTAAAGTCAAACTTTGTAATCTTTGATAAAGTTTATACATAAAAATATTAAGATATAATAATAAATTGAAACCATTAGATTTATTATTGAATATATTTTCACATCATATAGATTTATCATTGTAAATGTTGATTATTTTTTCAATAAATTTGATCAAATTTCATGAAGTTTGACTTCAGTCTAGTATACAGAGTAAATAAAAACGGAAGGAGTATTAATAAAATCTCCGTTGAGTAGTCGGTGGGATGAGCACTAGGGGCGCCCATTAATCAAGGTGGGGGCAGGCCACACGCCATTAAAATGACAGTCAGAGCTTACGGCGAAGCGGCAGCACGTACGTACGTACGATCATGCAAGCGCTGCTGCCCCGCCTTGCTCTCCTCTGCCTCGCCGCCCAGCAAACCGGTCTGCTGCCGGCGGCCATGGCGCGAACCAACCTGACCGTGGGAGACGCCCTGACGCCGCCCCGGTACATCACCAGCCCATCCGGCGGCTTCGCCTTCGGCTTCCGCGCCCTCGACTCCGACCCGACCAGGTTCGTCCTCGCCACGTGGTTCCGCCTCGGGGACGCCGACGCCGACGGCACCTCCTCCCAGCCGCAGCTGCAGTCCGTGGTGTGGTTCGCCAAAAAGACGACCATGGGCGATACGCCCATTGCCACCGCCAAGTCCGTCCTCAGCGTCACGGCCGACGGCCACCTCACGCTCACCGACGGCAGCGGCCAGGAGCTGTGGAGGGCCCCGACCTCCAGCATGCAGCGCGGGTCCGTGCTCGCGCTGAGCGACTCTGGCAACGCCCGGCTCCTCGGCGGCGACGGGGACACCGTGCTCTGGGAGAGCTTCCGGTACCCGACGGACACGCTGCTGCCAGGGCAGCCCTTGGCTCCGAGGCCGGGGTCCCCGCTCGCGGGGTATCTCTTCTCCAAGCGCGCGGACGCGGAGTTCGCCACGGGGCGGTTCAGCCTGGCAGCCCAGCCCGACGGCAACGTCGTCCTTTGCATCGACCTCTTCACCGGTCACATACAGCACAACTCCTATTGGGCCACCAACACCTACGGCTCCGGCGACAACACGACCGTCACCCTGGACGACCGGGGCTTCCTCAACTACACGCTTCACGATGGCACCGTTCACAGCTTGATTTCGCCGACTACTTGCAGTTTGCCAGGATGGACACCGACGGCATCGTCCGTACCTACACCCGCCCTAGAACCGGCGGTGGAAACACGCCTTGGACGGTGTCGGGAACGGTCCCCGGCGACGGAGGCTGCACCAAGGTAACGTCCTTGAGGCAGGGCTTGTGCGGCCCGGGGTCTTACTGCGTGGAGACCAGAGATCAGCTCAGCTGCCTATGCCCGAGTGGGTACACTTACGTCGACGCGCAGCACACCGACAGCGGCTGCACGCCGGAGTTCGAGCCGCACAGCAGCTGCGGCCGGAAGAACGGTAGCTCCGACGAGTACTCGCTCGTCGAGATGCCCAACACCACCTGGGAGATTTCGTTGTACCACAAGAAGTACCCGTCGGTCACGGAGGAGCAGTGCAGGAGTTACTGCCTCAGCCACTGCTACTGCGCGGCGGCGCTGATGATCGACGGATCCGACTGCGCAGAGGTGGGGGCGCTCACGTACGGCCGGCGGGCGGACGACGTCACGACGACGACGCTCATCAAAGTGCGCAAGGGGAATACTCCTTACACTGATGGACCGTCGGCGGCAAAGAGAAAGATACTACGTCCCTACAAGATCGCCACCCTTTGCGTCTCCGGCCTCTTGTTGATCACCATCAGCGGCCTCGTGGCACGGCGCTACCTTGTCGAGGACGGCGATAGCCGGCGGCCGTTGAGCTCTGGCGTGAGAGCGTTCAGCTGGAAGGAGCTCCACCAAGCCACCAACGGCTTTGAGAAACTACTGGGTAAAGGGAGCTTCGGGGAGGTCTACAAAGGCACGATAAGATCGCCGCAGCCGCACCCCATCGCGGTGAAGAAGCTCATCGACTCGAATGAGTACAGCGAGCATGAGTTCACCAACGAGGTGCAGTCCATCGGGCAGATCCACCACCGGAACCTTGTTCGTATGATCGGCTACTGCAAAGAAGGCAAGCACCGGATGCTGGTCTTCAAGTTCATGCCGGGCGGGTCGCTTCGCGGAGTCCTCTTCGTCAACCAAGAGAGGCGGCCACCGTGGTGCTGGCGTGCCGAGGCCGCCCTTGCCATCACCCGGGGGCTCGAATACCTACACGACGGCTGCAGCGCTCCCATCATCCACTGCGACATCAAGCCCGACAACATCCTGCTAGACGACCGTGGCGTTCCTAGGATCACCGACTTCGGGATCTCCAAGTTGCTGGGGAGCCAGCAGGTGCACACCACGGTGACCCATATCAGGGCATCTCCAACAGGTTGTATGTTAGTCTTGTTGGTAAAATGTCCATGTCATCAACCAACAATCTATCATACAACTACTCCAATGGGTTGTATGTAAGCTATCCAATAGATGGTGGGACAATAAATGTAGTTGCTCTCTATTTCACCTTGGAGCTTGTGCAAAGGTTGTTGGTTAATCTACATACAACTTTGCTCTCTCTCCACATTTAATACATGCCACATCATCACTATGTCCTAGGTGGCAAATTTACCAACACCTATCTTACAACTGTTGGAGATGCCCTTAGGGGCACCAGAGGGTACATCGCGCCCGAGTGGCTCCGCAGCGAAGCACGCGTCGATACAAAGGCGGATGTGTACAGCTTCGGCGTCGTGCTGCTGGAGATGATCTGCTGCCGGAGGTGCCAGGAGCGCGTGGTGCACGACAACCCGCCGCCGGGCACGGTAGACGACGATGAGACGGTCACGATGTTCGGTTGGGCGGCCCAGCTAGTGGTCGCGCGAAGGACGGAGCTGATGCTGGATGACGACGCGGGCGTTGAGACCGCGGAGGACATGGAGAGGGTGGAGCAGTTCGCGCGCGTGGCGTTCTGGTGCATCGAGCCGAACCCGCAGCTACGGCCGACCATGCACCAAGTGGTGCGGATGCTGGAGACCAGGAACGGGGCTGAGGTTCAGGCACTGCCTGACCCTCCAAACTGTTATGTAGAATCCTCACCTTTAATTCCTCAGCTCAAGATTGAGTGAGACACGGATTTATATATCTTGAAAGTTAAAGAAAAAATCGATCTAAAGGATGTTTCATCCATGCCCATGCCCCTGGGTGTCACATCTTTTTTTCATGGACGATTGCATTATTTTCTCTTAAGCCTCTAAGGAAGGAGCATAAAGGATTCAGACTATGATTGAGGATTATAACCGAGCTTCAGGGCAATTAGTCAAGGCCAGTGATCTGCGCCGGTCGACCGGCCGAAGCGCTGCGCCGGTCGTACCAGAACCGCTGGATGATTGCAACTGTGGCCATTAGATTAGAACCCCACGTCATCTTTTCCTTTTCGCACACCTTCATATTAGATCGGATCGAGAGATATCGGAACAACGTTGATCTGCTGTAGACAGACTGCCCCCCGCAGGCTGACTCAGCAGCGGCAACACGGCGTCTCGCCATGGCCGTCGACGCCTCAGCGGCGCCTTCGCAGCCGTCGCCGTCACCACGCCCACCGTCTCGTCATCCCTTCATGATCTACGCATCAAACCACGCCGTCGTGGCCCTCGCCGTCGTCGGTTGCAACATACTGTACACTCAGGGGTCGCAGCCCTCCTGTCCGTCTCCGATGCAGCTTCGCCGTCCTAGCGAAAAGATGAGCAGACATCCCCGTCCCAGCAAATCACTCTGCCGGTCGCAGCAAAAATCACCGCCGGTCCCAGCAAAAAGAAACTCGCCCGGTGGTAGCTTTTTCTCTGCCGTCGGTGGTGCGTAGTAGCAAATGGCAATACCAATTGTAGCAAAAAAGCAACGCGGTTGTAGCAGAAAAACGATGCCGGTGATGCGTGGTAGCAAAACAAATTGCGGGTTGTAGCAAAAAGCGGGGTTGTTGTAGCAAAAAATCAACGTCGGCGATGCGTTGTAACAAAAATCCGGCGTGGTTGTAGCAAAACAAGATGCAGATTGTAGCATCATGTTGGAAATATGCCCTAGAGGCAATAATAAAAGGATTATTATATTTCAATGTTCATGATAATTGTCTTTTGTTCATGCTATAACTGTATTATCCGGAAATCGTAATACACGTGTGAACACTTAGACCCCAATATGTCCCTAGTGAGCCTCTAGTTGACTAGCCCGTTGTGATCAATAGATGGTCATGGTTTCCTGACTATGGACATTGGATGTCGTTGATAACGGGATCACATCATTAGGAGAATGATGTGATGGACAAGACCCAATCATAAGCATAGCATAAAAGATCGTATAGTTCGTTTGCTAGAAGCTTTGCCAATGTCAAGTATCTCTTCCTTCGACCATGAGATCGTGTAACTCCGGTTACCGTAGGAGTGCCTTTGGTGTATCAAAGCGTCACAGCGAATCGGGTGACTATAAAGGTGCATTACAGGTATCTCCGAAAGTATCTGTTGGGTTGACACGGATCGAGACTGGGATTTTGTCACTCCGTATGACGGAGAGGTATCTCTGGGCCCACTCGGTAATGCATCATCATAATGAGCTCAATGTGACCAAGGTGTTGGTCACGGGATCATGCATTATGGTACGAGTAAAGTGACTTGCCGTTAACGAGACTGAACAAGGTATTGGGATACCGACGATCGAGTCTCGGGCAAGTAACGTACCGATTGACAAAGGAATTGCATACGAGGTTTGATCGAATCCTCGACATCGTGGTTCAACCGATGAAATCATCGAGGAGCATGTGGGAGCCAACATGGGTATCGGACCCGCTGTTGGTTATTGCCCGAGAGTCGTCTCGGTCATGTCTGCGTGTCTCCCGAACCCGTAGGGTCTACACACTTAAGGTTCGGTGGCGCTAGGGTTAGTAGGAAGTCAAGTATGTGACTACCGAATGTTGTTCGAGTCCGGATGAGATCCCGGACGTCACGAGGAGTTCGGAAGGGTCCGGAGGTAAAGAATAATATATAGGAAGTGGTGATTCGCCATCGGAAAGTTTGGGGTCTCAGGTAAAATCTGGGACCACCGGAAGGGTCCGGGTCCACCGGTGGGGCCACCTATCCGGAGGGCCCCATGGGCCAAAGGGAAGGAACCAGCCCACAGGGGCTGGTGCGCCCCTAGGCCCCACCGCGCCTAGGGTTGAAACCCTAGGGGTGGGCGCCTAACCGGCTTGGGGCACTCCACCCCTTGCCGCCGCCTCACGGAGATTGGATCTCAGGGCCGCCTTCTGTGGGGCCTATATAAAGGGGGGGAGGGAGGGGGGCTGCTGTACCAACTCCCAAGGCGCAGCCCCTCCCCTCCCCAACACATCTCCTCCTCCGTAAGAGCTCGGCGAAGCCCTGTCGGAGTACTGCTTCTCCACCATCACCACGCCGTCGTCTTTGCGGTGGAGCTGTCTTCCTCAACCTCTCCTTCCCCCTTGCTGGATCAAGAAGGAGGAGACGTCGATCGTCCCGTACGTGTGTTGAACGCGGAGGTGCTGTCCGTTCAGCACTTGGCATCGGTGATCTGAATCACGTTCGAGTACGACTCCATCATCACCTTGCAAGCTTCCGCACGCGATCTACAAGTGGTATGTAGATGCAATCTCTCTCCCGTTGCTCGTTGTTTAGATGAACTCATAGATGGATCTTGGTGAAGCCGTAGGAAAAATTTTAATTTTCTGCAACATTCCCCAACAGTGGTATCAGAGCTAGGTCTATGCGTAGTTCTCTAATGCACGAGTAGAACACAATTTGTTGTGGGCGTTGATCTTGTCATCTTACTTGCCTCTACTAGTCTTTTCTTGCTCAACGGTATTGTGGGATGAAGCGGCCCGGACCAACCTTACACGTACGCTTACGTGAGACCGGTTCCACCGACTGACATGCACTAGTTGCATAAGGTGGCTGGTGGGTGTCTGTCTCTCCCACTTTAGTTGGAGCGGATTCGATGAACAAGGCCCTTATGAAGGGTAAATAGAAGTTGACAAAATCACGTTGTGGTGATTCGTAGGTAAGAAAACGTTCTTGCTAGAACCCAATCGCAGCCACGTAAAAGATGCAACAACAACTAGAGGACGTCTAACTTGTTTTTGCAGCGATTGATCATGTGATGTGATATGGCCAGAAGTTGTGATGAATGATGAATTGTGATGTATGAGATCATGTTCTTGTAATAGGATTCACGACTTGCATGTCGATGAGTATGACAACCGGCAGGAGCCATAGGAGTTGTCTTTATTTTTTGTATGACATGCGTGTCATTGAAGAACGCCATGTAAACTACTTTACTTCATTACTAAACGCGTTAGTCATAGAAGTAGAAGTAGTCGTTGGCGTGACAACTTCATGAAGACACGATGATGGAGATCATGATGATGGAGATCATGGTGTCAAGCCGGTGACAAGATGATCATGGAGCCCCGAAGATGGAGATCAATGGAGCTTGATGATATTGGCCATATCATGTCACAACTATATAATTGCATGTGATGTTTATTATGTTTATGCATCTTGTTTACTTAGGACGACGGTAGTAAATAAGATGATCCTCCTAAAATTTCAAGAAGTGTTCTCCCTAAGCGTGCACCGTTGCTACAGTTAAATCGTTTCTAAGCACCACATGATGATCGGGTGTGATGGATCCTTACGTTCACATACAACGGGTGTAAGACAGTTTTACACAGCGAAAACACTTAGGGTTAACTTGACGAGCCTAGCATGTGCGGACATGGCCTCGGAACACGGAGACCGAAAGGTCGAACACGAGTCGTATGGAAGATACGATCAACATGAAGATGTTCACCGACGATGACTAGTCCGTCTCACGTGATGATCGGACACGGGCTAGTCGACTCGGATCGTGTAACACTTAGATGACTAGAGGATGTCTAATCTAAGTGGGAGTTCATAATTTGATTAGAACTTTATTATCATGAACTTAGTCTAAAACCTTTGCAAATATGTCTTGTAGATCAATGGCCAACGCTAATGTCAACATGAACTTCAACGTTCCTAGAAAACCAAGCTGAAAGATGATGGCAGCAACTATACGGATCGGGTCCGAACCACGAGGATCATCCTCATAGCTGCCAGAAGCAATATGTCCTAGAAGGACCGCTAGGTGCCGCTCCGTCGAAGAACCAAGGCGTTATGAACGCTTGGCAAACTCGTGCCGATGATTACTCCCTCGTTCGGTGCGGCATGCTCTACTGACTTAGAACCGGGGCTCCAAAAGCGTTTTGAGCATCACGGAGCATATGAGATGTTCAAGAGCTGAAACTAGTTTTCCAAGCTCATGCCCGGTCGAGAGATATGATGTCTCCGACAAGTTCTACAGATTGTAAGATGGAGGAGAACAGTTACATCGGTGAGCACATCCGAAGATGTCAGGTTGCACGCCGTATGACCCATTTGAACATTAACCTCCCGGATGAGGCGGTCATTGACAGAATCCTCGATCGCTCCCACCAAGCTACAAGAGCTTTGTGATGAACTACAACATGCGGGGATGGTAAAGACCATTCTGAAGTGTTCTCGATGCTGAAATCAGCAGAGGCTGAAATCAAGAAAGAACATCAAGTGTTGATGGTCAATAAGACCACTAAGTTCAAGAAGGGCAAGGGTAAGAAGAACTTCAAGAAGGACGGCAAAGATGTTGCCGCGCCCGTAAGCTTTGTTGTTGGGAAGAAGTCAAAGAATGGACCCAAGCACGAGAGGTGAGTGCTTTTATTGCAAGGGAAGGGGCCTTTGAAGCGGAACTGCCCCAAATACTTAGCGGATAAGAAGGCCGCAACACCAAAGGTATATTTGATATACATGTAATTGATGTGTACCTTACCAAGACTCGTAGTAACTCCCGGTATTTGATACCGGTGCCGTTGCTCATATTTGTAACTCACAGCAGAGCTGCGGAATAAACGGAGGCTGGCGAAGGACGAGGTGACGATCGCGGCGTCGGGAATGGTTCCAAAGTCGATGTGATCGCCGTCGGCACGCTGCCTCTACATTTACCTACGGATTAGTTTTAAACCTCAATAATTGTTATTTAGTGCCAAGTTTGAGCATGAACATTGTATCCGGATCTCGTTTGATACGAGATGGCTACTCATTTAAGTCTCGAGAATAATGGTTGTTCGATTTATATGAGAGATATGTTTTATGGTCATGCTCGATGGTCAATGGTTTATTCTTAATGAATCTCGAGCGTAATATTACACATGTTCATAGTGTGGATGCCAAAAGATGTAAAGTTGATAACGATAGTCCCACATACTTGTGGCACTGCCGCCTTGGTCACATTGGTGTCAAGCGCATGAAGAAGCTCCATGCTGATGGACTTTTAGAGTCTCTTGATTATGAATCGTTTGACACATGCGAACCTTGCCTCTTAGGCAAAATGACCAAGACTTCGTTCTCCGGAACAATGGAGCGAGCAACCAACTTGTTGGAAATCATACATACCGATGTGTGCGGTCCAATGAGCGTTGAGGCTCGCGGAGGATATCGTTACGTTCTCACTCTCACTGATGACTTGAGTAGATATGGGTATGTCTACTTAATGAAACACAAGTCTGAGACCTTTGAAAAGTTCAAGGAATTTCAGAGTGAGGTAGAGAATCAACGTGACCGTAAGATAAAGTTCCTACGATCAGATCGTGGGGGAGAATACTTAAGTCACGAATTTGGTACACACTTAAGAAAATGTGGAATCGTTTCACAACTCACGCCGCCTGGAACACCTCAGCGAAACGGTGTGTCCGAACGTCGTAATCGCACTCTATTGGATATGGTGCGGTCTATGATGTCTCTTATGTTGGGGAACGTAGTAATTTCAAAAAATTTCCTACGCACACTCAAGATCATGGTGATGTATAGCAACGAGAGGGGAGAGTGTTGTCTACGTACCCTCGTAGACCCGAAGCGGAAGCGATCACAACGTAGAGGAAGTAGTCGTACGTTCTCCTCGCGATCCGACCGATCCGGCGCCGTTACTCCGACGCCCCGAAGTTCTTGACACACGTACAGCTCGATGGCGTCCCTCGTACTCGATCCAGCCGAGTGTCGAGGAGAGTTCCGTCGACAACGGCGTGGTGACGATCTTGATGTTTCACGGCGCAGGCTTCGCCTAAGCTTCGCGACGGTATGACCGAGGTGGAATATGGTGGAGGGGGCACGCGACACGGCTAAGGAACGATCCGTAGATCAAACTTGTGTGTTCTAGGGTGCCCCTGTTGGGGAACGAGTAATTTCAAAAATTTCCTACGCACACTCAAGATCATGGTGATGTATAGCAACGAGAGGGAGAGTGTTGTCTACGTACCCTCGAGACCCAAGCGAAGCGATCACAACGTAGAGGAAGTAGTCAGACGTTCTCCTCGCGATCCGACCGATCCCGGCGCCGTTACTCGGCGCCCGAGTTCTTGACACACGACAGCTCGATGGCGTCCCTCGTACTCGATCCAGCCGAGTGTCGAGGGAGAGTTCCGTCAAGACGACGGCGTGGCAGGACGATCTTGATGTTTCACGGCGCGAGGCTTCGCCAAAGCTTCATGACGGTATGACCGAGGTGGAATATGGTGGAGGGGGGCACCGACACGGCTAAGGAACGATCCGTAGATCAAACTTGTGTGTCTATGGGTGCCCCTGCCCCAGTATATAAAGGAGGGAGGGAGGAGGAGGCCGGCCCTAGGAGGAGGCGCGCCAGGGAGTCCTACTCCCACCGGGAGTAGGATTCTTCTTTCCTAGTCCAACTAGGTCAAGGGGGGAAAGAGGGAAGTGCAGAAGGAAGGAAGGGGGCCGCGCCCCAAACCCTTTGTCCAATTCGGACTGGGCTTGGGAGGGCGCGCGCCTCCCGGCTCCTTCCCACTAAAGCCCATTAAGGCCCAATACTCTTCCCCGTATTCCGTAACTCCCGGTACTCGAAAAATACCGAATCACTCGGAACCTTTTCGAACTCGAATATAGTCGTCCAATATATCGATCTTTACGTCTCGACCATTTCGAGACTCCTCGTCATGTCCCCGATCTCATCCGGGACTCTGAACTCCTTCGGTACATCAAAACTCATAAACTCATAATATAAGCATCGCCATCGAAACCTTAAGCGTGCGGACCCTACGGGTTCGAGAACTATGTAGACATGACCTAGAACTATTCTTGGTCAATAACCAATAGCGGGACCTGGATGCCCATATTGGCTCCTACATATTCTACGAAGATCTTTATCGGTCAAACCGCATAACAACATCGTTGTTCCTTTGTCATCGGTATGTTACTTGCCCGAGATTCGATCGTCGGTATCCAATACCTAGTTCAATCTCGTTATCGGCAAGTCTCTTTACTCGTTCCGTAATACATCATCTCGCAACTAACTCATTAGTTGTAATGCTTGCAAGGCTTAAGTGATGTGCATTACCGAGAGGGCCCAGAGATACCTCTCCGACAATCGGAGTGACAAATCCTAATCTCGAATACGCCAACCCAACATCCGCCTTTGGAGACACTGTAGTACTCCTTTATAATCACCCGATTCGTTGTGACGTTTGGTAGTACCCAAAGTGTTCCTCCGCAAACGGAGTTGCATAATCTCATAGTCATAGGAACATGTATAAGTCATGAAGAAAGCAATAGCAACATACTAAAAGATCGGGTGCTAAGCTAACGGAATGGGTCATGTCAATCAGATCATTCAACTAATGATGTGATCCCGTTAATCAAATAACAACTCTTTGTTCATGGTTAGGAAACATAACCATCTTTGATTAACAAGCTAGTCAAGTAGAGGCATACTAGTGACACTCTGTTTGTCTATATATTCACACATGTATTATGTTTCCGGTTAATACAATTCTAGCATGAATAATAGACATTTATCATGAAATAAGGAAATAAATAATAACTTTATTATTGCCTCTAGGGCATATTTCCTTCACCCCCCTGCCCCCGTATATAAAGGAGGGAGGGGGGAGGCGGCTTGCCCAGAGGGGCGGCTGAGGAGTCCTACTCCCACCGAGTAGGACTCCCCCTTCCTAGTTGGAGTAGGATTGGGGGAGGGAAGAGGGAAAGGGCGCTGCCCCCTCCTTGTCCTATTCGGACTGGGGGAGAGGCGTGCCACCCCTGGCCGGCCCCTCTCTTCTCCCTCGAGGCCCACTAAGGCCCATGTAGTACTCGGGGGTTCGGTAACCTCCGGTACTCCCATAAATTCTGTTTTCACCCGGAACCATTCGAACTCCAAATATAGGCTTCCAATATATCAATCTTTATGTCTCGACCATTTCGAGACTCCTCGTCATGTCCGTGATCACATCCGGACTCGAACTTCTTGGTACATCAAAATACATAAACTCATAATAAGCTGCCATCGAAACCTTAAGCGTGCGGACCCTACGGTTCGAGAACAATGTAGACATGACCTAGAACTATTCTCGGTCAATAACCAATAGCGGGACCTGGATGCCCATATTGGTTCCTACATATTCTACGAAGATCTTTGTCGGTCGACCGCATAACAACATACGTTGTTCCTTTGTCATCGGTATGTTACTTGCCGAGATTCGATCGTCGGTATCCAATACCTAGTTCAATCTCGCTACGCAAGTCTCTTTACTCGTCCGTAATACATCATCTCACAACTAACTCATTAGTTGTAGTGCTTGCAAGGCTTGATGATGTGTATTACCGAGAGGGCCAGAGATACCTCTCCGACAATCGGAGTGACAAAACCTAATCTCGAAATACGCCAACCCAACATACGCCTTTGGAGACACCTGTAGTACTCCTTTATAATCACCCGATTCGTTGTGACGTTTGGTAGCACCAAAGTGTTCCTCCGTAAACGGAGTTGCATAATCTCATAGTTACAGGAACATGTATAAGTCATGGATAAAAGCAGTAGCAACATACTAAAACGATCGTGTGCTAAGCCAATGGAATGGGTCATGTCAATCAAATCATTCTACTAATGATGTGACCTTGTTAATCAAATAACAACTCTTTGTTCATGGTTAGGAAACATAACCATCTTTGATTAACAAGCTAGTCTAGTAGAGGCATACTAGTGACATGTTGTTTGTTTATGCATTCACACATGTATCATGTTTCCGGTTAATACAATTCTAGCATGAATGATAAATATTTATCATGAAATAAGGAAATAAATAATAACTTTATTATTGCCTCTAGGGCATATTTCCTTCAGTCTCCCACTTGCACTAGAGTCAATAATCTAGATTACATAGTAATGATTCTAACACCCATGGAGTCTTGGTGCTGATCATGTTTTGCTCGTGGAAGAGGCTTAGTCAACGGTCTGCGCAACATTCAGATCCGTATGTATCTTGCAAATCTCTATGTCTCCCACCGGACTAAGTCCGGATGGAATTGAAGCGTCTCTTGATGTGCTTGGTCCTCTTGTGAAATCTGGATTCCTTCGCTAAGGCAATTGCTCAAGATTGTCACGAAGATTTTCATTGGACCCGATGCACTAGGTATGACACCTAGATCGGATATGAACTCCTTCATCGAGACTCCTTCATTAGCTGCTCCGAAGCTGCTATGTACTCCGCTTCACATGTAGATCCTGCCACGACGCTTTGTTTAGAAGCGCACCAACCGACAGCTCCTCCGTTTAGTGTAAATACGATCCGGTCTGCGATTTAGAATCGTCCGGATCGGTGTCAAAGCTTGCATCAACGTAACCGTTCGATGAGCTCTTTGTCACCTCCATATCGAGAAACATATCCTTAGTCCTTTTCGGTATTTCAGATGTTCTTGACCGCTGTCCGATGATCCACTCTGGATTACTTTGGTACCTCCTGCTAGGCTTATAGCAAGGCACACATCAGTGGTACACAACATTGCATACATGATAGAGCCTATGGCTGAAGCATAGGAACATCTTTCATTTCTCTCTATCTTCTGCGGTGGTCGGGCATTGAGTCTTACTCAACTTCACACCTTGTAACACGTGCAAGAACCCTTTCTTTGCTTGATCCATTTTGAACTTCTTCAAAATTTTGTCAAGGTATGTACTTTGTGAAAGTCCAATTAAGCGTCTTGATCTATCTCTATAGATCTTGATGCCCAATATGTAAGCAGCTTCACCGAGGTCTTTCATTGAAAAACTCTTATTCAAGTATCCCTTTATGCTATCCAGAATTCTATATCATTTCCGATTAGCAATATGTCATCTACATATAATATCGAAATGCTACAGAGCTCCCACTCACTTTCTTGTAAATACTGAGCTTCTCCAAAAGTGCATACAAACCCAAATGCTTTGATCACACTATCAAAGCGCTTATTCCAACTCCGAGATGCTTGCACCAGTCCATAGATGGATCATTGGAGCTTGCATACTTTGTTAGCTCCTTTGGATCGATAAAACCTTCGGTTGCATCATATACAACTCTTCTTCTAGAAATCCATTCAGAATGCAGTCTTTACATCCATTTGCCAAATTTCATAATCATAAAATGCGCAATTGCTAACATGATTCGGACAGACTTAAGCATCGCTACGGGTGAGAATGTCTCATCGTAGTCAATCCCTTGAACTTGTCGAAAACCCTTTGCGACAAGTCGAGCTTTGTAGACGATAATATTACCGTCGCGTCGGTCTTCTTCTTGAAGATCCACTTGTTTTCTATTGCTTGCCTACCCTCGGGCAAGTCAACCAAAGTCCATACTTTGTTTTCATACATGGATCCCATCTCGATTTCATGGCCTCAAGCCATTTTATGGAATCTGGGCTCACCATCGCTTCTTCATAGTTCGTAGGTTCATCATGATCTAGTAGCATGATTTCCGAACCGGATTACCGTACCACTCAGTGCGGATCTAACTCTGGTTGATCTACGTGGTTACGTAGTAACTTGATCTGAAGTTTCATGATCAACATCATCAACTTCCTCACTACTTGGTGTAGATGTCTCGTAAACCGGTTTCTGCGATTTAACTACTTTCAAGTAAGGGAGAAGGTACAATTACCTCATCAAGTTCTACTTTCCTCCCACTCACTTCTTTCGAGAGAAACTCCTTCTCTAGAAAAGATCCATTCTTAGCAACGAATGTCTTGCCTTCGGATCTGTGATAGAAGGTATACCCAACTGTCTCCTTTGGGTATCCTATGAAGACACATTTCTCCGATTTGGGTTCGAGCTTATCAGGTTGAAGCTTTTTCACATAAGCATCGCATCCCCAAACTTTAAGAAACGACAACTTTGGTTTCTTGCTAAACCATAGTTCATATGTGTCGTCTCAACGGATTTCGATGGTGTTCTATTCAGTGTGAATGCGGCTGTCTCTAGAGCATAACCCCAAAACGATAGCGGTAAATCTGTAAGAGACATCATAGATCGCACCATATCTAGTAAAGCACGATTCGACGTTCGGACACACCATTACGCTGTGGTGTTCGGGTGGCGTGAGTTCTTGAAACTATTCCGCATTGTTTCAAATGTAGACCAAACTCGTAACTCAAATATTCACCTCCACGATCAGATCGTAGTAATTTAATTTTCTTATTACGATGATTTTCAACTTCACTCTGAAATTCTTTGAACTTTTCAAATGTTTCAGACTTATGTTTCATTAAGTAGATATACCCATATCCGCTTAAATCATCTGTGAAGGTGAGAAAATAACGATATCCGCCACGAGCCTCAACATTCATCGGACCACATACATCTCAGATGTATGATTTCCAACAAATCTGTTGCTCTCTCCATAGTACCGAGAACGGGTTTTAGTCATCTTGCCCATGAGGCACGGTTCGCAAGTGCCAAGTGATTCATAATCAAGTGACTCCAAAAGTCCATCAGTATGGAGTTTCTTCATGCGCTTTACACCGATATGACCTAAACGGCAGTGCCACAAATAAGTTGCACTATCATTATCAACTCTGCATCTTTTGGTTTCAACATTATGAATATGTGTATCACTACTATCGAGATTCATCAGAAATAGACCACTCCTCAAGGGTGCATGACCATAAAAGATATTACTCATATAAATAGAACAACCATTATTCTCGATTTAAATGAATAACCGTCTCGCATCAAACAAGATCCAGATATAATGTTCATGCTCAACGCAGCACCAAATAACAATTATTTAGGTCTAAAACTAATCCCGAAGGTAGATGTAGAGGTAGCGTGCCGACCGCGATCACATCGACTTTGGAACCATTTCCCACGCGATCGTCACCTCGTCCTTTGCCGTGTTCGCAATCCGTAGTCCTGCTTTGAGTTGCAAATATTAGCAATGTAACCAGTATCAAATACCAGTGCTCTGCGAGCTCTAGTAAGGTACACATCAATAACATGTATATCACATATACCTTTGTTCACCTTGCCATCCTTCTTATCCGCCAAATACTTGGGGCAGTTCCGCTTCAAATGACGACCGCTTGCGCAGAGAAG
This sequence comes from Aegilops speltoides, assembly GCA_021437245.1. NCBI lineage: Eukaryota > Viridiplantae > Streptophyta > Magnoliopsida > Poales > Poaceae > Aegilops > Aegilops speltoides. Next base: position 42,802,264 of record CM038147.1, on the reverse strand, counting down.
CACTCGATTTTAGGCTTAGGTCCAGACTTGGGTTTCTTCTCTGAGCAGCAACTTGCTTGCTGTTCTTCTTGAAGTTCCTTCTTCTTCCCTTTGCCTTTCTTCTTGAAACTAGTGGTCTTATTGACCATCAACACTTGATGCTCCTTCTGATTTCTACCTCCGCAGCCTTTAGCATTGCGAAGAGCTCTGTATAGTCTTTACTAACCCTTGCATATTATAGTTCATCACGAAGCCTTTGTAGCTTGGTGGCGTGATTAAAGAATTACATCAATGACACAATCATCCGGAAGATTAACTCCCAATTGTGTCAAGTGATTGTAGTACCCGCACATTACGAGTATGTGCTCAATAATGTAACTATTCTCCTCCATCTTGCAGCTATAGAACTTATTGGAGACTTCATATCTCTCAATCCGGGCATTACATTGGAATATTAACTTCAACTCTGGAACATCTCATATGCTCCATGACGCTCAAAACGTCGTTGAAGTCCCGGTTCTAAGCCGTAAAGCATGGCACACTCGAACTATAGAGTAGTCATCGCTTTGCTCGCCAGACGCTCACAACATCCGGTGTTGCTCAAAGAAGCAGTTCGTCACCTAGCGATGCATCCGGGACATAACTCTTACGGCAGCAATGAGGATAATCCTCAGATTACGGACCCGATCCGTGTAATTGCTACCATCATCTTTCAACTTTGCTTTCTCAAGGAACGCATTAAAATTCAACGGAACAACAAAGACGAGCCATCTATCTACAATCAAACATAAACAAGCAAGATACTATCGGTACTAAGTTCATGATAAATTTAAGTTCAATTAATCATATTACTTAAGAACTCCCACTTAAAAAACATCTCTAGTCATTTAAGTGATCACGTGATCCAAATCAACTAAACCATAACCGATCATCACGTGAAATGGAGTAGTTTTCAATGGTGAACATCTTATGTTGATCATATCTACTATATGATTCACGCCGACCTTTCGGTCTCCGTGTTCCGAGGCCATATCTGCATATGCTAGGCTCGTCAAGTATAACCCGAGTATTCTGCGTGTGCAAAACTGGCTTGCACCCGTTGTAGATGGACGTAGAGCTTATCACACCCGATCATCACGTGGTGTGTGGGCACGACGAACTTTGGCAACGGTGCATACTCGGGGAGAACACTTCTTGATAATTTAGTGAGAGATCATCTTATAATGCTACCGTCAATCAAAGCAAGATAAGATGCATAAAGGATAAACATCACATGCAAATCAATATAAGTGATATGATATGGTCATCATCATCTTGTGCTTCGTGATCTTCATCTCCGCAGCACCACCATGATCACCATCGTCACCGGCGCGACACCTTGATCTCCATCGTAGCATCGTTGTCGTCTCGCCAATCTTATGCTTCTACGACTATCGCTACCGCTTAGTGATAAAGTAAAGCATTACAGGAGGATTGCATTGCATACAATAAAGCGACAACCATATGGCTCCAGCCGATTGCCGATAACCGGTTACAAAACATGATCATCTCATACAATAAAATATAGCATCACGTCTTGACCATATCACATCACAACATGCCCTGCAAAAACAAGTTAGACGTCCTCTACTTTGTTGTTGCAAATTTTACGTGGCTGCTACGGGCTTAAGCAAGAACCAGTCTCACCTACGCATCAAAACCACAACGATACTTCGTCAACTAGACTCCGTTTTAACCTTCTCAAGGACCGGCGTAGCCACACTCGGTTCAACTAAAGTGAGAGAGCAGACACCCACCAGTCACCTTTAAGCAACGAGTGCTCGTGGCGGTGAAACCAGTCTCGCGTAAGCGTCGGCGTAATGTCGGTGCAGGCCGCTTCATCTCACAATACCGCTGAACCAAAGTATGACATGCTGGTAGGTAGTATGACTTGTATCGCCCACAACTCACTTGTGTTCTACTCGTGCAAAACATCAAACCATAAAAACCTAGGCTCGGATGCCACTGTTGGGGAACGTAGTAATTTCAAAAATTTTCCTACGCACACTCAAGATCATGGTGATGTATAGCAACGAGAGGGGAGAGTGTTGTCTACGTACCCTCGAGACCCAAGCGAAGCGATCACAACGTAGAGGAAGTAGTCGACGTTCTCCTCGCGATCCGACCGATCCGGCGCCGTTACTTCGGCGCCCGAGTTCTTGACACACGTACAGCTCGATGACGTCCCTCGTACTCGATCCAGCCGAGTGTCGGGAGAGTTCCGTCAACACGACGGCGTGCAGGACGATCTTGATGTTTCACGGCGCAGGCTTCGCCTAAGCTTCATGACGGTATGACCGAGGTGGAATATGGTGGAGGGGGCACCGACACGGCTAAGGAACGATCAAGAGATCAAACTTGTGTGTTCTAGGGTGCCCCCTGCCCCGTATATAAAGGAGGAGGGGGAGGTGCGGCCGGCCTAGAGGGCGCTGGGAGGAGTCCTACTCCCACGGGAGTAGGACTCCCCCTTCCTAGTTGGAGTAGGATTGGGGGAGGGAAGAGGGAAAGGGCCGCCCCCTCCTTGTCCTATTCGGACTGGGGGAGAGGCGGCGGCCACCCCTGGCCGGCCCCTCCTCTTCTCCCTCGAGGCCCACTAAGGCCCATGTAGTACCGGGGTTCGGTAACCTCCGGTACTCGCATAAATTCCTGTTTTCACCGGAACCATTCGAACTCCAAATATAGGCTTCCAATATATCAATCTTTATGTCTCGACCATTTCGAGACTCCTCGTCATGTCCGTGATCACATCCGGGACTCGAACTTCTTGGTACATCAAAATACATAAACTCATAATAAGCATCATCGAAACCTTAAGCGTGCGGACCCTACGGTTCGAGAACAATGTAGACATGACCTAGAACTATTCTCGGTCAATAACCAATAGCGGGACCTGGATGCCCATATTGGTTCCTACATATTCTCGAAGATCTTTGTCGGTCAGACCGCATAACAACATACGTTGTTCCCTTTGTCATCGGTATGTTACTTGCGAGATTCGATCGTCGGTATCCAATACCTAGTTCAATCTCGTTACCGCAAGTCTCTTTACTCGTTCGTTATACATCATCTCACAACTAACTCATTAGTTGTAGTGCTTGCAAGGCTTGAGTGATGTGTATTACGAGAGGGCCCAGAGATACCTCTCCGACAATCGGAGTGACAAAACCTAATCTCGAAATACGCCAACCCAACATCGCCTTTGGAGACACCTGTAGTACTCCTTTATAATCACCCGATTACGTTGTGACGTTTGGTAGCACCCAAAGTGTTCCTCCGGTAAACGGGAGTTGCATAATCTCATAGTTACAGGAACATGTATAAGTCATGGATAAAAGCAGTAGCAACATACTAAAACGATCGTGTGCTAAGCCAATGGAATGGGTCATGTCAATCAGATCATTCTACTAATGATGTGACCTTGTTAATCAAATAACAACTCTTTGTTCATGGTTAGGAAACATAACCATCTTTGATTAACAAGCTAGTCTAGTAGAGGCATACTAGTGACATGTTGTTTGTTTATGCATTCACACATGTATCATGTTTCCGGTTAATACAATTCTAGCATGAATGATAAATATTTATCATGAAATAAGGAAATAAATAATAACTTTATTATTGCCTCTAGGGCATATTTCCTTCATCTTACCGATTTACCGCTATCATTTTGGGGATACGCTCTAGAGACAGCTACATTCACTTTAAATAGGGCACCGTCTAAATCCGTTGAGACGACACCGTATGAATTATGGTTTGGGAAGAAACCTAAGCTGTCGTTTCTAAAAGTTTGGGGATGCGATGCTTATGTCAAGAAACTACAACCTGAAAAGCTCGAACCCAAGTCGGAAAAATGCGTATTCATAGGATACCCGAAGGAAACTGTCGGGTATACCTTCTACTTAAGATCCGAAGGCAAGGTCTTTGTTGCCAAGAATGGATGCTTTCTGGAGAAAGAGTTTCTCTCGAAAGAAGTAAGTGGGAGGAAAGTAGAACTCGATGAAGTACTACCTCTCGAACGGGAAAGTGGTGCAGCGCAGGAAACCGTTCCTGTGATGCCCACACCAACTGAAGAGGAAAACATTGATGATGATCAAGGTACTTCGGATCAAGTCACTACTGAACTTCGAAGGTCCACAAGGACACGTTCCGCACCAGAATGGTACGGCAACCCTGTCATGGAAATCATGTTGTTAGACAACAATGAACCTTCGAACTATGAAGAAGCAATGGCGGGCCCGGATTCCAACAAATGGCTTGAGGCCATGAAATCCGAGATAGAATCCATGTATGAAAACAAAGTATGGACTTTGACAGACTTGCCCGATGATCGTGGCGATAGAAAATAAATGGATTTTTAAGAAGAAGACGGACGCGGATGGAAATGTTACCATCTATAAGCTCGACTTGTCGCTAAGGGTTATCGACAAGTTCAAGGGATTGACTACGACGAGACATTCTCTCCGTAGCGAAGCTTAAGTCCGTCCGAATCATGTTAGCAATTGCCGCATACTATGATTATGAGATATGGCGATGGACGTCAAAACGGCATTCCTTAATGGACATCTTAAGGAAGAGCTGTATATGATGCAGCCGGAAGGTTTTGTCGATCCTCGAACGCTAACAAAGTATGCAAGCTCCAGCGATCCATTTATGGGCTGGTGCAAGCATCTCGAGTTGGAACATTCGCTTTGATGAGATGATCAAAGCGTTTGGGTTTCTTGACTTATGGAGAAGCTCGTTTACAAGAAAGTGAGTGGGAGCTCAGAGCATTTCTCCTGTTATATGTAGATGACATACTCTTGATGGGAAATGATACGAAACTCCTGGACAGCATTAAGGCCTACTTGAACAAGTGTTTTTCAATGAAGGACCTTGGAGAAGCTGCTTATATATTAGGCATCAAAATCTATAGAGATAGATCGAGACGCCTCATAGGTCTTTCACAAAGCACATACCTTGATAAGATTTTGAAGAGGTTCAAAATGGATCAGTCCAAGAAGGGGTTCTTGCCTATGTTACAAGGTGTGAGATTGAGCTCGGCTCAGTCCCCGACCACGGCAAAAGATAAAGAAGAGATGAGTGTCATCCCCTATGCTCCAGCCATAGGATCTATTATGTATGCCATGCTGTGTACTGGACCGATGTAAACCTTGCCGTAAGTTTGGTTGCAAGATACCAAAGTAATCCCGCAAGGAACACCGGACAGCGGTCAAGAATATCTGAAGTACCGAAAAGGACAAAGGACATGTTTCGTTTATGGAGGAGACGAAGAGCTCGTCAGAAGGGTTACGTCGACGCTTAGCTTCGACTCAGATCCGATGACTCTAAGTCACAAACCGGATACGTGTATATGTTGAATGGTGGAGCGAGAAGCTGGTGCATTTGCAAGCGAGCGTCGTGGCGGGATCTACGTGTGAAGCGGAGTACATGGCAGCCTCGGAGGCAGCGCATGAAGCGATTTGGGTGAAGGAGTTCATCACCGACCTAGGAGTCATACCCAATGCGTCGGGGCCGATCAAACTCTTCTGTGACAACACTGGAGCTATTGCCCTTGCCAAGGAGCCCAGGTTTCACAAGAAGACCAGGCACATCAAGCGTCGTTTCAACTCCATCCGTGAAAATGTTCAAGATGGAGACATAGAGATTTGCAAAGTGCACACGGATCTGAATGTCGCAGATCCGTTGACTAAACCTCTCTCGCGTGCAAAACATGATCAACACCAGAACTCTATGGGTGTTCGATTCATCACAATGTAACTAGATTGGTGACTCTAGTGCAAGTGGGAGACTGTTGGAAATATGCCCTAGAGGCAATAATAAAAGGATTATTATATTTCAATGTTCATGATAATTGTCTTTTGTTCATGCTATAACTGTATTATCCGGAAATCGTAATACACGTGTGAACACTTAGACCCCAATATGTCCCTAGTGAGCCTCTAGTTGACTAGCCGTTGTGATCAATAGATGGTCATGGTTTCTCGACTATGGACATTGGATGTCGTTGATAACGGGATCACATCATTAGGAGAATGATGTGATGGACAAGACCCAATCATAAGCATAGCATAAAAGAGCGTATAGTTCGTTTGCTAGAAGCTTTGCCAATGTCAAGTATCTCTTCCTTCGACCATGAGATCGTGTAACTCCCGGTTACCGTAGGAGTGCCTTTGGTGTATCAAACGTCACAACGAATCGGGTGACTATAAAGGTGCATTACGGTATCTCCGAAAGTATCATTGGGTTGACACGGATCGAGCGGGATTTGTCACTCCGTATGACGGAGAGGTATCTCTGGGCCCACTCGGTAATGCATCATCATAATGAGCTCAATGTGACCAAGGTGTTGGTCACGGGATCATGCATTACGGATGCGAGTAAAGTGACTTGCCGTAACGAGACTGAACAAGGTATTGGGATACCGACGATCGAGTCTCGGGCAAGTAACGCATCGATTGACAAAGGAATTGCATCGAGGTTTGATCGAATCCTCGACATCGTGGTTCAACCGATGAAATCATCGAGGAGCATGTGGGAGCCAACATGGGTATCAGACCCGCTGTTGGTTATTGCCCGAGAGTCGTCTCGGTCATGTTCTGCGTGTCTCCGAACCCGTAGGGTCTACACACTTAAGGTTCGGTGATGCTAGGGTTAGTAGGAAGTCAAGTATGTGACTACGAATGTTGTTCGAGTCCGGATGAGATCCCGGACGTCACGAGGAGTTCGGAAGGGTCCGGAGGTAAAGAATAATATATAGGAAGTGGTGATTCGCCATCGGGAAAGTTTGGGTCTCACAGAAAATACTGGGACCACCGGAAGGGTCCTGGGTCCACCGGTGGGGCCACCTATCCGGAGGGCCCCATGGGCCAAGGGAAGGAACCAGCCCACAGGGGCTGGTGCGCCCCAGGCCCACCCCGCGCCTAGGGTTGAAACCCTAGGGGTGGGGCGCCCCCCGCTTGGGGCACTCCACCCCCTTGGCCGCCGCCCCCCCTGGAGATTGGATCTCGGGGCCGCCACCTGTGGGGCCTATATAAAGGGGAGGAAGGGGCTGCTGTACCAACTCCCAAGGCGCAGCCCCTCTCCTCCCCAACACATCTCCTCCTCCGTAAGAGCTCGTGAAGCCTCAGCCAGAGTGCTTGCTTCTCCACCATCACCACGCCGTCGTGCTGCCGGTGGAGCTGTCTTCCTCAACCTCTCCTTCCCCCTTGCTGGATCAAGAAGGAGGAGACGTCGATCGTCCCGTACGTGTGTTGAACGCGGAGGTGCTGTCCGTTCAGCACTTGGCATCGGTGATCTGAATCACGTTCGAGTACGACTCCATCATCACCTTGCAAGCTTCCGCACGCGATCTACAAGTGGTATGTAGATGCAATCTCTCTCCCGTTGCTCGTTGTTTAGATGAACTCATAGATGGATCTTGGTGAAGCCGTAGGAAAAATTTTAATTTTCTGCAACGTTCCCCAACACATCACCTATGGTGCTTGAAGTGCTGGTCAGAGCAGTGCCGCCGTCCTCGAACTGCCGACGCTGGTGGTGCGTTGTAGCAAAATGAAGTGCCGGTTGTAGCAAAAGCTAGCGTGGTTGTAGCAAAAAATCAACGTCGGATATATGCCTTGTAATAGAACGAGACGCCGGTTGTAGAAAATTGCTACCCTGGTTGTGGCATCTACACATGGTGCTTGTAGCAGGGCAGTCCTGGCTGGAGCAAAACCCGCCGTCCTCGTCGCTCAAAGCAGCCCGCGTCCGTGCGTATTCGTCTACTGACCAGCCCTGCCATCCCTCCTTGCAGGATTAGATTGCTGGGAAAGAGATGCGAGGGGGGGAGGGTGGAAGCAGCATGGCACTCGCGAGGGTGTCTATGGCTGCATCGCGCGAGGTAGGAGACGATATGTGCAGGCAAAGGAACGAGTGGATGAGCTCAGAGGGGAAAGGATAAGGCGAATGCGGCACCATATAAAAGCGAAGGATGCGTCACATCCAACGCTTCGCGTGTGACCGGCGCTGGGTTCAGCCGGCGCGCCGAACCCAAACGTTTCCCATTAGTCAATAAGCAAAAATCCTCCGTTTTCTCCGGTCCAAATACAGAACGTGATGTCAAGATGGAAGTGCGAAATACTTTGGTATTCAAACTGAAGCCCTTGGTGCCAAATATTTGGGCTTGCCTGCTACGACTGTCGGTCGGTCCATTAAGGAAACCTTCGAGCATATCCCTGACGTGTACGCTCATTGGTATCAGGCTACTGCGAAAAAAGCTATATGCAACTGCTAGAGATGTCCTTCTCAAGTCAGTAGCACAAACCATGCCAGTTTATTCAGTGAGTTATTTCAAACTCAATGTAGTTACATGCAAGAAAATTACCTCTCTGATATCCAACTACTATGGGAGGGGGGAGGGTGCTGTCTAAAGGAGGAAAATGCATTGGCATGGTTAAATTGGCCAAACATGACTCGCTCTAAACTGCATGGTGGTATGAGCTTCCGTGATCTTCCCATGCTTAATTTGGCGATGCTCGGGAAACAAGGGTGGCGTTTAATGATGAAGCCATACTCATTATTCTCTGTGGTATTAAAAGGGAAATACTACCTTGATGCATATAAATGCATCAATATGCTTCCAAATTAGTTAGTCGCACTAAGCAACCACTAAATATATAAATATAGTGGCTTATATATAGGTGAATAAAAAAATTGAAATGGGCTAAGGATAAATGAGCATTATACAACATAATGAAGATGGCATTTTTTAGAAGGAAGGCTCAAGAAGAGCCCGGCTTTGAATTAACAAAGCCATAAACCGACCAGGATTACAAAAACAACCGCTTACAACGAAAAGCAAAGGAAAACAAAGTGACGGGTACAAGGAGCTCGAGCAAAACAACTCAAAGGCAGCAACAGAAGGGAGCCAAAGCATCACCACGCTGCTGCCAAACACCCTACAGGACGACCTACACTAGCAGAACTAAACTAGGGTCTTGGGAGGAATGCACCACCGCGCAAGCTTCGTGATCACAGCCACCCTCGAAGACAGACATGGACCAGTCCACCATTTGTTACTGCCTCTGCAAAGGGTCCCCTACCCCTTCATCCTGGCTCGAAAGGATGTCGCACCGGCAGTCGGCAGCTCGGTTCACCCTAGAACCCAAATGGATGGCATCCAAGCTGTAGGGAGAAGAAACTAGAGCGGTACCGCAAGCCCAGGACACACTACTCACTAGCACCATCGTCGTCTGCGGTGCAGCCACACCAAAGGGCGAGTGCTGCCGGCCATAGTTGCAGAAATAAGGGAAACAACGATAAGCATATCAAAGGCCAGAGCTGGCTTCGCCGGCGCACAGGGCTCCCACCAAATGGTATAACGTTGTCGCCGTAGAGGGGAACCCGATCCCTCTCGCCCAGGCTCGTGGGCGTCGACCCTCCAGCGACCTCGCCAGGGACCCTCCAGCCAACAGCCTATGAAGAAACAGTGAAGAACCCAAACCAAGCTGTCTCCTGCCACCATCACATCCACAACTAAACTCTCTCGCCGCCCCTGCAATCCACGGGCGGTGCCTCCAAGAAGGGACACAACACGGATGTGCCGTCGCCGCCCGAAGCAGGGGGCCTAGGCTTTCACCTAGCAGGGGACGGAAGGAGGGGGAAGGATCCACACCACAACCTCCAAGGAGTGGAACGGCGCCCAAGGCGTCGCCTTTGGTGTGACCGCCGCGCCGGCCACGGGTTTCCCCCGGATCCAACCCCGCCTGACGAGATTCGCGCAACCAGCAACCGAGAGCAGCGGCCTAAGCCACTAGGACCCAGATCCGGCGATGGAATGAGCAGATCGGGGCGGAGTGGGTGGGCTTCATCTGGTGGTGGCATACCTGGCGGGAGGGATGCACACCAGCAACCATGGACCGCCGTCGCCTCATCACCCGCGTGACCGAGGGGGCGACATGAGTGTGTTCTCGGAACACACTGAACTTTTGTGAGTGGTCCTACGGTGGGCATGCCTACCCTGTCGCAAAATTTGGGGTCATTCTGAAGATGGCCAAAAAATGACCTTCCTCAGCGCACGTCGTTCTGGTAGGAAGGAAGGCCCCGTCCCGATGGAGGTTTTTTTTGACATCCTTCAAATGGAGCCAAATTTTTTTCATACGTTTATACACTCATGGCAAGCAAGCATGGAAGGTTTCTGACCATTTCGAACAACCGAGAATTTTCTATGATTTTTCATGCTCTGAAACCGAAACACACTCCTCGGACGTGACGCGAGATGAGTGTGTGCTCGGAACATGATGAACTTTTGCGAGGGGTCCTACGGTGGGCATGCCTACCCTGTCGCAAAATTTGGGGTCGTTCTGAAGATGGCCAAAAAGTGACATTCCTCAGCGCACGCCGTTCTGGTAGGAGGGAAGGCCCCGTCTCGACGGAGGGTTTTCTTCGACACCCTTCAAATGGGCCCAATTTTTTTTCATACGTTTCTACACTCATGGCAAGCAAGCATGAAAGGTTTTCGGGCCATTTCTAACCTCCGAGAATTTATTATGATTGTCCATGCTATGAAACCAAAACACACTCCCGGGACGTGACGTGACATGAGTAAACTTGCTTAGATTGGCAAACGGTCAAAAATAATATAGGTACTACGTGATGTGATTTGAATGAGGCGTGGCAAATATTAAAAAATAATATAGGTACTAATTATGTAATTTGAATGAGGTGAGACAAACTTGCGTAGAATGAAAAACTGGAAAAAATAAGATAGCTACTAATGATATGATTTGAGTTTACACTACTATAGCAGCACTGCTATAGCTGTCCGGGCAGTGTAACTGCGGTTTGAGATTTTACACTGTCCGAGCAGGTACACCAGAGCTGCCCATACAGTGTAAGTCAAATCAAATTATTACTAACTATCTTATCTGACAGGGTGGCTGAACGCGGCTATTTAAGGCGGTCGGGGCGTCCTTCGGTGGGCAAGGTGGGACTAAAGAAGTGCGCCTCCAGTGTGCTTTCGGACCGCCCCTGCGCCCTCGACCGCTCGCACGCGCACAGGCGGCCCACGCCGCCCACCGACTACAACCCACCTCGGTGGTACGCACAGCGCCCACGGGGAGGCGAGGTCCTGATTTTAGTCCCACCTCGCCTACCGGAGCTCGCCCGCACCGGCTGAAATACCACACCCCGCCCCACCTCGCTGTACTCCTTAAAAAAATAACTCCCTCGCCTACTACGCCGCCTGGTTGGGCCCGTGGGCCTTGCGGGGCCGAAAAGCCTTCCCTTTCGCCGTCGGCTTGATCGGGATCGACCTACTACGCCTCGTTCGGCACCGGGCCGGCGGTCTTTTTAAAATGAAAACCTTTCTTTTTATTCTTTTTTGCTAATATTAATTATTTTTCCCTTTGTTTTGTTTTTTATTTACTTTTCTAATTTTCATAGTTTTTTAACGATTCAAGTTTAATTATTTTGTGATTTTTAATTTTTTACAATAGAACAATTTTTAAAAAGGTATCCTTTCAAACTATTTTTTTTTTAAAAATCTTTTCATTCTTTTTTGCTAATATTATTTATTTTTCCTGTTGTTTCGTTTTTATTTACTTTCCTACTTTTCATAGTTTTTTAGCATTTCTAGATTAATTCTTTTCTGTTTTTTATTTTTTACAATAATTTTGTACAATAAAACAAATTTAATCAACGCTATCAATTCAAACACTCGATATTTAAACAATATTTTAAAACCATCCATTCAAACACTCGATAATTCATTCTAGTTTTCAGAAATGTTTTACATAGTACTAGTCCGCCTCGAAACTAAATGACATTACGAAAATAATTAAACATAACTAAACATCATTTCAAAACTATACTAAGCTAAACTACTCGTCCTCGACGCCACCGAAGTCCGCCTCATCGCAGAGCCCGTCGCCGTCGTCGCTGTCGTTGTTGCTGGTGCTGTCGTCCAGGGGCACCACGGGCACTGCGGGCGCGGCCGGTGCAACCATCGAGTCCGCCACCGCGTAGTGGTAGCTGGGGAAGTCTGGCGGGTCCTCCGGGTGGACGGCGACCGGGGCGAGTTGCATGTACTCCTGGACGAGGGGCGGCGGCATCGGGACGTTCTCCGACTCCCGGATCGCTGTCAAGTAGCCCGGCATGTCCGCCGAGTCGCCGGCCTCTGCCGCCAGCCGCCTGTACTCCGCCAGCAATGCCAGCTCTGGCTCCTCCAGCTCCGGTGGAGGGGCGCCGCCGGAACCGGCGATGTCCCTCGCCACCGTCCGTCGATCGCCTCCGCCGAGGCGGACAGAGCCGTGGTCGCCGCCTGTGCTGGCCAGGGCTGCGCGGGGGGCGCACGTGAGCCGAGGTTGATGCGGGCGAAGCGCGTCTCGCCGCGGCGGAAGAGGGAGTACCCGTTGCTCGTCGGGGCGGGCACGACACCAACGGCCGCCTGTGCGCGGTACGGGGCGACGACATCCTCAAAGGAGCACCCTGTTGGAGAACGTAGTAATTTCAAAAAAAATTCTATGCACACGCAAGATCATGGTGATGCATAGCAACGAGAGGGGAGAGTATTGTCCACATACCATCGTAGACCGTAAGCGGAAGCGTTATGACAACACGGTTGATGTAGTCGTGCGTCTTCACGATCCGACCGATCCAAGTACCGAGCGACGACACCTCCGAGTTCAGACACGTTCAGCTCGATGGCGATCCCGGACTCCGATCCAAAGCAAAGTGTCGGGGATGAGTTCCACAAGACGACGGCGTGGTGGCGATGATGATGTTCTATCGGCGCGAGGCTTCGCCGAAACTCATGACGATATGACCGAGGTGGAATATGGTGGAAGGGGCACCACACGGCTAAGGAACGATCTTGACGATCAACTTGTGTATTCTAGGGTGCCCCCGCCTGCAGATATAAAGCAGCAAGAAGTGCGGCCGGCCCTAGGAGGAGGCGCGCCGGAGGAGTCCTACTCCCACCGGGAGTAGGACACCCCCTTTCCCTAGTTGGATTAGGACTTGGGGGGAAGGAAGAGAGGGGGAAAGGAAAGGGGGGGCGCCGCCTCCCTCCTTGTCCTATTCGGACTTGGGGTGGGGGGAGGGGCGCGCGACTGCCCCTAGGCCTCCTCTCCTCTTCCTCCACCAGGCCCAATAAGGCCCATTAGGTTACCGGGGGGTTCCGGTAACCTCCCGGTACTCCGGTAAAATGCCGGAACCTCCCGGTACTCCGGTAAAATGCCGATTTCACCCGAAACACTTCCGATGTCCAAACATAGGCTTCCAATATGTCAATCTTTATGTCTCGACCATTTCGAGACTCCTCGTCATGTCCGTGATCACATCCGGAACTCCGAACAAACTTCGGTACATCAAAACTTATAAACTCATAATAAAACTGTCATCGTAACGTTAAGCGTGCAGACCCTACGGGTTCGAGAACTATGTAGACATGACCTAGAACTTTTCTCGGTTAATAACCAATAGCGGAACCTGGATGCTCATATTGGCTTCTACATATTCTATGAAGATCTTTATCGGTCAAACCACATAACAACATACGTTGTTCCCTTTGTCATCGGTATGTTACTTGCCCGAGATTCGATCGTCGGTATCCAATACCTAGTTAAATCTCGTTACCGGCAAGTCTCTTTACTCGTTACGTAATGCATCATTCCGTAACTAACTCATTAGCTACATTGCTTGCAAGGCTTTATAGTGATGTGCATTACCGAGAGGGCCCAGAGATACCTCTCCGACAATCGGAGTGACAAAACCTAATCTCGAAATACGCCAACCAAACATGTACCTTCGGAGACACCTGTAGAGCTCCTTTATAATCACCCAGTTACGTTGTGACGTTCGGTAGCACACAAAGTGTTTCTCCGGTAAACGGGAATTGCATAATCTCATAGTTACAGGAACATGTATAAGTCATGAAGAAAGCAATAGCAATATACTAAACGATCAAGTGCTAGGCTAACGGAATGGGTCATGTCAATCACATCATTCTCCTAATGATGTGATCCCATTAATCAAATGACAACACATGTCTATGGTTAGGAAACATAACCATCTCTGATTAATGAGCTAGTCAAGTAGAGGCATACTAGTGACGTTATGTTGGTCTATGTATTCACACATGTATCATGTTTCCGGTTAATACAATTCTAGCATGAATAATAAACATTTATCATGATATGAGGAAATAAATAATAACTTTATTATTGCCTCTAGGGAATATTTCCTTCAGTCTCCCACTTGCACTAGAGTCAATAATCTAGATTACACAGTAATGATTCTAACACCCATGGAGTCTTGGTGCTGATCATGTTTTGCTCGTGGAAGAGGCTTAGTCAATGGGTCTGCAACATTCAGATCCGTATGTATCTTGCAAATCTCTATGTCTCCCACCTGGACTTGGTCCCGGATGGAATTGAAGCGTCTCTTGATGTGCTTGGTCCTCTTGTGAAATCTGGATTCCTTTGCCAAGACAATTGCACCAGTATTGTCACAAAAGATCTTCATTGGTCCCGATGCACTAGGTATGACACCTAGATTGGAAATGAACTCCTTCATCCAGACTCCTTCATTTGCTGCTTCCGAAGCAGCTATGTACTCCGCTTCACATGTAGATCCCGCCACGACGCTTTGTTTAGAACTGCACCAACTTACAACTCCACCGTTTAATAAAAACACGATCCGGTTTGCGATTTAGAATCGTCAGATCGTTGTCAAAGCTTGCATCGACGTAACCATTTACGACTAGCTCTTTGTCACCTTCATATCGAGAAACATATCCTTAGTCCTTTTCGGTATTTCAGATGTTCTTGACCGCTGTCCGATGATCCACTCTGGATTACTTTGGTACCTTCTGCCAAGCTTATTGCTAAGCACCGCCAGTCTGGTACACAGCATTGCATACATGATAGAGCCTATGGCTGAAGCATAGGGAACACCTTTCATTTTCTCTCTATCTTCTGCTGTGGTCGGGCATTGAGTCTGACTCAACTTCACACCTTGTAGTACGGGCAAGAACCCTTTCTTTGCCTGATCCATTTTGAACTTTTTCAAAACTTTATCAAGGTATGTGCTTTGTGAAAGTCCTATTAAGCGTCTTGATCTATCTCTATAAATCTTGATGCCCAATATATAAGCAGCTTCACCGAGGTCTTTCATAGAAAAACTTTTATTCAAGTATCCCTTTATGCTATCCAAAAATTCTATATCATTTCCAATTAATAATATGTCATCTACATATAATATCGAAATGCTCTGAGCCCCACTCACTTTCTTGTAAATCTGAGCTTCTCCAAAAGTCTCATATAAAACCATATGCTTTGATCACACTATCAAAGCGTTTATTCCATCTTCTGCTATATGAGGGCTTTTAGCCTGTCTGGGCGCGCCCCTGTCTCCTGGGCCCCCTGGTGGCCCCCCGGTGGTCATCTTCTGCTATATGAGGGCTTTTACCCTGGAAAAAATCCTGGGCAAGCTTATGGGACGAAACTCCGCCGTCACGAGGCGGAACCTTGGCGGAACCAATCTAGGGCTCTGGCGGAGCTGTTCTGCCGAGGACACTGCCCTCCGAGAGGGGGAAATCATCACCAATGTCATCATCAACGATTCTCTCATTGGGAGGGGGTCAATCTCCATCAACATCTTCACCAGCACCATCTCCTCTCAAAACCCTAGTTCATCTCTTGTATCCAATCTTGTATCAAAACCTCAAATTGGTACCTGTGGGTTGCTAGTAGTGTTGATTAGTCCTTGTAGTTGATGCTAATTGGTTTACTTGGTGGAAGATCATATGTTCAGATCCTTAATGCATATTATTACTCCTCTGATTATGAACATGAATATGCTTTGTGAGTAGTTACGTTTGTTCCTGAGGACATGGGTGAAGTCTTGCTATTAGTAGTCATGTGAATTTGGTATTCGTCCGATATTTTGATGAGATGTATGTTATCTTTTCCTCTAGTGGTGTTATGTGAACATCGACTACATGACACTTCACCATTATTTTGGCCTAGAGGATGCATTGGGAAGTAATAAGTAGATGATGGGTTGCTAGAGTGACAGAAGCTTAAACTCTAGTTTATGCGTTGCTTCGTTAGGGGCTGATTTGGATCCATATGTTTAATGTTGTGGTTAGGTTTATCTTAATACTTCTTTTATAGTTGCGGATGCTTGCAATTGGGGTTAATCATAAGTGGGATGCTTGTCCAAGTAAGGGCAGTACCCAAGCACCGGTCCACCCACATACCAAATTATCAAAGTACCCAACGCGAATCATATGAACGTGATGAAAACTACCTTGACGATAATTCCCATGTGTCCTCGGGAGCTCCTTTCTCATTATTAGAAATTGTCCAGGCTTATCCTTTGCTACATAAAGGATTGAGCCACCTTGCTGCACTTTATTTACTTGTTACTCGTTACAATTTATCTTATCAGAAAACTATCTATTACCTACAATTTCAGTGCTTGCAGAGAAAACCTTACTAAAAACCGCTTATCATTTCATTCTGCTCCTTGTTGGGTTCGACACTCTTACTTATCGAAAGGACTATGATAGATCCCCTACACTTGTGGGTCATCAAGACTCTTTTCTGGCGCCGTTGCCGGGAAGTGTAGCGCTTTTGGTGCGTGGAACTTGGTAAGGAAACATTTATATAGTGTGCTGAAATTTTCTGTTACTTGTCACTATGAAACTAATCCTTTGAGGGGCTTGTTCGGGGTATCTTCACCCCGACCGGTAGAGCAAAGATTTGCTCCTCAACCTACTGAACTTTTGAAAATATTTACTTTGAGATTCCTTGGTATGATAGAGAAACTGCTAGCTTATCCATTTGCGGAAGATGGAACATTGCATCGATTTACACCTTATCTTTGAGGATGAAGTTTGTGGATTATTTAAGCTTGCGGTATTCCCGATGATGTTGTCAAAGGAAGGTCTTCCTTTATCTTTGAAGGAGATGCATTGACATGGTATAGGCTATGTGATGATACGAGATCTTGGAATTATAAGCGATTGAAGTTGGAATTTCACCAGAAGTTCTATCCTATGCATCTTGTTCATCGTGATCGTAATTACATATATAATTTCTGGCCTCGCGAAGGAGAAAGCATCGCTCAATCTTGGGGGAGGCTTAAGTCAATGTTGTATTCATGCCCCAATCATGAGCTCTCCCGGGAAATGATTATTCAAAAAATTTATGCTCGGCTTTCTCTCAATGATCGCAACCTGCTCGATACTTCCTGTGCTGGTTCTTATATGCTGAAGACTATTGATTTCAAATGAGACTTATTGGAAAGAATTAAACGCAACTCTGAAGATTGGGGTTCCGACGATGGTAAGGAGTCAGGTATAACACCAAAGTTCGATTGTGTTAAATCTTTTATGGATACCGATGCTTTTCATGGATTTAGCGCTAAGTATGGACTTGACTCTGAGATAGTAGCTTCTTTCTGTTTATCTTTTGCTACTCACTTGATCTCCCTAAAGAGAAGTGGTTTAAATATAATCCCCCTATTGAAGTTAAAGTAGTTGCACCTATTACAGTTGAAGAAAAGACTATCACCTATAGTGATCCTATTGTTCCTACTACTTATGTTGAGAAACCTCCTTTTCCTGTTAGGATAAAGGATCATGCTAAAACTTCGACTGTTGTTCGTAAGAGTAATAATAGGACTTATACACCTCCTGAGCAAATCAATGTTGAACCTAGTATTGCTATGGTTAAAGATCTCTTGGATGATGATTTAGATGGGCATCTTATTTATTTCTGTGATAAAACTGCTAATATTGCTAGACCAGATACTAAGATACATAGACCTGTCGTAGGCATGCCTGTTATTTCTGTTAAAATAGGAGATCATTGTTATCATGTCTTATGTGATATGCGTGCTAGTGCTAGTGCAATACCTTATACCTTATATCAAGAAATTATGCATGACATTGCACCCGTTGAATTAGAAGACATTGATGTTACTATTAAGCTTGCTAATAGGGATACCATTAAACCAGTTGGGATTGTTAGAGATGTTGAAGTCTTGTGTGGGAAGGTTAAATACCCTGCTGATTTTCTTGTTCTTGGCTCCCCACAAGATGATTTTTGTCCCATTATTTTTGGTAGACCCTTCTTGAATACAGCTAGTGCTAAGATTGATTGTGAAAAAGATACTGTCACCATTGGCTTAGATGGTATGTCTCATGAATTTAATTTTGCCAAGTTTCGTAGACAACCTCGTGATAGGGAACCACCTAGTAAGGATGAGATTATTGGTCTTGCTTCCATTGCTATTCCTCCTACTGATCCGTTAGAACAATATTTGCTAGACCATGAAAATGATATGTTTATGAAGGAAAGAAGGGAAATAGACGAAGTGTTCCTAAAATAGGAACCTGTGCTGAAACATAATCTTCCCGTCGAAATTATTGGGGATCCCCCTCCACCCAAGGGTGATCCCGTGTTTGAACTCAAACCATTACCTGATAATCTTAAGTATGCTTATCTTGATGAAAAGAAATTATATTATGTTATTATTAGTGCTAACCTTCCAGAGCAAGAAAAAGAAAAATTATTGAAAACTCCGAAGAAGCACCGAGCTGCTATTGGATATACCCTGGATGATCTTAAGGGCATTAGTCCCACGTTATGCCAACACAAAATTAAATTGGAGGACGATGCCAAACCAGTTAGAGATCCTCAATGACGACTGAATCCCAAGATGAAAGAAGTGGTAAGAAAGGAGATACTAAAGCTCCTGGAGGCAGGTATAATTTATCCCATTGCTGATAGTGATTGGGTAAGCCCTGTCCATTGTGTTCCTAAAAAGGGAGGTATTACCGTTATTCCTAATGATAAAGATGAATTGACCCCGCAAAGAATTATTACAGATTATAGGATGGTAATTGATTTCCGTAAATTAAATAAGGCTACTAAGAAAGATCATTACCCTTTACCTTTTATTGATCAAATGCTAGAAAGACTATCCAAACATACACATTTCTGCTTTCTAGATGGTTATTCTGTTTTCTCTCAAATACCTGTGTCAGCGGGGGATCAATCAAAAACTAATTTTACTTGCCCTTTCGGTACTTTTGCTTATAGGCGTATGCCTTTTGGTTTATGTAATGCACCTGCTACCTTTCAAAGATGCATGATGGCTATATTCTCTGATTTTAGTGAAAAGATTTGTGTGGTATTCATGGATGACTTCTCCGTTTATGGATCCTCCTTTGATGATTGTTTGAGCAACCTGGATCGAGTTTTGCAGAGATGCGAAGACACTAGTCTCGTCCTGAATTGGGAAAAGTGTCACTTTATGGTTAATGAAGGCATTGTCTTGGGGCACAAGATTTCTGAGAGAGGTATTGAAGTTGACAAAGCCAAAGTTGATGCTATTGAAAAGATGCCATGTCCAAGGACATAAAAGGTACAAGAAGTTTCCTTGGTCATGCTGGTTTTTATAGGAGGTTCATTAAGGACTTTTCTAAAATCTCTAGGCCTCTGACTAATTTATTGTAAAAAGATATTCCTTTTTTCTTTGATGATGATTGTGTAGAAGCATTTGAAATAATTAAGAAAGCTTTGATCACTGCACCTATTTTTCAGCCACCTGATTAGAATTTACCTTTTGAAATTATGTGTGATGCTAGTGATTATGCTGTAGGTGTTGTTCTTGGGCAAAGAGTTGATAAGAAATTGAATGTTATCCAGTATGCTAGTAAGACTCTTGATACTGCCCAAAGAAATTATGCTACTACTGAAAAAGAGTTCTTAGCAGTTGTGTTTGCATGTGATAAGTTTAGACCTTATATTGTTGATTCCAAAGTTACTATTCACACTAATCATGCTGCTATTAAATATCTTATGGAAAAGAAAGATGCTAAGCCTAGACTCATTAGGTGGGTTCTCTTTCTCCAAGAATTTGATATACATATTATTGATAGAAAGGGAGCTGAGAATCCCGTTGCAGACAACTTGTCTAGGTTAGAGAATGTTCTTGATGACCCACTACCTATTGATGATAGCTTTCCTGATGAACAATTAGCGGTCATTAATGCTTCTCGTACTGCTCCTTGGTATGATGATTATGCTAATTACATTATTGCTAAATTTATACCGCCTAGTTTCACATACCAGCAAAAGAAAAAGTTCTTTTATGATTTAAGACATTACTTTTGGGATGATCCACACCTTTATAAAGAAGGAGTAGATGGTGTTATTAGACGTCGTGTGCCTGAGCATGAACAGGAACAGATCCTACGCAAGTGTCACTCTGAATCTTATGGAGGACACCACGCTGGAGATAGAACTGCACACAAGGTACTACAATATGGTTTTTATTGGCCTACTCTATTCAAAGATGCTCGTAAGTTTGTCTTATCTTGTGATGAATGCCAAAGAATAGGTAACATTAGTAGACGTCAAGAAATGCCTATGAATTACTCTCTTGTTATTCAACCATTTGATGTTTGGGGATTTGATTATATGGGACCTTTTCATGCCTCTAATGGTTATACACATGTTTTAGTTGCTGTTGATTACGTTACTAAGTGGGTAGAAGCTATTCCAACTAGTAGTGTTGATCATAACACCTCTATTAAAATGCTTAAAGAAGTTATTTTTTCCGAGGTTTGGAGTCCCTAGATATCTTATGACTGATGGTGGTTCACACTTTATTCATGGTGCTTTCCTTAAGATGCTTGCTAAGTATGATGTTAATCATAGAATTGCATCTCCTTATCATCCGCAGTCTAGTGGTCAAGTAGAGTTGAGCAATAGAGAACTCAAATTAATTTTGCAAAAGACTGTGAATAGATCTAGAAAGAATTGGTCCAAAAAACTTGATGATGCATTATGGGCCTATAGAACTGCATACAAAAATCCTATGGGTATGTCTCCTTATAAGATGGTTTATGGAAAAGCGTGTCATTTACCTCTTGAACTTGAACATAAAGCATATTGGGCTATTAAAGAGCTCAACTATGACTTCAAACTTGCTGGTGAGAAGAGGTTGTTTGACATTAGCTCACTCGATGAATGGAGAACCCAAGCATATGAGAATGCCAAGCTATTCAAAGAAAAAAGCAAACGATGGCATGACAAAAGGATACAAAAGCGTGAGTTTAACGTAGGGGATTATGTGTTATTATTCAACTCTCGTTTAAGATTTTTTTGCAGGAAAACTTCTCTCTAAATGGGAAGGTCCCTACGTTATCGAGGAGGTCTATCGTTCTGGTGCCATAAAAATCAACAACTTCGAAGGCACAAGTCCGAGGGTGGTGAAGGGTCAAAGAATTAAACATTATATTTCATGTAATCCTATCAATGTTGAAACTAATATTATTGAAACCGTAACCCCGAAGGAATACATAAGGGACACTTTCCAGAACTTTCCAGACTCCAAAAAGGAATAGGTATGTGGTACGGTAAGTAAACCGACGCCAAAACAACCCCAATGGCAATTTTTCATCAGTTTTGGAATATTTAAGAATTTTAGGAAGAAAGAAGTAGTCCAAAAGGGACACGAGGCCCCCACGAGAGTGGAGGGTGCGCCCACCCTTACTGGACGCGCCCCCTGTCTCGTGGGCACCTCATGTGCCTCCCGGACTCCGTTTTCTTGCATGTTACGTATTTTGGTCGGTTAAAATTCATTATATATACTCCCGAAGGTTTTGACCACCGTATCTTCCGAGCTGTTTCTGTTGTAGATCAAGAGCATTATGCGTCGCTCTCCTCCAACAACGAAGACAAGGATGCTTGGCTATTGAAGATAGAGCTGAAAAGAGAAGAAGCAGAAGAGATCAACAAGGATGAAGGGATCAAGAAGGCCATGGAAGTTCAAGCTCCGGCGGTGAAAGAAGAAGACATCCCTCAACCTTTACCTAACCTCTTTACTCCAACAGAGATTGAAGCTTTTAAGATGATTGAGTTAGCTCGCATACAGAACAAGTATCTCACACAGGAGAATATTCTGTTGAAGGATCATATCGTCGGACTCAAGGGCATTATCCGCAAGTTGGAGGAGCTTTTACGCTCAATGTGCGATTATCCACCGTCATCATCTCCACCTCCATCACCTCCGAGGACATAATCACATGGGTATGGGCACTCCCCTTGGCAACTGCCAAGCTTGGGGGAGGTGTTGGGGAACGTAGTAACTTCAAAAATTTTCCTACGCACACGCAAGGTCATGGTGATGCATGGCAACGAGAGGGGAGAGTGTTGTCTACGTACCCTCGTAGACCAAGCGAAGCGATCTGGCAACGAGAGGAAGTAGTCGACGTTCTCCTCGCGATCCGACCGATCCGGCGCCGTTACTCGGCGCCCGAGTTCTTGACACACGTACAACTCGATGGCGTCCCTCGTACTCGATCCAGCCGAGTGTCGAGGAGAGTTCCGTCGACGACGGCGTGGTGGCGATCTTGATGTTTCACCGGCGCGAGGCTTCGCCTAAGCTTCGCGACAGTATGACCGAGGTGGAATATGGTGGAGGGGGCACCGACACGGCTAAGGAACGATCCGTAGATCAAACTTGTGTCTTCTAGGGTGCCCCCTGCCCCGTATATAAAGGAGGGAGGGGGAGTGCGGCCGGCCCAAGGGAGGCGGGGAGGAGTCCTACTCCCAGGAGTAGGACTCCCCTTCCTAGTTGGAGTAGGATTGGGGGAGGGAAGAGGAAAGGGGCGCGCCCCCTCCTTGTCCTATTCGGACTGGGGGGGGGGCGGCCCCCCTGGCCGGCCCTCCTCTTCTCCCTCGAGGCCCACTAAGGCCCATTTAGTTCCGGGGGTTCGGTAACCTCCGGTACTCCATAAATTCCGTTTTCACGGAACCATTGCGAACTCCAAATATAGGCTTCCAATATATCAATCTTTATGTCTCGACCATTTCGAGACTCCTCGTCATGTCCGTGATCACATCCGGGACTCGAACTTCTTCGGTACATCGAAATACATAAACTCATAATAAGCATCATCGAAACCTTAAGCGTGCGGACCCTACGGTTCGAGAACAATGTAGACATGACCGAGACACGTCTCCGGTCAATAACCAACAGCGGGACCTGGATGCCCATATTGGTTCCTACATATTCTCGAAGATCTTTATCGGTCGGACCGCATAACAACATCGTTGTTCCTTTGTCATCGGTATGTTACTTGCCCGAGATTCGATCGTCGGTATCAATACCTAGTTCAATCTCGTTACGGCAAGTCTCTTTACTCGTTCCATAATACATCATCTCACAGCTAACTTATTAGTTGTAATGCTTGCAAGGCTTGATGATGTGTATTACCGAGAGGGCCTAGAGATACCTCTCCGACAATCGGAGTGACAAATCCTAATCTCGAAATCGCCAACCCAACATCCGCCTTTGGAGACACATGTAGTACTCCTTTATAATCACCCGATTCGTTGTGGCGTTTGGTAGTACCAAAGTGTTCCTCCGCAAGCGGGAGTTGCATAATCTCATAGTTATAGGAACATGTATAAGTCATGGATAAAAGCAATAGCAACATACTAAGCGATCGGTGCTAAGCTAATGGAATGGGTCATGTCAATCAGATCATTCAACTAATGATGTGACCTTGTTAATCAAATAACAACTCCTTGTTCATGGTCAGGAAACATAACCATCTTTGATTAACAAGCTAGTCAAGTAGAGGCATACTAGTGACACTATGTTTGTCTATGTATTCACACATGTATTATGTTTCCGGTTAATACAATTCTAGCATGAATAATAAACATTTATCATGAAATAAGGAAATAAATAATAACTTTATTATTGCCTCTAGGGCATATTTCCTTGATCTCCCACTTGCACTAGAGTCAATAATCTAGATCACATCACCATGTGATTAACATCGATAGTTCACATCATCATGTGATTAACACTCATAGTTCACATCGCCATGTGACCAACTCCCAAAGGGTTTATTAGATTGATAATCTAGTTCACACCGCTATGTGATTAACACCCAAAGAGTAGTAAGGTGTGATCATGTTTTGCTTGTGAGAGAATCTTAGTCAGCGGGTCTATCATATTCAGAGCCGTATGTATTTTGCAAATATTCTATGTCTACAATGCTCATGCGGAGCTACTCTAGCTAATTGCTCCCACTTTCAATATGTATCCAGATTAAGACTTAGAGTCATCGGATCGGTGTCAAAACTTGCATCGGCGTAACCCTTTCTGACGAACCTTTTGTCACTTCCATAATCGAGAAACATATCCTTATTCCACTAAGGATAATTTTGACCGCTGTCCAGTGATCTACTCCTAGATCACTATTGTACTCCCTTGCCAAACTCAGTGCAGGGTATACAATAGATCTGGTACACAGCATGGCATACTTTATAGAACCTATGGCTAAGGCATAGGGAATAAATTTCATTCTCTTTCTATCTTCTGCCGTGGTCGGGTTTTGAGTCTTACTCAATTTCACACCTTGTAACACAGGCAAGAACTCTTTCTTTGACTGTTCCATTTTGAACTACTTCAAAATCTTGTCAAGGTATGTACTCATTGTAAAAAACTTATCAAGCGTCTTGATCTATCTCTATAGATCTTGATGCTCAATATGTAAGCAGCTTTACCGAGGTCTTTCTTTGAAAAACTCCTCTTAAACACTCCTTTATGCTTTGCAGAATAATTCTACATTATTTCCGATCTACAATATGTCATTCACATATACTTATCGAAATGTTGTAGTGCTCCCACTCACTTTCTAGTAAATACAGGCTTCACCGTAAGTGCAGTATAAAACTATATGCTTTGATCAACTCATCAAAGCGTATATTCCAACTCGAGATGCTTGCACCAGTCCATAGATGGATCATTTGGAGCTTGCACACTTTGTTAGCTTCTTTAGGATCGACAAAACCTCTTGGTTGCATCACATATAACTCCATTAAGGAATGCAGTTTTGTTTATCCATTTGCCGATTTCATAAAATCGGCAATTGCTAACATGATTGAGACAGACTTTTAAGCATCGTCTGAGTGAGAAAATCTCATTGTATTCAACATTTTGAACTTTGTCAAAACCTTTTTCGACAAGTCTAGCTTTGTAGATAGTAACACTACTATCAGCGTCCGTCTTCCTCTTGAAGATCCATTTATTTTCTATGGCTTGCCGATCATCGAGCAACTCCACCAAAGTCCACACTTTGTTCTCATACATGGATCTCATCTCAGATTTCATGGCCTCAAGCCATTTCGCGGAATCTGGGCTCATCATCGCTTCCTCATAGTTCGTAGGTTCATCATGGTCTAGTTACATGACTTCCGAACAGGATTACCGAACCACTCAGTGCGGATCTCACTCTGGTTTACCTACGAGATTCGGTAGTAACTTGATCTGAAGTTACATGATCATCATCATTAGCTTCCTCACTAATTGGTGTAGTAGTCACGGAACAAATTTCGTGATGAACTACTTTCAATAAGGAGAAGGTACAATTACCTCATCAAGTTCTATTTTCCTCCCACTCACTTCTTTCGAGAGAAACTCCTTCTCTAGAGAGGATCCATCTTAAGCAACGAATATCTTGCCTTCGGATCTGTGATAGAAGGTGTACCCAACAATTTCCTTTGGGTATTCTATGAAGGCGCACTTCTCGATTTGGGTTTGAGCTTATCAGGATGAAACTTTTTCACATAAGCATCGCAACTCCAAACTTTAAGAAAGCGACAACTTAGGTTTCTTGCTAAACCACAGTTCAAATAGTGTCGTCTCAGCGGTTTAGATGGTGCCTAATTTAACGTGAATGCAGCTGTCTCTAATGCATGATCCCAAAAGCGATATTGGTAAATCGGTAAGAAACATCATAGATTGTACTATATCCAATAAAGTACGGTTATGACGTTCGGACACACCATTATGATGTGGTGTTCGGTGGCATGAATTTGTGAAAATATTCCACATTTTTAATTGAAGACCAAACTCGTAACTCAAATATTCGTCTCTCATGATCAAATCGTAGAAACCTTATTTTCTTATCACGATGATTTTTCCACTTCACTCTGAAATTCTTTGAACCTTTCAACTATTTCAGACTTATGTTTCATCAAGTAGATATACCCATATCTGCTCAAATCATCTGTGAAGGTCGAAAATAACGATACCCGCCATGAGCCTTAACACTCATTGGATCGCATACATCGGTATGTATTATTTCCAATAAGTCGGTTGCTCGCTCCTTTGTTCGGAGAACGGAGTCTTAGTCATTTTGCCCATGAGGCATGGTTACATAAGTGCCAAGTGATTCATAATCAAGTGACTCCAAAAGTCCATCAGCATGGAGTTTCTTCATGCGCTTTACACCGATATGACCTAAACGGCAGTGCCACAAATAAGTTGCACTATCATTATCAACTCTGCATCTTTTGGTTTCAATATTATGAATATGTGTATCACTACAATCGAGATCCAATGAACCATTTTTCATTGGATGTGTAACCATATAAGGTTTTATTCATGTAAACAGAACAACAGTTTATTCTCTTACTTAAATGAATAACCGTATTGCAATAAACACGATCAAATCATATTCATGCTTAACGCAAACACCAAATAACATTTATTTAGGTTCAACACTAATCCCGAAAGTATAGGGAGTGTGCGATGATGATCATATCAATCTTGAAACTACTTTCAACATACATCGTCACTTCACCCTTAACTAGTTTCATTTATTCGCAACTCCGTTTGAGTTACTACTCTTAGCAACTGAACCAGTACCAAATACCGAGGGGTTGCTATAAACACTAGTAA
Source organism: Aegilops speltoides (assembly GCA_021437245.1). Classification (NCBI taxonomy): domain Eukaryota; kingdom Viridiplantae; phylum Streptophyta; class Magnoliopsida; order Poales; family Poaceae; genus Aegilops; species Aegilops speltoides. The sequence continues at coordinate 42,775,489 of CM038147.1, read as the reverse complement.
AGCACACATCAAACACCTGTATATCAAATATACCTTTTTTTTTACTTTGCCATCCTTCTTATCCACCAAATATTTAGGGCATTTCCGCTTCCAGTGACCATTTCCTTTGCAGTGTAAGCACTCAGTTTCAGGCTTTGGTTCAGCTTTGGGTTTCTTCGTGGGAGTGACAACTTGCTTGTCAATCTACTTGAAGTTCCCCTTTCTTTCCCTTTGCCCTTTTCTTGAAACTAGTGATCTTGTCAACCATCAACACTTGATGCTCTTTCTTGATTTCTACCTTCGTCGATTTCAACATCACGAAGAGCTAGAATCATTTTCATCATCCTTTGCATACTATAGTTCATCATGAAGTTCTACTAACTTGGTGATGGTGACTAGAGAATTCATCAATCGCTATCTTATCCGGAAGATTAACTCCCACTTGATTCAAGCAATTGTAGTACCCAGACAATCTGAGCACATGCTCACTAGTTGAGCGATTCTCCTCCATCTTTTAGCTATAGAACTTGTTGGAGACTTCATATCTCTCAACTCGGGTATTTGCTTGAAATATTAACTTCAACTCCTGGAACATCTCATATGGTCCATGATGTTCAAAACATCTTTGAAGTCCCGATTCTAAGCCATAAAGCATGGTGCACAAAACTATCAAGTAGTCATCATATTGAGCTAGCCAAACGTTCATAACGTTTGCATTTGCTCCTGCAATAGGTCTGTCACCCAGCGGTGCATTAAGGACATAATTCTTCTGTGCAGCAATGAGGATAAACCTCCGATCACGGATTGAATCCGCATCATTGCTACTAACATTTTTCAACACAATTTTCTCTAGGAACATATCAAAAAATAAACATATGAAAGCAACAACGCGAGCTATTGATCTACAACATAATTTGCAAAATACTACCAAGACTAAGTTCATTATAAATTTAAGTTCAATTAATCATATTACTTAAGAACTCCCACTTAGACAGACATCTCTCTAGTCATCTAAGTGATCACGTGATCCAAATCAACTAAACCATAACCGATCATCACGTGAGATGGAGTAGTTTTCAATGGTGAACATCTTATGTTGATCATATCTACTATATGATTCACGCTCGACCTTTCGGTCTCCGTGTTCCGAGGCCATATCTGCATATGCTAGGCTCGTCAAGTATAACCTGAGTATTCTGCGTGTGCAAAACTGGCTTGCACCCGTTGTAGATGGACGAGAGCTTATCACACCCGATCATCACGTGGTGTGCAGGCACGACGAACTTTGGCAGCGGTGCATACTCGGGAGAACACTTCTTGATAATTTAGTGAGAGATCATCTTATAATGCTACCATCAATCAAAGCAAGATAAGATGCATAAAAGATAAACATCACATGCAAATCAATATAAGTGATATGATATGGTCATCATCGTCTTGTGCTTCGTGATCTCCATCTCCGCAGCACCATCATGATCACCATCGTCACCGGCGCGACACCTTGATCTTCATCGTAGCATCGTTGTCGTCTCGCCAATTTTATGCTTCTACGACTATCACTACCGCTTAGTGATAAAGTAAAGCATTACATGGCGATTGCATTTCATACAATAAAGCGACAACCATATGGCTCTGCCGATTGCCGATAACCGGTTACAAAACATGATCATCTCATACAATAAAATATAGCATCACGTCTTGACCATATCACATCACAACATGCCTGCAAAAACAAGTTAGGCGTCCTCTACTTTGTTGTTGCAAATTTTACGTGGCTGCTACGGGCTTTAGCAAGAACCGTTCTTACCTACGCATCAAAACCACAGCGATACTTCGTCAAATAGACTCCGTTTAACCTTCTCAAGGACGGGCGTAGCTACACTCAGTTCAACTAAAGTGAGAGAGCAGACACCCACGGTCACCTTTAAGCAACGAGTGCTCGTGGCGGTGAAACCAGTCTCGCGTAAGCGTCTGGCGTAATGTCGGTGCAGGCCGCTTCATCTCACAATACCGCTGAACCAAAGTATGACATGCTGGTAGGTAGTATGACTTGTATCGCCCACAACTCACTTGTGTTCTACTCGTGCAAAACATCAAACCATAAAACCTAGGCTCGGATGCCTTTGTTGGGGAGCGTAGTAACTTCAAAAATTTCCTACGCACACGCAAGGTCATGGTGATGCATGGCAACGAGAGGGAGAGTGTTGTCTACGTACCCTCGTGAGACCAAGCGAAGCGATCTGGCGTAGAGGAAGTAGTCGACGTTCTCCTCGCGATCCGACCGATCCGGCGCCGTTACTCGGCGCCCCGAGTTCTTGACACACGTACAGCTCGATGGCGTCCCTCGTACTCGATCCAGCCGAGTGTCGAGGGAGAGTTCCACAAGACGACGGCGTGGTGGCGATCTTGATGTTTCACGGCGCGAGGCTTCGCCTAAGCTTGCATGACGGTATGACCGAGGTGGAATATGGTGGAGGGGCACGCGACACGGCTAAGGAACGATCCGTAGATCAAACTTGTGTCTTCTAGGGTGCCCCCTGCCCGTATATAAAGGAGGGAGGGGGAGGTGCGGCCGCCCAAGGAGGCGGCTGAGGAGTCCTACTCCCAGGAGTAGGACTCCCCCTTCCTAGTTGGAGTAGGATTGGGGGAGGGAAGAGGAAAGGCGCCGCCCCCTCCTGTCCTATTCGGACTGGGGGGGGGGCACGCGGCCACCCCTGGCGGCCCCTCCTCTTCTCCTCGAGGCCCACTAAGGCCCATTTAGTTCCCGGGGGTTCGGTAACCTCCGGTACTCGATAAATTCCGTTTTCACGGAACCATTCGAACTCCAAATATAGGCTTCCAATATATCAATCTTTATGTCTCGACCATTTGAGACTCCTCGTCATGTCCGTGATCACATCCGGGACTCGAACTTCTTGGTACATCAAAATACATAAACTCATAATAAGCATCATCGAAACCTTAAGCGTGCGGACCCTACGGTTCGAGAACAATGTAGACATGACCGAGACACGTCTCCGGTCAATAACCAACAGCGGGACCTGGATGCCCATATTGGTTCCTACATATTCTACGAAGATCTTTATCGGTCGGACCGCATAACAACATCGTTGTTCCCTTTGTCATCGGTATGTTACTTGCCCGAGATTCGATCGTCGGTATCCAATACCTAGTTCAATCTCGTTACGGCAAGTCTCTTTACTCGTTCCGTAATACATCATCTCACAGCTAACTTATTAGTTGTAATGCTTGCAAGGCTTGATGATGTGTATTACCGAGAGGGCCAGAGATACCTCTCCGACAATCGGAGTGACAAATCCTAATCTCGAAATCGCCAACCCAACATCGCCTTTGGAGACACTGTAGTACTCCTTTATAATCACCCGATTCGTTGTGACGTTTGGTAGTACCCAAAGTGTTCCTCCGCAAGCGGAGTTGCATAATCTCATAGTTATAGGAACATGTATAAGTCATGGATAAAAGCAATAGCAACATACTAAGCGATCGGGTGCTAAGCTAATGGAATGGGTCATGTCAATCAGATCATTCAACTAATGATGTGACCTTGTTAATCAAATAACAACTCCTTGTTCATGGTCAGGAAACATAACCATCTTTGATTAACAAGCTAGTCAAGTAGAGGCATACTAGTGACACTATGTTTGTCTATGTATTCACACATGTATTATGTTTCCGGTTAATACAATTCTAGCATGAATAATAAACATTTATCATGAAATAAGGAAATAAATAATAACTTTATTATTGCCTCTAGGGCATATTTCCTTCAGGAGGTGCCCCGGTATCGTATCACCATCACACTCCTATCTTTACCGTTTTATTTAGTTCGATCCTTTTAGTAGTATCTTGATCTAGTAGATTGAAGTTTTGATATCAAGTAGTTTTGAGTTTTGCTTTGTCATCTCTTTATGTAATCGAGTCCGTGAGCTATCTATAATAAAGATTAGTCTTGAGTCAAGGGCTTTGCTATGTTGCTATGATCTTGAGGAAGTAGAAAGAATAAAAGAGTTCATATTGATCTTATGGATAGTGATGAATTCACATATAGAAAGTATGAGACATAAAAGTTGTTGAGAATTGATAAACGTAGTTTTGGTCATTGTTGCAATTAATAGAAAGTGATAAGGAAAGAGAGGTTCACATATAAATATATTATCTTGGAAACCTTTTATGATTGGGAGCACTCATTAAGTATGACATGCTAAAAGAGTTGACGTTGGACAAGGAAGACAACGTAATGGTTTATGTTTTCTCACATCTCAGTTAAAGTATATTGTCATTGACCTTCCAAACATGTTGAGCTTGCCTTTCCCCCTCATGCTAGCCAAATTCCTTGCACAAAGTAGAGATACTACTTGTGCTTCCAAATATCCTTAAACACAGTTTTGCCATGAGAGTCCACCATACCTACCTATGGATTGAGTAAGATCCTTCAAGTAAGTTGTCATGTTGCAGGCAATAAAAATTGCTATCTAAATATGTATGACTTATTAATGCAGAGAAAATAAGCTTTGTACGATATTGTTGTGGAAGTAATAAAAGCGACAGACTGCATAATAAAGGTCCACATACAAGGGGCAATATAAAGTGACATTCTTTTGCATTAAGATTTTGTGCATCCAACCCTAAACGCACATGACAACCTCTGCTTCCCTCTGCGAAGGGCCTATCTTTTACTTTACGTTTTTACTTTATGCTTGAGTCAAGGTGATCCTCACCTTTCCCTTTTTCATTTTATCCTTCGGCAAGCTCCTCGTGTTTGAAAGATCATGATATATATATCCAATTGGATGTAAGTTAGCATGGGCTATTATTGTTGACATCACCTAAAGGTGAATACGTTGGGAGGCAACACAATAAGCCCCTATCTTTCTCAGTGTCCGGCTGAAACTCCATAACCACAAGTATTGCGTGAGTGTTAGCAATTGTAGAAGACTACAAGATAGTTGAGTATGTGAACTTGCTGAAAAGCTCTATCGTTGACTCTTTCTGATGTTATGATAAATTGCAATTGCTTCAATGACTGAGATTATAGTTTGTTAGTTCTCAATGAAGTTTTTGAACCATACTTGACATTGTGAATTGATTGCTACTTGAGCATAAGAAATCATATGATAAAATCTATTTATGTTGTTGTCATAAGAATGATCATGATGCCCTCATGTCCGTATTTTATTTTTATCGACACCTCTATCTCTAAACATGTGGACATATTTTTCGATATCGGCTTCCGCTTGAGGACAAGCAAGGTCTAAGCTTGGGGGAGTTGATACGTCCATTTTGCATCATGCTTTTATATCAATATTTATTGCATTATGGGCTATTATTACACATTATATCTCAATACTTATGGCTATTCTCTCTTATTTTACAAGGTTTACCATGAAGAGGGGAACGCATGACTGGAATTCAGGTGGAAAAGGAGCAAACATTGAAACCTATTTCGCCTTTGCTCCAAAAATCATGAAACTCCACGAAACCTATTTTTGGAATTAATAAAATTATTGAGCGGAATAAATACATTAGGGGCCCACACCTGTCCCGGGAGGGTGGGCGCGCCCCTCACTGGGGTGCCCTGTCTCTGGGCCCCTGGTGGCCCCCAGGTGTCCATCTTCTGCTATATGAGGGCTTTTACCCTGGAAAAAATCGTTGGCAAGCTTACGGGACGAAACTCCGCCGCCACGAGGCAGAACCTTGGCGGAACCAATCAAGGGCTCTGGCGGAGCTGTTCTGCCGGGGACACTTCCCTCTGGGAGGGGGAAATCATCACCAACGTTATCATCAACGATCCTCTCATCGGGATGGGATCAATATCCATCAAAATCTTCACCAGCACCATCTTCTCTCAAAACCCTAGTTCATCTCTTGTACCCAATCTTGTATCAAAACCACAAATTGGTACATATGGGTTGCTAGTAGTGTTGATTACTCCTTGTAGTTGATGCTAATTGGTTTACTTGGTGGAAGATCATATGTTCAGATCCTTAATGCATATTATTACTCCTCTGATTATGAACATGAATATCCTTTGTGAGTAGTTACGTTTGTTCCTGAGGACATGGGTGAAGTCTTGCTATTAGTAGTCATGTGAATTTGGTATTTGTTCGATATTTTGATGAGATGTATGTTGTCTTTTCCTCTAGTGGTGTTATGTGAACGTCGACTACATGACACTTCACCATTATTTGGGCCTAGAGGAAGGCATTGGAAAGTAATAAGTAGATGATGGGTTGCTAGAGTGATGAAGCTTAAACCCTAGTTTATGCGTTGCTTCATTAGGGGCTGATTTGGATCCATATGTTTAATGCTGTGGTTAGGTTTACCTTAATACTTCTTTTGTAGTTGCGGATGCTTGCAATAGGGGTTAATCATAAGTGGGATGCTTGTCCAAGTAAGGGCAGTACCCAAGCACCGGTCCACCCACATATCAAATTATCAAAGTACCGAATGTGAATCATATAAACGTGATGAAAACTAGCTTGACGATAATTCCCATGTGTCCTCGGGAGCTCCTTTCTCATTATTAGAAATTGTCCAGGCTTATCCTTGGCTACATAAAGGATTGGGCCACCTTGCTGCACTTTATTTACTTTATTTACTTGTTACTCATTACAATTTATCTTATCACAAAACTATCTATTACCTACAATTTCAGTGCTTACAGAGAAAACCTTACTGAAAACCACTTATCATTTCCTTCTGCTCCTCGTTGGGTTCGACACTCTTACTTATCGAAAGGACTACGATAGATCCCCTACACTTGTGGGTCATCACGCGGCAGGGATGGCGAGGTGGGCGAGCTCATCCGCCTTCTCCAGGGTCAGGTTGGGGCGAGCCATCGCCGGCGACAGAGAGAGGGGGCGCGAGAGGCGGAGGTGGGTGTCAGGAGTGGGGAGGCGAGAGCGGGGTGCGACCGACGGTGGGAGGGGCCGACTTTTATAGGGGCGGAGGAGGGACGGGGGTTGGTGCCGGCGATTAATGCCGGCAGGCGAGGGGGCGGCATGCATAGGCGGTCAAAGTGGTGGCGTGCGGCAGGCGGTCAGCGTGGGACTGACCGACGTCGCGCACTGACCGACGCCGGCGATTGGACTGGTCGCTGTGCGGCGTAAATGGCCATCGTAATCCGCGCCGGATTAATGCGGGCGAAGGGCGGTGGTTAGCCTAAGTACGCGTGGGCCGCCCATGACGTGGCGTACACCGCCCCCCTCGCCCACGTATGGGTGTATAGCAGCCGTACGTCCGCGCGCCGCGGTACGCCGCGCTGCGCCGCGCTAACTGGAATTCCCATCGTGCCCTTTCCTACGATGGGGTATCTTCTAATCTGGGCCGTTGATGTGTCGGGGGTTGTACCGAAGCGGAAGCATTATATGTATCCTCAAATACCAAACTAATTTCTATCAGCAAGTTCATGTGAAGTTCTCGCCAGAGAATTGAATAAGTTAACAGCAAGCCAAATCATCTTCACGTACCTAATTCCACAGCAAGATGCGTGTGTGCTCTGCTCATGCATGAATCGATCAAGCTGCTTATCAGGCTAGCTTTGCACAGCAACGCACACGTACACAAATCAACTTAGCGATTTAAAAACCAATATTTTAGGAAACTCCACTGAAGTACTAAATCATAAAGTAGGGCATGACATCAAATCTGGCTGATAGCACTACCTCGATCAAGTCGTGGCCATGGTCAAGCTATACAACACGGATGAGAGGGATTGGGGCGCTGGCCTCATGGCATTATCATGACCTTCAAGAGCTTTGGCGCTAGTAGAGATTCGTCGGCTAGGGATTTGTATATTGAAGATGAGGAGGAGTAGTAGGACCTGATATTGAAGAGTACCGCTAGGGATTTGTGGATTATGTGTGCGTGCCTCGTGGGGTAAGATCGAGAGAGGAAGAAATCCTTGAGGCATGTTCTTTCTTTTTTACAGGGAGATGTTTTCATCATCATGTGGGACACTGGGCCAGGACTCCTAAGATATCTCATCGGACGGTTATAGATAATGAATACCAAGATCGGATGGACAATATGCTTAGTTATGAGGATTAACATGAAGGCTTTATTGGTGCTTCCGATTAGTAAATATAAGATAAGATATACGATTCCCTAGCGCTCGCTCGCAAGCGTTGTGTTTGAGATGGCCTTTTTAGTATCAACTGATTGAGCTTTCCTTCAACTTTCATGCATTCCCTCTCACATGATTTGGCATGGTACCTTCTCTGCTTAATAGTGTAGATCTGTTTCTTATTCCTCATGTTTTCTTGTTTGAGTTCTTCGCCATATTTGGGTCATTTGTAAATTTGGCCAATCCTGAATTGTTCAAATTACGGACATGTTCTAGTAATTCTTGTTCATGATTCAATTAATTGATTCTTCCCATTTTTTCTGTGAATTTTTGGTTGCATCCTACCTTGTGATTGAAACATGTTGGAAGATTGCAGAGGATTATAGTTACAATGTTGAAACAAACACGTCGACTTTTACCCATTACATTTACTTTAGGGGTGTTATTTTGTTACGTTTCCATTTACATTGCCTTTATTTTAACCAAACAAGTCCTTAGAGATATGTTTGCTTCGTGCAATTTTTTTGTAACATGATCTGTTCATGGTGTCATTTGATAACGAAAAATGATGTTTGTTATGGTTAGGTCGTAATTCGGTAGCCCTATCAATTAGCAGCTCAATATGAATCTCATTTCACCCAGAAACTGTGTAATGGGGTATCGATACCGCTCTCGCGTCTTAAAACCATCCTCTCCGCGATGCCTTTTCCATGTTCTACTCTGGCTAAAGCGTCATACCAAAATGATCAAAGTTTTAATCATGGAAGGCAAGGACCACATGTAATTGGCGACGGATAGAGTATAGAACCACTATTAGAGTGGCACACATTTGTTCAAGACACGAGTACCACCGGTAATTCGTCCAACAAGAAGCTAAAATCTAACCATACAATAGTGTAAATACATAATTTCCTATGAATACAAAAAACCCTAATAGAAAATGGACTTAACAATGGGTTTTTATAACCATACACTCTTTGCACATTATTTTGGGAATTCTTTTAAATCAAGCCGGGAGATATTGTTGGATTCTCAACACTATCCCCTTCCCACTCTGCCCACAGCGACGGCCGACGGCCTCACCGCGGCGCAAAATCCCCCACCACCGCGAGGATGTTCCCGTGCCGGCCGCTGGTGTCCCCGCCGCTGCCGCGGGCCCTCGCCGTCGCGGCGCCCGTCTCCGTGCGGCGGCTGCGCGTGGTGCGGTGCATGGCCAAGGAGCGACGGGTGCGAATGGTGGCGAAGCAGATCCAGCGGGAGCTGGCGGACATGCTGACCCGCGACCCCGTCATGCAGCGCGCCGTCCTCCCCGAGGCCGCCCTTGGCGCCGACCGCTACCTCTCCTCCCCCACCACCGTCGCCGACGTCGAGCTCTCCAACGACCTCCAGGTCACGCCCGGACTCTCCCTCGAAACGACGCGGCCGCGCTGCAATCTGGGATGCTGAGCTCCTTGTCTCTGCTGCTCCGGTCTGTGTCTGCAGGTGTGCAAGGTGTATGTGTCCGTGTTCGGGGACGAGAGGGGGAAGAAGGTGGCCATGGCCGGGCTCAAGGACAAGACCAAGTACGTCAGGAGCCAGATTGGCAAGCGGATGAAGCTGCGCCTCACGCCCGAGATTCGGTTCATCGAGGACGAGTCCATGGAGCGCGGAAGCAGGGTATGCTTGATTCTGGTTTTTTGCTCTGACAGACATTGACCTGTTACGAAATGCTTCACCATCACCATCACCACGAGCTTTCACCCATTTTTCATCTTTCACTAGTTCATGGCCAGACCTTATTCATCATTCACTGCCTGCTAGTATTTGTTACTACTACCATCGTTGCTGCTGCAGAGCAGAGTTATCGACACCACGTTTTTTTGAACTCGTTTGCATGACCATTCGATACTGCCTTCTGCGATCGTTGTAAAACATAGTACGAAATACTTATCTTAACTGATCCTGTTTATCTTCCCTTGCAATTTGCACGCTGTACGTGACAGCTGACAGTCGGTTGCTTCTCTGGTTACATTCTGTAGTGTATTTGCAGTTCAGTATAAGGTGAAAATTAGAATCATCATTTGCTTGTTATATGGATAAGAATCACTGTATATGTTTTGCCGACAATATATTAGATGTGTACTTCTTCTCTGTAGGGCCGGAAAGTAGAAATGCTTCAGTTTTCGTATAGCTCAGAGTCTGTAGAATGGTCATTTTAATCTGCCATAGGATCTACTATATTGTTACCACAAAGAATCATTACATGGAGCATTTTTCATATTTTTCTCATATGTACCAGTAAGATCTTTGTCTAACCGATTCACCTCTGCAGATTCTTACTATACTGGACAAACTAAAGGAGGAAAGGGAGCAGAGAGAAGGAAATGGTGAAGAAGAAGATGGAGAAGCTTCAGATATGGCAGAAGAAGATGATGGTGACTGGGAGGGGGATGAGCCAGATGAGGAGGACATAATTTATGTAAAATAGCCCACTCCTTCTCAAAGCTCGGTCACAATTCGTTCAACTTCAGAGCTCATCAGGTCTGTTTCTTGCCCTGAGCAAGCTCTTAAAGTATGGCAGGTTGCCATAGTATTTAGGTTAGCTCATGCAATGCGTATGTATAGCAGGATATACTCCTGTGTGCTAATAAAGGTCATGGATGAGACACTAGGCGAGCAACTAAAAAGAAACTATTTTAACTTCAGCGGTAACTGAATTTACAGTACAGGCAATTTAATTAAAAAAAAAATCTGGATTGGATCAACATGTCCCTAGTGCTATATTAAGCATGCCACTTTGGAAATGTCAACTTGTAGCATGTAATACGTTGTTACCTTGTTACTGCAGTTAAATACGTGACAAATGCGATATGTTCTGCTGATGAGAACTTAGCAAGTTTTTAGAAATGTGATGATTGGCATTATCCATCTCTGCAGTTCTTGTAGAGTTTAGATCCACGTTCACCTCGTTGACAAAGCGCTCCATGGTATCTCGTCCCTTGAAGAGCTTCGCAGAGACATCTATGCTGCCAATTAGAAGAATCAGGGCAATTTCCATTCTTTCAAGACTGATGATATCTAAATCCAATTTAGTGGGCGCATTATCGTCATGCCATGTTCACCGGATCAGTATCTGACCATCAATAGGAGACAGTTTCCACTGATGTCCATCCTTGTCTGTATGCTAACTGGTCCCTGTTATGTCATGTCCGCCTGTTGTGTGTCTATTCGTCTTACTGAACATGGAGCTAGGCACTTGCCTTTCAGCTTTCAGTTTTGTATTTGGTCTTTGAACTGTCTTTTACATCTTTGTTTAAATTGTTTTCTGGTGCAAAGGCCAAAGGCAGATAGGCAATGTTGTCTGGTGCCTGGTGGTTCCTTTTTGGTGGTGGTCCTGCAACTGTAAGATGCAATGGCCAAAGGCAGACAGGCATTGTTAAACTGTTTTACCTTGACCACTAGCTGAATTTACAGTAAAACCAATTTCCTTAAAGAAAACCTGGATTGGATCAACAGGTCCTTAGCATATCGAACGTGCCACTTTGGAAATGCCAGTCTGTAGCACATAATATGTTACCTTGTTGCTGCAATTCATCAAGTAATAGATGTGACATCCGGTGACTATGTGATGATGAGAACTTATCAAGTGTTAGTGTTATAATTGGTGTTATCTATCCATGCAGTTCCCCTAGAGTTTTGTTCCTTGTCCACCTCATCGGCAAAGCGCTCCATGGTAATGTCAACACTTGAAGACTGACGAAATCTGAAGCGGATTTAGCGGGCATAATATTGTACCATGTTCACCAGATCAGTACCTGACCTGACCGTCAATAGGATACGGTTTCACTGATATCCATCCTGTTCTGTATGCTAACCAGTCCCTGTTATGTCCACCTGTTGTGTCTGTTCATCTCGCTGAACATGGAGGCACACTCCTTTCATTTTTGTATTTGGTTTGGGAGCTGTCTTGTACATCTCCCTTAAAATGTTTTGTAGCCCAAAGGCAGTTAGTAGGTAACATTGACTGTTCATTCCCCTTTTTGTGGCGGTCCTGTCCTGTAAATCTTGTGCCCTGTTCTTCAAAATGCAGTGTGGGGTCTTCAATTTGGGGGAAAGGGGTAGTAGCTAGCTGCACATTCAATGGGCTCGTTATGATTTGTTGGTTATCATAATGGGGGTGATCATAAGGTAGGCGCTTGAAGAAACTTTTTGTTTCAGTCAGTTTGTTCCCGTCCATCCGATGTGCATCCAATGGCTCAGGCGGCTAAATATACTTTACTATATTGGTAATTGTCCGTGCATTGCAACGGGGGCACACCTATTTTATTCTATATACAACTATTCTATTCTATATGATACATCACACTTCAGTTAACTTATTAATAGGTTTTCTCTTTATTGGTTTAGATGATGTAACCATTATAAGACAGTACCGGTTGGAGGTGAAAACACGGAGTATAAGAGATAATGGACTAGAAAACAAGAATCGTGCATTTGTAAAATTGATTCCTTACAAGGTACAACTACCTAGCTAACACAACTATGTAGTACATAAAACTCAAAAGAAATGATAGTACGAACTTAAAGCTAGTAAACGTGTAGTCATGTCTTCATTATCACTTTACCCAAATGGTATTTTTATTAAATGGCCTTTCCCACTTCCACTTGATCAAAAACACGAACTACGGCGACAAGGAAGGCCAGCATGCCTGCTCTTCCCTCCCCCCTTCCCCCAGCCCCGCCACCACCACCGCCCCACCACCAACGCCGGCCACCCAGCCTCTCCGTCTCAACTTTACTCGTCGCCGCGCTACCGACCGCCGAGACTTGATGACTTGCGGTCCAGCGGCCATCGCGCCGCCCTCGGAGTTGGAAACGCCATGGGTGCTGACTTGAAGATCAAGTTTGGTCACCATCCTTCAACCTATCACTCCCTTCGCCACAAAAACTCCGGCATCCATTTGGTTCTCAACGTGAGCGCGCTGCCATGGAGATCGACCCCTCATCATTGCTCGCTTCCTCCAAGGTTGCCTTGGAGGAAAGTCCGATATGTTCATGGCCCTTCAGCTCTCCTCCACCACGTTCCGCTTCACTGTCTCCTCGGCTCCGGTCGCCCTCGCCATTCTCCGGGAGAAAGAAATTGACTCCCCTCGCATTCACATCTCCTTCCTAAGGTGCTCGCCAACTGATGCCGCTAAGGACACACCACCATCCATCATCCAACGCCTCCTCCCACCGCCTCCTACAAGACAACCACTGCTGTCGCCGACAACCGCCTCCCTCGCTCCACGTACCTTCGACATTGGCGATCGCATGCAACATGCATTCCGCTTCATTAACCAGTCGCTCTGCCTGGACTCCACGATCGGCCTCGCTTTCCAGGCAAAGCTATGGCAGACCAAACGCTCAATGGTCTCTCCACCACGCCATGCTCCTCCAATACGCGCTGACACCATCATCTTTTTCCACTCATACACTCTACCCCTTGACCGCTACCTCGTTGCAGCTCTACTGCAAACTAGGTTCGGGGGTAGAGCCAAAAACTTCGACGTACAACAGTTAACGTCATCGGCATACTCCTTCTGCGTCGCCTCGCTAGACGCGCAGGAATGGATCACTGCGTGCTCACCCATCTCCACGCCATTCTTCTACGCCTCCATCATCGCCGCTGCACCTGCGGCAGCCACGGCCGGTCCAGCCAATCTGGCTGCCTCTACCAAGCTGCACTCGCCAACTATGATGGCTATCGCTCAACCTGCGTCCCTCCCCGACCCGGTCGCCCTGCCGGAAACAACAGCACCGCCTCTCGGCGCCGCAACTGAGGTTAGGCCTTTCCGCCATGGATTAAAATTCTTTAACCGTATTCTAAAAATGTACCACACTGAGATTACACGTCCTATTTTCCCACCTCGCCACACACCAATAGTTCCTCTTTGGATAGTTTGCAATTCTAAAAGTATTAACCCAAATGTTACCTTCATAAGCAATGTACTAGACTACCACTTTTCGGTCAAACCAGTGTTCCAGGCAACTAGGCTGTCAGGCTACGTGTTTCGTTCCTTTGTCGTATCAAAAGAAGTCAGGTTTGAAATCCTAATGAGCTCGCCGCTGGTTTTCAAATGCTTCGCCCTTCATTTCTTTGACCAGCACCACTCTGCCACTGCTTATGAACAGTCCATAGCTGCCACCCGCGGACCAAGCACGTTTGAACAAAAAGAGCCAGATCCACCAACGTTGACTAAATCCATTCTCGGCCCATACCTGCCTCCACACCGCATGAAACGGCCACCCTCGCCGCAAACACCATGCACGAAAACCCGGATTAACCAACGGGCCAACCGCTGCTCACAACGATACCCACAACACGTCTCCAACAACTCCCTGCCACCGCCCTACCCCGAATATCCGCAAGCCCACAGACGCTTTGCTTTTGACCAATGCTGAAACCGAGGATCGAGCCACCATGCCTAACCTCGACAACGACAAAATCAGCCCATCCAGTGATCAGTTCACATCCGTGATGTGGAACCCCACTGGCCATCACCGCTCTGACGACGATCGACTCCACCGCGCTCTCGGACCATGCACCACTGACCACGCCTCCGGGACCCCATCTCGGTGCACCGGCAACAACCTGCTGCCGTGCCCGCTAGCATGCATGCATGCGCCCATGCCGCCGCTTCGACCCACGTAAGCAACCCGCCCGGTAGCTGCATGCGTCATGCGAACCTAACCCATTCCCCGCCAATCCGTAATGCGGCCATCACCATCGAAAGCAAGTGCCAGCCACGATCTTTTGACAACACGCATGACGCCCCACAGGACACGCACTGACCCCTTGTCCTATCGGGACGCACTACTCTCCCCTCCTGCATGCATCACCGCCCACTCCGCCACTCCTATAAATACCGCATCGCCACCCATCACCACTCACCACTCCACCGCCACACTGATTGCCCTCTCCAAGCGCCATTGCTTCCGTTGTTTGGCCTCGATCACTAAGTCCAAAACTGCCGCGATCCCATTAGGTGTGCTTTCATTCTTTGGTGCTCCGCCACAAAGCTAGCGGTGCAAAGCTTCCGTCTCCTTCCATTCTTCGCACAACTCCTCAAAACCCAACCACAAATCCAGCCTTCTCCTCCGCTACCACCCCAGCAACACTAAGCATGGCTCATTTCACGCACCAGCTCCGACCGGCCCGCCGACGCGGCCAACCTCGGCCAGCGCCCGTAACGGACCGCTGCTCCACTCCTCGGCATCCCGTCGCCCGTATCATTCCTCCCCGCCACACCACTCGACACCGCCTCCCACAACCTCTCTCCGCCTCGCTGCCAACCCACGACGACATTGAGGCGCTGCGCGCTAGGCTCAACGAGGCACGAGCTGCTGCCGCGTTCGCTCCTCTCCGCTTTGCCGACCGGGCGCTACGGACTAGGCGCCCAACCTGCAGTTTGACCACGCCTCTCATCGTCGCACCACCTGTCTTGTCAGCGATGTCACCACATTGCCTTCGCCCACCCTCGCACTCCCATCCACAACCCAGCTACACTCATCCATGATGCCATTCTTGCGCATGCCGGCAATCCCAGCTTTAGCGTCGCAGGCTCATGGCGTGGGGCTGGTTGCGTCACCTTTGAGTCTGCGGCCGTTCGAGAATACCTCGTCAACCTCGGCTCCATCGACTTCCGAGGCAACCACATCTCCTTCGAGCCGGTTGAGCTGGCTGACCGCGCGTCGCCTGTCTTCGACCAGCTCATCGAGGTCAAAGCTTCGGAGTTCCCTCATGAGCTCACGGCATGATGGCGGCATCGGTGGGCCTTGAGCCACCTTGGTGATGTCTGCTCGGTCGATCACTACTGCGTCGATGGCCGCGACTACACGGCCGTTCGCGCCCTCATCATGGTCGACCGACGACGGCAGCTCCCGGACTCCCTGCCCATTCAGCTCCCCCCATCTAACGACATCAAGGTCGTAAAGATTGCCAGGCTCGCCACGGTCCTTGACCGGATGGGGCCGCTTGACGCGTCCCCGTTCTCCTCCGACTCCGACTCGGATGCGGACGAACGCCCTGCTCCGCGCGGGCGTGGCTCCTACACCCACCAACCCGCCAATGACGACACGCCTCGTGCACCGCCGCCGTCCCCTGCGTCTGGCGCCTACAGCAAACCCTCCATGCTTGCCGGCAAATCCGCCGACCTGCCTACCCACGTCTCCTCCGGCGACGACGGCCCTGCCGTCCAGGGCAACCCAGTCCTCATCATCTCTTCCGACAGTGACTCTGCACCACCGTCTCAGAGGGCGTCACCTCCATCGGCGTTCTCTGCGCCCATGGTGATCGGCTCCTCCTCAACACCTGCCATCGCCACCCGCCCCACACCATGCATCGCCATATCGGCCAGCCCGATCTCTTCTCCCGCGCCCCCAACTATGGAGGCCAAGAACCACGACGCACACATGGATGCGCCAACTCCACCCACTGCCATGCAGCTGCCGTCGGCGTTCCGCCCGTACGACAGCTCGACATCCTCCGCCCTCGGCATCGACGCCTCCGCCATCACTTTCTCCACTGGGGCATCATCGTCCGACCCCTCCCTCCATGAGGCGTGCCATAAGCCGCCACAGCGCCAAGCGCGCCCACGGACAAGGCTATGGGTGCGGCGGAGCTCTCGCCCGCTGCCAAGGAGCCACGAGTCTACACTGACATGACCACCAAGGCCACCCGTGTCCGAGCTGCGCGTCTCACTGCCTCCGACGTGGCAAAAGCGCTCAAGGACGCCATCCATGATGCCAAGCTTGACATCCCCGGCGCTTTTCGCCTCTGCTGCAGCCCTGGCGGACATCGCCATGCTTTGCGGTGCTGACGACGCGGCTGCCGCCTCCATTGCACAAGCCGATGAGACCATCCCCGACGCTGCTGCTGACGTCGAACCATGATGTACCTAACCTATCGTGCAAGCCCATGTGGCGTCCCGACGGCGACCAGCCGTCCCTACCGCGACCCTAAGACATGGGTCTACTTATTCCCCCGTGTGTGTGTCTGGAGCAGTTCTTCTATTGTTCCACTTATCCACTTCTTTCTCATATGTACCACCTACCTACTTCTACTTTGGTTAAGCCTAGGTGTCGCCCTCGTACCCTATGAGTAATACAACTCTATCTATCTGCTCGTGGAATGTAAGAGGTTTGGGTGATGACTCAAAATGTGCTGACATCCTCTCTGAACTAATCAGTATCAACCCCCACTGCGCACTACTACAAGAATCAAAACTAAACGAGATTACCGACCAAAAGTTTAGATCCTTCTTGCCACGGTCCTTGGACCAAAAATTTTTCCTCCCAGCGGACGGATCGGCCGGAGGAACCGTCTCGGCTTTTAATAAAAACTACTTCTCCCCCATCTCTCATTCCCACCACAAGTTTGCCACATCCGTTAAACTTACATCGCTAGCTTACCCCCTCCCCTTGGTCATCACTAATATATATGGACCATCAAGTCGCAATCTCAAACAAGCCTTCCTTGATGAGCTCAGAGAAATTCAGGAAGATGATCAAACTCCTTGGCTAATTGTAGGGGATTTCAACCAGATACGATTCTCTAACGAAAAAAATAACAGCAACTTCCACCAGCGCGAGGCCAACGCTTTCAACTCTATGATCAACGACCTAGCACTAATCGAACTACCCCTCCTAGATAGACGCTTTACTTGGTCAAACAAACGAACATCGCCAACCCTTGAACGCCTAGACCGAGCTTTTTTTAACCTCGCTTGGAACAACTGCTTTCCCAACACAACTCTTTCCTCTCTAACACGTATCACATCCGATCACGTCCCTCTAATCATAAATATCCAAACAACTGTTCCAAAGCCACGCCACTTTCGGTTTGAATCTGCCTGGACCCTAAACACTGCCTGTCACACGATAATTCAAAAATGCTGGGCCCAAAGACCCCACTCAAACCAACCACAAAACCCAGCAAACACCCTTGCCAAAAATCTAAAAACAACCCGATATGCTCTAAAACAATGGGCATCAAAACGATCACCAGCTCACCTTCGCGAGGCCTCTGCAAAACAAATAATTAACCTTATTGATCTCAAGGAGGAGGCTCGACCTCTATCTAACGCTGAAACTTTGCTTCGGCTGGTCATCTCCGACACCCTTCGCTCAGCGATTGCTGAAAAAATGGCCTTCTGGAAACAACGTGGCAAAGTTCGCGCGGCCATTGATGGAGAAGAGAACACGCAGTATTTCCATGCCGCTGCGTCCCAGCGCCTACGTAAGAATACCATAACTTCCCTCCTAGCCGATGGGAATGAGTTCCACTCCCACGCTCAAAAAGCAACTATACTGAAAGATCATTTCTCCGCAATCATAGGATCCGCACCCCAAACCTTCTGGTCTTTCCAGCCGCAAAACTACTACCCAACGACCCTACCACAGCTTAACGCACTCGACTCTCCATTCACAAATGACGAAATTAAAGACGCCTTCCTCCAAATGAATCACCTCGCTAGTCCTGGTCCAGATGGTTTTGGCCCGCTATTCTATAAAAAATATTGGAATCTGATTAAGGCTCCCATATTCTCATTTATGACAGAATTCCAAAACCTCACCTCACAAACTGAATGCCTAAACCGAGCACACTTAATTCTCCTTCCCAAAAAAGACCGTGCAAACACTCCTGACGCCTACCGCCCCATCTCCCTTCAAAACTGCCCCATAAAAGCAGTCGCAAAGGTTCTCACAAACAGATTAAAACCCTTCATCCCGCTACTGGTTCACGAAAACCAAACGGGGTTCATCTCAGGCCGTTGCATCGCAGAAAACTTCGTTTATGCTACCGACCTCGTCGGCGCCTGCCACACCAGAAAGGCACCAACAATGGTAATAAAATTAGACTTTAGCAAAGCCTTCGACTCACTATCTTGGGACTCCCTGCTATCAATCCTACGTTGCCGTGGTTTCCCGTTTAAATTCACAGCTTGGATTCATGACCTCCTCTCCACCGGGAAAACTGCAGTTATGCTTAATGGGATCCCAGGGAATTGGACTAACTGTAAGAATGGACTTAGGCAGGGAGACCCCATTTCTCCTTACCTCTTCATCATTGTTGCAGATCTTTTGCAACAAATGATTCAACAAGACTGCAACCTTTCACACCTCAGCCACCCCCTATTCCCACATCTTCCGCCAACTGTCCTACAATATGCCGATGACACTCTAATTATCGCCAAAGCATCTAATGACGGCGCCCACCAACTAAAAAACATCCTACATAACTTCGCACTGGCCACTGGCCTCACTATCAATTTCACTAAAACAACGTTCGTACCCATGCACGTCCCACCACTCTTGGCAGACTCCATTTCCTCCACCATGCAATGCACAACATCAACCTTCCCTCAGATCTACCTAGGACTACCCCTTGCACCCACACGACTACCCTCGAACGCCTTCCTTCCCATCATTGAGTGTTGTAGAAAATTCTTAACAGGCTGGCGTGCAAAAATCCTTTCCAAAGGAGATAGGCTCATCCTACTATCCGCAGTCCTTGACTCCATACTGGTTTATTTTATGTCTGTCTTCCTCATCCCCAAAAGCGTTATAAAAAAACTAGACTCGATTAGGCGTGCTTTCTTCTGGGTCGCAGAGGAAACGTGTACCGGTGCTCAATGCTTAGTTGCCTGGAAAAATGTGTGCAAACCAAAAAACTGTGGTGGCCTAGGCCTAAAAAACTTACATAAACAGAACAACTGTCTGTTAATGAAATTCGCGGTCAAAGCTCTACTCCCGAATACAACACCATGGCTAGATTGGCTCGCCTTGCAACACCCCAATGCTCTCGTCGCCCCGCAAAACAGCCACTCCTTCATTGCACGCACTATACACCAGCAACTTCCAGGGCTACATGCCATCTCCTTTGTACTAACACACTCCGGCACAAACACTTATTTCTGGCTAGATGCATGGATTCACCAGAAACCCCTCGCTACGTTATTCCCCTGCCTTTACTCTCACACCACCTTACCCCTAGCTCGTGTGGCTACTATTTTTAACTACGGTTTAGATTCAATCCTACGGAACCGCCTAACCTCTAATGCTGCTACCGAGTTGTGTTCTGTGTTGTCCCTCCTGCAGGATTTCCAGGTGTCGCCCGGGCCAGACGAGCGCTACCTAAATGGTGGCGTGTGCTTCTCCACCAGGGCAGCCTACTCGCTCACCATGGCCGACGACTCGGCCGATGACATGCATGCCATCCCAACATGGTCTTCATGCGTTCCCAACAGAGTGAAAATTTTTGCATGGCTGCTGTTTCGAGGTCGACTCAACTCCAAAAGCAACCTTCTCCGTAAACTTGTGGTCACTGACTCGCTATGTCCACGTTGTGGGTTCGATGGTGAGACTCACTCACACATATTCATCAACTGCCCATTCGCACAGCGGATATGGCAAAGGATTGGCATTTGTCCCTCGGCCACCATTGCCGGCCTCTGGGACTGCCATCTTCCCTCTCACTAGATGCGCTATCCGGCACTCCATCCTACTCATTATCCTATGGAAGATCTGGGATTCGCGGAATGCAATGACCTTCAAACAGCAAAATCATTGCAGTACCCTCACCCTTAAGAGAATCATTGATGATCTCATGCTCTGGACGCACAGGATGAAGAAAACAGAGCACAAGCAGGCCGCCTCCTCATGGCGTTCCTACCTCTTATCACGATTACACGTGCCTATGTAATTTCACCTTGTAATCACTCGAACGATGGGTTACAAACATTGAGAAATATATTCAGGTGGGGAGCTCCCCCTCCGGTGATTTTTCAAAAAAAAAAAAAAAACTATAACCCTTTTGTGGAGATCCATTCTATGCACATCTACCAATGATGAAGGAGCGCTGCTATACACACGACACGATCTTTTCCAGCCGATGTTCGCACGACGTGGCAAATCCAACCATTCATGCGTATAACAAAATGAAGCTCACCCATCAGATTGTCCGTCGTCTCAACATCGTGCATATAGTATCGTCTGTCCAGTAGTTCCGATGATGAAGTCAATGGCCCATCCTGTTGCTCTAGTGGTGAAGCAGTGATACTTCACAATGCAGGCGAAGTCCTCCCTTTGTAGAGTTTTGTGCGGATCAGAAATACAGCTCTTAGCACATTCGTCGTAATCTGCAAACATACAATGCTTCTTGTCGCTAGGACAGCCGAGAAGAGCGTGTCTGCAAGTATGAAGCGCACCACACATAGGGCAAAGCTGCTGGGGGTATGGTGTGGGAGAGGATGGTGTTGCAGGCAGGGGTGATGAAACCCTTTCTGATGAAAGGCTCGGGGATACGTGGGGGATAACTTCTTCGCGATGAAGGAGGACACGCCATGAAATTTTTGAGCGCGGCGTTCCATAATGTTTTTATTTTCACACATCCCCTTTTTCCCCACGCCTCTTATTCCATAAAGTTTTATTTATTTATTTCCTTCTCTTGTCTCTCCATCCTTCTAGCTATTTCCTCCCTTTTCTCATCGTTGTACTATGCAAATGATAGCAAAGGAAATGGGTATTATCTCGAGTACATAGACGGAGAGAGGGAGAGACAGAGTTTGATGCCAAACGCAGGTATACCTGAGCGAGAGTAGATGGAGCAGTAGACTATATGTATACACCAGCAAGGTGGAAGGTTGTTGGGTGAGTCGTAAAAGTACCATCCTACACTGATTCATGTCCTACATACATCAGTAAAGCGACCTGCACTTGTTTTTGAAGAAGATTTCTATCTACCTAGTCCAGTTAAAACTACTTCCTCCATTCCTAATATATGACGTTTTGGTACTTCAATGAACTACCAAAACATCATCTACCTTGTAAAGGATGAAGGGTAGCAGAGAGAAGGTAATGGTGAAGAAGATGGAGAAGCTTCAGATATAGCAGAAGAAGAAGATGGTGAGTGGGAGGGAGACGAGCCGGATGAGGAGGACATAATTTATGTAAAATAGCCCAGTACCTGTTGAAGCTTGGTCACCATTCGTTCAACTTCAGAGCTCATCAGGTCTATTTCTTTCCCTGACCAGGCTCTTCAAGTATAATAGGTCTGTCATAGTGTTAAGTGCTAGTTTAACTCTTGCAATGTGTGTGTACAGCAGGATATACTCCTGTGTGCTACTAAAGTCATGGAGGAAAAACCAGGGTGGCAAGTAAAATAAACTATTCTACCTTGAACACCAGCTGAATTTACAGTAAAACGTATTTACTTAAAGAAAACCGGGATTGGATCAACAGGTCCTTAGCATATCAAACGTGCCACTTTGGAAATGTCAGCCTGTAGCATATAATACGTTACCCTGTTGCTTCAGTTCAGTAAGTGACAGATGTGATATGTGGTGACGATGTGAGATGACAACTTATCAAGTGTTAGAAATGTTGTAAGACTGGATTATAAATTTATAATTGGTGTTATCTATCTGTGCAGTTCCCCTAGAGTTTTGTTCCTTGTCCACCTCATCGACAAAGCGCTCCGTGGTATCTCAACACTCGAAGGCTGACGATATCTGAAGCGAATTTAGCGGGCATAATATCTGACCTGACCCTCAATAGTTTCGCTGATGTCCATCCTGTTCTGTTTGCTAACCAGTCCCTGTTATGTCCACCTGTTGTGTCTGTTCATCTCACGCCTTCCATTTTTCCATTTTGTATTTGGTTTGGGAGCTGTCTTGTACATTTCCCTTCAAAATGTTTTCTAACACAAAGGCGGGTAGGTAACATTGACTGTTCATTCACTTTTTTGGTGGCGGTGCTGTCCTGTAAGATATAAACTTCAAGCTTCCCGTAATAAATTGGAATGGCAAATTGTCTGCCCTGTTTTTTCAAAATGCAGTGCAGAGTCTCAAATTTAGGGGAACGGGGTAGTAGCTAGCTGCAAATTCAGTGGACTCGTTATGATTTGTTGGTTACTCCCTCCGTAAATAAATATGAGAGCGTTTAGATCACTAAAGTAGTGATCTAAACGCTTTTATATTTGTTTACCGAGGGAGTACAAGATTGGAGCTGATTATATGTTAGGCGCTTGAAAAAACTTTTCGTTTCAGTCACTTTGTTCCCGTCCATCAGATGTGCATCCAATGGCTCAGGCGCCTCAATATTTTTTGCTCAACTTCATCGATGGGCTCTGGTGGGCACACGGTGGCGATCAGATCATTGTGTTCACGACGAACCACCTGGAAAAGCTTGAGACCGCACTAATCCGGCGTGGGAGGCTGTGCAGATGAAACCCACAGACGTAGCGGAGTGCCCGATAGCGTCGAAGCATGACGAAGATGCTTGCACCGGCCGTCTCATGGACGAGCTGGTGAAGAAGGCCGAGAGAAACAACGTGCCAATGACAACGAGAAGCATGATAAAGAGGCGAAGGAGCGTGTTCCACTGAAAAGGGCGAAGAAGGATGGTAAATCCTATAGGATGCTCACCGCGTCGTAATGTCGACGCTTCGCATAGGTGGATACGCGAGAGAGTGATGCAGTGGCCGACCGATTCTAGCATTCGTATTTTTCTGTATTGCTTTTTTCTTCCGGTTTTGGGAACCTTCTAGAAGGTTCCTGAACGGGTTTTTTGTCCTGGTTTTATTGCTTTTTTGGTTTTTCATTTTTTGTTTCTTCGTTTTCTATATTATTTCCTTTTTCCTGTTTCTTTCGTCCTTTTTGTTCTTTTTTCCGTTTCTTTTTTGCTTGACCTTAAATTCTAAAATTTCATAAAATGTTCCGAATTTAAAATTTTGTTCAAACATAAAAATGTTCATGCTTTAAAGTGTTGTTATCCAAAATTTTTCACTTTTCAAAAATGTTCCACAACTTTTTAGAAAAATTGGAGATTTCAATTAATAATTCCATCTAAAAAATTATTGCAAATTCGAAAATTTTCAAATTTGCTTGGGAGATTCAAAAAATGTTCACGTTTTTTAAAAAAATATCACAAATTTCACAAAATGTCCATGCTTTAGAGTGTTGTTCGAGGGTTTAAAACAATGTTCCTGTTTCAATAATTGTTCAGAAATTTCCAAATATGTTCTTATTTTAAAAATTGTTAAGGAGTTTAAAAAAGTTCTAGTTCCAAACAAATTTCACGTTCCAAATTTTGGTCTGGAATTTCAAAGAAATATTCCAGTTTGAAAAAATGTTCGGGCTTCCAAATTTTGTTCCAGAAGTTCAAAAAATGTTGGTGTTACATTACTTTGTGGAATTCAAATAAATGTTCGCATTTTGAAAACAAATCAAGAGTTTTAGAAAATATGTTTCAAAAAAATTGTTCATTAGTTAAAAAATCCCGTTTTTTGAAAATGTGTGAGTTTTTAAAATTTGTTAACGAATTTGGAATGTGCTCACATTTTTTCAAAATAAAAATGTTTACTGTTTGATTAAAAAACATATCGTCGCTGGTTTTGGTTCTTTAATTATTTCGTGCAGTTTGGTATATAAAGCAACGTACGCTAGGTCCAGTGGTAATGGCACTTCTTTGGCCACAGGAGATCTTGGTTTGATTCTCACTGCTGTTCGCTAGCTTCGGCCGGCCCAGTCGCGGCGCCCACTGTGAGGCCTCTGGAAGGCCAGGGCCGAGGGCAACTGGGAATAGAAGCGGGGCCTTCATGTGGAAAATTGAAAAATGCAACAAGGGCCGTCAGATGTTTGATGGATGTGAGAGAATTTGTGTGAGAGACATGGTGGAGGGATTTTTATCATACTCTCTCCGTTTCTAAATATAAACATTTTTAAGGATTTCAATACGGACCACATAGGAATGTTACGTATATTAGAGTGTGAATTCACTCATTTTGCTTCGCATGTAGTTCATATTGTGTTGGAAGGAATCTTTAAAAGGCTTATATTTAAAAACAGATGGAGTAGATAATTCTTAGTCAGTGGAGCTTCCACGAAGGGAAAACATGGGGTTCCAGCGGCCCACACACACTCTATTCTAGTCTTCCTCGGAAGGGCTAGCGTTTTGTGTGGTAGACAATTTAGATGATTCTTAATTTTCTGGCTGTGACGATCATTACTACGTAGTGAGCAATGTGTGATCGTTTCTGTCTCTATGGAGCTAGGATCGTTGCCAGGCTCACTGTCTCTACTGTGCTTCCTGCTATATGGCACACATCTAGCGATTCCAACTTGCCCTCTATTACGTGCAATAAACTAAAGTCAGAAATACAAAGCCGGTATACCGAAAATCCATAGCTCGACACGAGCACGATCTTGTATGAACAGTAAAATCTAATAAAATAGCAAAAAGAAATTCAAACAAATCTGAAAATTTTATATGCATCAAAGATGAACAAGTTTCCTGGGGGCATGCAAAGTTTCATGGAAATGTAACATAGGAGGAACTCGAGACTGAAAAAACAAAATCAGTGCTCCAAAATAAAAAATTCTGAACCTTTCTCAAAACTCTGTTTTCTTTTTGTCTAGAGCTTCTATGATGTCATATCGCCATGATTTTTTTCTATTGTTTTTACTGTTCATCACCATTAGCATATGCTCCCCAGCACCAAAATGCCGTCCTTCCGGTATACTCTATACTCATAAAATGCAACGATTTGGTGCCCAGGTGCAGAAGTATGCTCTACACTCATAGAGTGCAGCGACTCGGTGAACAGTAAAATATTTTAAAATAGCAAAAAGAAAAAAAGTAAACGTATGAATTTTTTTGTCATCCAAGATGCTCGAGTGCGTGATGTGAAAATCCATGATGTTTGGACATTCGAAGAGGTTGTGGCAAAAAAATGGTTGTGAAAGATACTTTGAAAAACACAATGTTTGTGCCCGATTTTTTATTTTTTGCCTAGAGCTCCTTGCATGTCCAAGCACCACGAAATTTTGCACGCTCCTTGCGCGCTGAAGCATCTTCGATGCCAGCAAGATTAGTTTTTTTACTATATTTTTTATTTGCTGTTTATCAGGTAGATGAGCACATGATAGGGTGACTACCAGCTTCATATGTACATGTATTTACTGTTCACCAAATTTACTGTTCATGAAGTGTAGATGAGCGCATGGTGGAGTGACTACGCCCCCTGTGTACATGAATTATCCATACTCATATGTCTTTTCTCTACCATCTCTTTCTCCTGTTTAGGCTCAGAAGTCATAGAAGATAGTTGGACGACCAGTGGTGGAGTGAGTAAGCTGCTGGGCATCCCCTCGTCCATCATTTCTTCTGCCGGTGTATGCTGGGTAGAGACCTCCTCCGCGTATTTTTCTCGCTATATCTTCGGAAACTGCGGTAGAAAAGTGGTTGATTACCTTCGATCCGGTTTCAGATGTAGATAGGGCTTTTTTCTTAAAGACCCTATTCAAGATAGAGGGTGCCCCATTCAAGACAAGGGGTCCATGCCCCCCCCTCCACCAACATGATCTATTAAGTGCTTACTTATCCTCTTAATAATATTACAAAGTGAAGAGGAATTTTTCAGTAGTCATGGTTCGGCCCCTGTATCACAAGTTTGATTTATCTGGCCTCTTCTAACTCTAGATCCAGGCTCCACCACTGGATGTGGTTTCCTAGCCTGGAGTCCTCCATGCTCATATGTCTTTTCTCTACCATATCTTTCTCCCATTTGGGCTTAGAAATCATAGAAGGTAGTTGGACGAGCAGCGGTGGAGTGACTAAGCCGTCGGGCATGCTCTCGTCCATCGTCTCTTTGGCCACCGAAGGCTGGATGGGTAGCTTCTCCCCATCTATTTCTCCCTATCGCTTAAAAAATTGCGGTAGAAAAATGGTTGATTACCTTCGATCCGGTTTTGGATGTAGACAATGCCTTTTTTCTCTATCAAGACTGGGAGTATATCCCCCCCCCCGGTCTATTAATTCCTTACTTGTCCTCATAATATCATTTCTAAGTGAAGTGGAAATTTTTGGGAGATTGTATCATTTGCCCTACATTACTTGGGCGTGCGGCTTTAGCACAACAGTCGTAATCTGATTCTCACCCAGTAAAATAAAGAGTCCTACGTATCTTATTAGTTAACTTAAAGATAGAGAAGAAAACAGAGAGAGCCATAAGATTAATTATCTTCCTTTCAGTTAGAGATAGTTTCTTTTTACAAAAACGTTACCTGACAACAGTTCGCCAGGGGGCCAATCCTAGCGAATTGTCTCACTGCGATCGCACGAATCTCGACACAGAGCCGACGCCGTGTAGGATTGTTGGAGTAGTTTGCTGTTCAGCTGCTTCTAACGAACGCCCGTTTGTTTTTCTCTCCAAAAAATAACGAGGTGAGGGATCGAACCGCGACCCCCTGCGTATGCTAAGGCGCCCATCACCGCATGATGAGAGGGCTTTTGTGAATGTTTTGTGTTTAAAATGCCACATATTTTGCAATACCGAAAATCCTGATTTCTTTTTCATTTTCTCAAATGGCAGTTTTTTTATAGCATGGCAATTTTTAAGGGGATGGCTTTTTTTATAAGAGAATGGCAGTTTTATTTTTTTATAGCATGTCATTTTCTTAGAGCATGATATTTTTATTAATGAGAGATAACATTTTTTATTTTAATGGTATGGCATTTTTATTAACAATAGGATGACATTTCTATTAACAATAGGATGGCATTTTTATCAATAATAAGATGACACTTTTTATTATTAAGAGAAGACATTTTTATTTTTATTGGCATGGTATTTTGTTTACTAAGCGAATGGCATTTTTATTTAATTACAGGATGGCATTTTTATCAATAATAGGATGGCATTTAAATTATTGAGAGGATGGCACTTTTTGTTACAAATAGGATGGCATTTCTTAATGTTTGAGAGGATGACATATTTTTATTGGCATGACAATTTTTTTCGGGCTTATCCAGATAGAACTTTTTATCTAGAGGATGACAGTTTTATAAAGTCGTGCATCAATTTTTTTCACAGCATGGAATTTTCCCAATTTATAGATTTTTGTTTTTTTTCAAGGGATTTTTAACCCGAGGATTGCAGTTTTGAAGTTTAGAATGAATTTTTTTATTTTTTGTAGGTCATACCACCTTTCTAGTCGTACTCATTTTATTTTTATAATATTTGAGAGATGAATTTTTTTTATTAAAGTAGCATGTCATTTTTTTCATTAGTTAAATCTTGGCAATTAGGGTCTTCTTAACGTTCGTTGGAGGGTGCCTCTACTAGCATAAGACACGTGTATGTAAAATTTCAGGACGAAATACGCGAAATAAGGGCTGTGCGAAAAAGACAAACATGTGCCTTTTCAACACATGATACTATTTATCCCAAAAATCCATGACTTTGTTCTTTATGCACGGATCACATCTGAAGGTATTTCATTCTCAAATTTTACACACATACACATCACATCCTTGTATACTTGTACAATTTTTTCAGATTTTTTCGAACCAAAATGTATGAATTTTGAATATCAAAATATGCGCCTTCATAGAGGCCGAGCTCCAAAATGCCGTTCTCTATTACCGGAATCCAACATAGCTCATCATCAATCCCAATAGGATTTCCATTGGTTGGCAACACAATCCCAATAGGATTAGGACCCACCAGGATTACCTTCACCACAAACAAAACCAGTGGCCAGCATAGAGGGGCACCTAATCACCTAACCATACGCGTGCTAAATTCACTGTCACACTGTTCACTATTTTCATACACTAGCGCTAGCGGAGCTCTCTCTACTGTGAATGGCTTCTCTTCTTCCATGGCTGCCATGGCTCGTCGTCCCCCTCCTCTCCGTCTACCTACTCGACCTCCTCGCGCAGGCACGCCGTCGCGACCTTCCTCCAGGCCCCCGCCCGCTGCCGCTCGTCGGCAGCCTCCACCTCCTCGGCGACCAGCCGCACCGCTCCCTCGCCCGCCTCGCCAGGACCCACGGCCCGCTCATGTCGCTCCGCCTGGGCGCGGTCACCACGGTGGTCGTCTCCTCCCCGGACGCCGCCCGCGAGTTCCTGCAGAAGCACGACGCCGTCTTCGCCACCCGGGCCGTGCAGGACGCGGTCGGCGCGCACGCCAGGAGCTCCGTCGCCTGGCTGCCCCACGCGCCGCGGTGGCGCTCGCTCCGCCGGATCATGGCCACGGAGCTGTTCGCGCCGCACCGGCTCGACGCGCTCCAGCGCCTCCGGGCCGAGAAGGTGCGGGAGCTCGCGGCCCACGTCACAAATCTGGCGCGTGTCGGCGCCGCTGTGGACGTCGGCCGCGTGGCGTTCACCACCAGCCTGAACCTGCTGTCTCGCACCGTGTTTTCGACGGACGTGACCAGCCTCGACGACCATGGAGGGTCCAAGGGGTTCCAGGTGCTGGTGGCGGAGATCATGGAGGTGGCCGGCAGCCCGAACGTGTCCGACTTCTTCCCCGCGCTCGCGGCGGCCGACCTGCAGGGCCTGCGCCGGCAGTTGGCGCGGCTGTTCGCGCGGCTGCACCTGGTGTTCGACAAGGAGGTGGACCAGAGACTGGGCCGCCGCGCGCGCGACGCCGCCGGTGAGCCCAGGAAGGAGAACGACGACAACGACGGCGGCGACTTCCTGGATGTGCTGCTGGATGTCGCGGAGCGGGACGACGACCAGCAGTCCGCGCTGCTAGATCGCGACACGCTGCGGTCGCTGTTCTCGGTAAGTAACACATCATAGCCACGTGCATAAGGTTCCTTTGGTCGCTGTCTACCAAGTTGCACTAAACAAATTTACTCTCCGCTAGTGTGGTTCAAACTTATTTTTACGGCCGGGGCAAATCTTGTAGGAAGATTTTTATTTTTACCAGCATGCATGTAGTATATCCATGTGGAAAACAATGGTCGTGGTTGAATATATGATAAAAAAAATATAGCTTATCAAAATATTTTTATTTTGCCCATTCACAATACAGATTGGCGTGCAGATTGCTAAATCTCAGTCAACTGAAACTTAACGAAATTTCAGTTGATGCCATATTCGTTAGATCTTACGTGTAGACCCGTAGAATTTTTATTTTATTTTTTCTTGTTTTTTATATGTTGTGTCACTTGACTGAGACTTGGTTAAGTCTCCGTCGACTGAGATCTAGCCACACCCTTGTTGTTTTTACCAACATGTATATCCATATGGAAACTATGGATGTGGTTGAATATATGATAAAAAAATAGTATAGCTTTTCAAAATATTTATTTTGCCCGTTCACGGTACGGATTAATGTCACTGCATCCGATAATATTTATGACAATACTGATTGTTTCACAACGCATCTATATGTTTTATTAGGATCTGTTTGCTGCTGGCAGTGACACAACCTCCAGCACAATAGAGTGGGCAATGGCGGAGCTTCTTCAAAACCCATCATCAATGGCCAAAGCGCACGACGAACTTGCAAGAGTCATCGGCTCGGGGAGAGACATCGGAGAACCTGACATCGACAGGTTGCCTTACCTCCAAGCTGTCATCAAAGAAACCTTCCGGCTACACCCTCCCGCTCCATTGCTACTACCGCGCCAAGCTCAGACGACCATAAGAATCGCGGGTTACACAATACCCAAAGGCGCACGTGTGCTGGTGAACGTGTGGGCGATGGGACGGGACGAGGCTATCTGGTCTGAGCCTGAGAAGTTCATGCCAGAGAGGTTTCTCGGGAGGGCGGTGGACTATAGAGGCGGAGACTTTGAGCTGATCCCATTTGGCGCGGGGCGCCGGATGTGCCCAGGGATGCCACTTGCGATCAGGATGGTGCATCTAGTTCTCGGGTCGTTGTTGCATCAGTTCAAGTGGAGGCTCCCGACGGAGGTGGGGAGAAATGGGATTGATATGTGTGAGAAGTTTGGGGTGACACTCACGAAGGCCACGCCTCTCCGTGCTGTTGCTACACCAATGTTAGTGGATGACAACCGTTGATGATAACAATTGCTTTTGCTTCTTCTTGTGCAAAATGTATATCTTTATGTTCTGCAGGCTCATGCGTCTTGTAGAGGATCCTGATGTGTCAGGGTGACTTGTTAGTCTGTCGGTGCTTATAAACCTTGTTTAGCTAAGTGGATTTGCCGTTTGTTTGGACTTTAGCCCGGTTTTCTATTAATTAACCGAGCGGTCTCTTGTATCATTTCTGTCTATTCGATGAATATGGGTAGTTAGACCGTCCAGCCCCGTCAGTTTAGCGTGTGTTGTGAGTTGTGACGGTCTTTGGTTGATTTTCCGTTAATTATCTATTCAAATTTTCTTCTTAATTGCTCCCTCCATCCCATAATGTAAGACGTTTTTTGACACCGCACTAGAGTCAAAAAGCGTCTTACATTATGGGACGGAGGGAGTAATAGATTGAGGCATGTCGAAATCCGGTTCAAAAGATAACAGTAATATTGATGCCAGTGGTGGTGATTATATTTCCTTTTCAACTCTTATTTTGCACTTCGTTTATCCTGTGAAATGCGAAGCTCATGTATGTTATTATTTTTTGAACTAAAACCACGTCACTTATTTTCGAACAGAGGGAGTATTTGTTTCTTGCAGGACTTTGAATTCACTATAGGAGAGAACCAGTGTCGTGCCAGCACAGTTTTGAGGTTAATTTTGCATTGCGTTTTGAAAAAGGGTTATCATGTATTCTCTTTCTGACTCGTCATGCCACAGTAGGAAAGAAAAGAAATGCATTGTCACTTCTTATTACTGGGTCGGCCAGGAGGGCCAATAACCTCTTTTTGTGGGAGACAACAGTGTCTTTAATCAATCGTTCAGAGGCTGGCTGGTTCGACGTTGCGGCCGGCCCAGCAGGCCTGACCCCCTTAAATTCGTTCGCCCTAAGTTTTCTCAAAAAAAAGGAAACTTTAGATCAAGTAAATAATACCACATATTGCTAAAAAAAGAGTTTTTTACATGATAATATGTGTCTCATTAATAAAATAAAGATTTAGTTACAAGCCACGTAAACATCGACATTACAGGACTGAAAAGAAAGGATAATCCTATGCAAAAGACCAGCGCATGTCCCTCTCCACTAAGGAAAATGAGATAGATCACCTCTTCACACGAGTTCGACGCGGCTCCATCGCTGGTCAGCAGCTTTATGGACCTCAAAAGTAGTTTACTTGAAGCAAAACCATTGCCGTTGAAAAAATCAGACCGGGGCAACATGTCCCCGGACACGCCATCGAACTCCAGAACATACACCCCTGCATGACTATAGCGTCGAAGGAGGAAACCATAACCGTCAGCCTTCAACCACAAACCCAGCACAAGATGCACCATCTTCCAGCTGTCACTTGCGTAGACAACCGTCTGCGCGTAATCCTGAACGACAAAACCTCCCTGCTCCACCATGACGTCAGAGATAACGCCGTAGCAACGGGGACAGAGCAGAAGGAGAGACACACATGATGGAGCCACCGCCCCCACCTTGCCGGCACCATCCATGAACCCTAACATCGCCGATCTGAAGGATCGGCAAACACACGATGCCATCATCTCCGAAACGCTGCCATGATGAGCACCATCAGTGTGGGAGTGGAGTTGAGGCAGATTTATTCGTCCGGACACCGCCCCCACCACCCCAACGACGCGCCACGACCTAAAAATCCAAACCCTAACTACATAGCGTAGAAACAGGGTCCACCCTCCCTCCTGCTGCCGGAGCAGCAGCCGGAGGGAAAGGGGACACTGGTGGAAAAAAGGCCTTTAGTCGCGGTTCGCAAAGGCCTTTAGTCGCGGCTGTGCAACCGCGACCACATAGGCGCGACTAAAGACCCCCTCCTTTAGTCGCGGCCTCACGAATCATGACTAAAGGCTTTAGTCCCGGTTCTCGTGGCTAACGGGACTAAAGGCCTCCCGCAGGTTTAAATTTTTTACTTAATTTTTTTGCGAATTTTTTCATTTTTTTATTTTCAAATTTCGAATTATTTTAACCTCTAATCTCTAATCACCACCCTCATCACCGCTCAATTTATCCTCTAATCTCTAATCACCCTCATAATTCCAAATCATCTAACTTCCCGAACGGTCACCCATCCTCCCACTCCCCACTGAGCACGCTTAACTTCCGGGTTCTATTCTCCTCGCTTCCAAGTCGCACTTGTTGTTTTCCGACAATAGTAGGATGTCAATTCTATTAACCCTCGTATTTAGCTTGAGCATGAAGTGACACATTTCACTGTTTGAGTTTGAAACTATTGTTTTAAAAACAATAATTATTTAGTAACACTAATATTTTCGAATAATTAGTTTGACCATTTTTGACCACAGTTTGACCAGATTTGACCAAAATTTAAAAAACTGAAATAATTATTTAGTAACACTAATATTCTAGAATAATTAGTTTGACCATTGTTTGACCACAGTTTGACCACAATTTGAAATTTTTGAATTTTTTGCCTCTCCGAACTTAAAAGCCCGTATCTTTTTTTCTCATTAGGTTTTGGGGATTCTAAAAATTCGGATGTAACTTTTCGAGTAGATGATTTTTCATATAAAAACTTTTTCATCCGAGTTCGTATGCAAAAGTTATGCCAATTTTAAGAATTTCAGAGAGATTTTGCAAATAAAGTCGAAATTCATATTTGTTAATTTTCCCAACAACTAGACCACATATCACATGGAAAACTTATTTTATTTTATTTTTTTGACATTTGCATAATTTTCTTTTGTTTTTTCTAAAACTGAAAAGGCGATCCCGGGGGGGTAGAGTTTGAAAATGAGGCCTCAAATCCTTTAGTCGCGGTTGGCGGCACCACGGGACTAAAGGTCTGCCAACCGCGACTAAAGGTTGGGCCATTAGTCGCGGTTGGCCGCACTCAACCGCGACTAAAGGTCTAACCTTTAATCCCGGTTGGCTCGCCAATCATGATCTAAAGGCTTCGGGTTACTGAGGACCTTTAGTCCCGGTTGGTCCGCCCAACCGCGACTAAAGCCCCTCACGTGCACCACCGCCACCGAGCGCTTCAGGCTCAGCCTTTGGTCGCGTTCACCTCGAATCATGACTAAAGGTCCCATTGGTCGCGGTTCCTACAGCTTCGCGACTTATGGGCTGGACGGAAAGCCTGTTTTTCCACCAGTGGGACCAACATCCTGACCGGTGGAGATCGGTGGAAGAAGATCTGCCTCCCTAGTCGCCTGGTTGTGGCGGCGGCTAGGGCTGGAGAAAAATGCCTCGCGTCAAGATGTTTCGCTAAAAAAGAGAGTAAATAATACCACATTGCCAGCTGAGTACGACGTACACCGGCATATATACGTAGCACCCGTCAGTGCACCTGCCGGGCGAGTGGCGCACGCTTGTAACTCCAGCCTTGGAGGGCTAAAGGAGTTGGCATGGCACGGGTGTTTGCTCAGTGGGCCTGAGTGGCATTTAAGTTATTTCACTTGAATATTTTGGAAGTATACAATATAAAAAGAAAAGGCTCTTCAATGGTGGGACATGGCGGCATCGCGCCGGTTCCATGGGCAGGCGGATGGGACGGCCTCAGTCGGATTGCTTACCGAACCTGCCCCCATGCCAACTCTTTTTTTTTGTGGGGAGCCAACTATTTATTTTTGCAATTATTATTTTCCTTTACAGATCTTCGAATGCGATATATGCGCAAACTACTGTTATGGCTGCACATTTCTGCAGCGGATTTGTTCTTTGAGGTTTGATAAATGGGTCGTTATGTGTTCCCGTTATGCTGCAGTAAAAATGTACATTCTGTTGTTGGGAAAGAATTATATGCTGCAGTTGTAATCCCGATCCACGGTACTCACTTACACGCCTTCCATGCGGTGTTATCCGCCTTTGCGAATCACTGCTACACCATCACGCATCGATGTTTCCTGTTTTCCAACCATTTATTCAACCAATATAGTCATGAGGACGCACATATCCACATTCAGATCTAATTATTCTGCATATAGCCATGAGGATGCACATAGGCTTTGTTTCTTCATTTTACTTGAGTATATGTATGAACCTGAATTAGTTATATATCATCTATTTGACTTGCATATCTCTACAATATCACGCTGCCAATCCATTGATCATTTTTGTGCTAATGATTAATCTCTCTGTTTAAGCAGTGCGACCTCAACACAGTTGAATGAAAAATTATTAGCTCAATATGTCGCCCTAATCTGTCTATAGTGTTGGGGAACGTTGCATAAAATAAATTTTTTCTACGTTCACCAAGATCAATCTATGGAGTCATCTAGCAACGAGAGAGAGGAGTGCATCTACATACCCTTGTAGATCGCGTGCGGAAGCGTTCAAGAGAACGGGGTTGAGGGAGTCGTACTCGTTGTGATCCAAATCACCGGAGATCCTAGCGCCGAACGGACGACACCTCCGCGTTCAACACACGTACGGTTGGGAAGACGTCTCCTCCTTCTTGATCCAGCAAGGGGGAAGAAGAGGTTGATGAAGATCCAGCAGCACGACGGCGTGGTGGTGGATGCAAGAATGATCACGGCAGGCTTTGCCAAGCTTCTGCGAGAGGGAGAGGTGGTGCGTGGGAAGAGGGAGGCACCAGGGACTTGGGGTCGGCTGCCCTCCCTCCCCCCTCTTTATATAGGGCCCCTAGGGGGGGGGGGGGCACCGGCCCTAGGAGATGCAATCTCCAAGGGGGGGGGCCAAGGCAAGTGGAGGCGCCCCCACCCCTAGGGTTTCCAACCCTAGGCGCAGGGGGCCCAAGGGGGGCGCACCAGCCCACCTAGGGCTGGTTCCCCTCCCACTTCAGCCCATGGGGCCCTCCGGGATAGGTGGCCTCACCCGGTGGACCCCCGAGACCCTTCCGGTGGTCCCAGACAATACCGTGACCCTTCAAACTTTCCCGATGGTCAAACTGCACTTCCTATATATAATTCTTCACCTCCGACCATTCCGAACTCCTCGTAACGTCCGAGATCTCATCCGGACTCAACAACTTTCGGTTATGCATACTCATATCTCTACAACCCTAGCGTCACCGAACCTTAAGTGTGTAGACCCTACGGGTTCGGGAGACATGCAGACATGACCGAGACGCTTCTCCGGTCAATAACCAACAGCGGGATCTGGATACCCATGTTGGCTCCTACATGCTCCTCGATGATCTCATCGGATGAACCACGATGTCGAGGATTCAATCAATCCCGTATACAATTCCCTTTGTCAATCGGTACGTTACTTGCCCGAGACTCGATCGTCAGTATCCCAATACCTCGTTCAATCTCGTTACCGACAAGTCACTTCACTCATACCGTAATGCATGATCCCGTGACCAGACACTTGGTCACATTGAGCTCATTATGATGATGCATTACCGAGTGAGCCCAGAGATACCTCTCCGTCATACGGAGTGACAAATCCCAGTCTCGATTCGTGCCAACCCAACAGACACTTTCGAAGATACCCGTAGTGCACCTTTATAGTCACCCAGTTACGTTGTGACGTTTGGCACACCCAAAGCACTCCTACGGTATCTGGGAGTTGCACAACCTCATGGTCTAAGGAAATGATACTTGACATTTGGAAAAGCTCTAGCGAAACGAACTACATGATCTTTGTGCTATGCTTAGGATTGGGTCTTGTCCATCACATCATTCTCCTAATGATGTGATCCCGTTATCAATGACATCCAATGTCCATAGTCAGGAAACCATGACTATCTATTGATCAACGAGCTAGTCAACTAGAGGCTTACTAGGGACTTGTTGTGGTATATGTATTCACACATGTATTATGATTTCCGGTTAATACAATTATAGCATGAACAATAGACAATTATCATGAACAAAGAAATATAATAATAACCATTTTATTATTGCCTCTAGGGCATATTTCCAACAGTCTCCCACTTGCACTAGAGTCAATAATCTAGTTACATTGTGATGTATCGAACACCCATTGCGTTCTGGTGTTGATCATGTTTTGCTCTAGGGAGAGGTTTAGTCAATGGATCTGCTACATTCAGATCGTATGCACTTTACAAATATCTATGTCTCCATCTTGAACATTTTCACGGATGGAGTTGAAGCGACGCTTGATGTGCCTGGTCTTCTTGTGAAACCTGGGCTCCTTGGCAAGTGCAATAGCTCCAGTGTTGTCACAGAAGAGTGTGATCGGCCCCGACGCATTGGGTATGACTCCTAGGTCGGTGATGAACTCCTTCACCCAGATAGCTTCATGCGCTGCCTCCGAGGCTGCCATGTACTCCGCTTCACATGTAGATCCCGCCACGACGCCTCGCTTGCAATCGCACTACCATCGCCCTACCATTCAAAATATACACGTATCCGGTTTGTGACTTAGAGTCATCCAGATCTGTGTCGAAGCTAGCATCGACGTAACCCTTTACGACGAGCTCTTCGTCACCTCCATATATGAGAAACATATCCTTAGTCCTTTTCAGGTACTTAAGGATGTTCTTGACCGCTGTCCAGTGTTCCATACCGGGATTACTTTGGTACCTTCCTACCAAACTCATGGCAAGGTTTATATCAGGTCTGGTACAAGTCATGGCATACATGATAGACCCTATGGCTGAGGCATAGGGGACGACACTCATCTTTTCTCTATCTTCTGCCGTGGTCGGACATTGAGCCGAGCTCAATTTCACACCTTGCAACACAGGCAAGAACCCCTTCTTGGACTGATCCATATTGAACTTCTTCAATATCTTATCAAGATATGTGCTTTGTGAAAGACCTATGAGGCGTCTCGATCTTTCTCTATAGATCTTGATGCCTAATATGTAAGCAGCTTCTCCAAGGTCCTTCATTCAAAAACACTTATTCAAGTAGGCCTTAATGCTGTCCAAAAGTTCTATATCATTTTCCATCAAAAGTATGTCATCCACATATAATATGAGAAATGCTACAGAGCTCCCACTCACTTTCTTGTAAACGCAGGCTTCTCCATAAGTCTGCATAAACCCAAACGCTTTGATCATCTCATTAAAGCGAATGTTCCAACTCTGAGATGCTTGCACCAGCCCATAGATGGAGCGCTGGAGCTTGCATACCTTGTTAGCATTCTTAGGGTCGACAAAACCTTCCGGCTGCATCATATACAGTTCTTCCTTAAGATGTCCATTAAGGAATGCCGTTTTGACGTCCATTTGCCAAATCTCATAATCATAGTATGCGGCAATTCCTAACATGATTCGGACGGACTTCAGCTTCGCTACGGGAGAGAATGTCTCATCGTAGTCAATCCCTTGAATTTGTCGATAACCCTTAGCGACAAGTCGAGCTTTATACATGGTAACATTACCATCCGCGTCCGTCTTCTTCTTAAAGATCCATTTGTTTTCTATTGCTTTCCGATCATCGGGCAAGTCTGTCAAAGTCCATACTTTTTTTTCATACATGGATCCTATCTCGGATTACATGGCTTCAAGCCATTTGTTGGAATCTGGGCCCGCCATTGCTTCTTCATAGTTCGAAGGTTCACCGTTGTCTAACAACATGATTTCCAAGACAGGGTTGCCATACCACTCTGGTGTGGAATGTGTCCTCGTGGACCTACGAAGTTCAGTAGTAACTTGATCCGAAGTACCTTGATCATCATCATTGGTTTCCTCTCTTGTTGGTCCAGGCACCACAGGAACATCTTCCTGAGCTACGCTACTTATCGGTTCAAGAGGTAGTA
Source organism: Aegilops speltoides (assembly GCA_021437245.1). Classification (NCBI taxonomy): domain Eukaryota; kingdom Viridiplantae; phylum Streptophyta; class Magnoliopsida; order Poales; family Poaceae; genus Aegilops; species Aegilops speltoides. Next base: position 42,736,895 of record CM038147.1, on the reverse strand, counting down.
CTTCATCAAGTTCCACTGTCCTCCCACTTACTTCTCTCGAGAGAAACTCTTTCTCCAGAAAGGACCCATTATTGGCAACAAAGATCTTGCCCTCGAATCTTAAGTAGAAGGTATACCCAATGGTTTCCTTAGGGTATCATATGAAGACGCATTTTTCCGACTTGGGTTCGAGCTTTTCAGGTTGAAGTTTCTTGACATAAGCATCTCATCCCCAAACTTTTAGAAACGACAGCTTAGGTTTCTTCCCAAACCATAATTCATACGGTGTCGTCTCAACAGATTTATACGGTGCCCTATTTAAAGTGAATGTAGCTGTCTCTAGAGCGTATCCCCAAAATGATAGTGGTAAATCGGTAAGTGACATCATAGATCGCACCATATCCAATAGAGTGCGATTACGATGTTCGGACACACCGTTACGCCGACGTGTTCCAGGCGGCGTGAGTTGTGAAACTATTCCACATTTCCTTAAGTGTGTACCAAATTTGTGACTTAAATATTCTCCCCCACGATCTGATTGTAAGAACTTTATCTTTCGGTCACGTTGATTCTCTATCTCATTCTGAAATTCCTTGAACTTTTCAAAGGTCTCAGACTTGTGTTTCATCAAGTAGACATACCCATATCTACTCAAGTCATCAGTGAGAGTGAGAACATAACGATATCCTCCATGAGCCTCAACGCCATTGGACCGCATACATCAAGATGTATGATTTCCAATAAGTTGGTTGCTCGCTTCATTGTTTCGAGAACGGAGTCTTGGTCATTTTGCCCATGAGGCATGGTTCGCATGTGTCAAACGATTCATAATCTAGAGACTCTAAAAGTCCATCAAGATGGAGCTTCTTCATGCGCTTGACACCAATGTGACCAAGGCGGCAGTGCCACAATTATGTGGGACTATCGTTATCAACTTTACATCTTTTGGTATTCACACTATGAATATGTGTAACATTACGCTCGAGATTCATTAAGAATAAACCATTCACCAGCGGGGCATGACCATAAAACATATCTCTCATATAAATAGAACAACCATTATTCTCGGATTTAAATGAGTAGCCATCTCAAATTAAACGAGATCCTGATACAATGTTCATGCTCAAAGCTGGCACTAAATAATAATTATTGAGGTTTAAAACTAATCCCGTAGGTAAATGTAGAGGTAGCGTGCCGACGGCGATCACATCGACCTTGGAACCATTCCCGACGCGCATCATCACCTCATCCTTCGCCAGTCTCCGCTTATTCCGCAGCTCCTGCTTTGAGTTACAAATATGAGCAACCGCACCAGTATCAAATACACAGGAGCTACTACGAGTGCTGGTAAGGTACACATCAATAACATGTATATCATATATACCTTTGGTTTTGTCGGCCTTCTTGTCCGCTAAGTACTTGGGGCAGTTTCGCTTCCAGTGACCACTTCCCTTGCAATAAAAGCACTCAGTCTCAGGATTGGGTCCATTGTTTGACTTCTTCCCGGCAACTGGCTTACCGGGCGCGGCAACTCCCTTGCCGTCCTTCTTGAAGTTCTTCTTACCCTTGCCTTTCTTGAACTTAGTGGTTTTATTCACCATCAACACTTGATGTTCCTTTTTGATCTCTACCTCTACTGATTTCAACATTGAATATACCTCAGGAATGGTCTTTTCCATCCCCTGCATATTGAAGTTCATCACAAAGCTCTTGTAGCTCGGTGGAAGCGATCAAGGATTCTCATCAATGATCGCGTCATCCGGAGATTAACTCCCAGCCGAGTCAAGCGGTTGTGCAACCTGCACATCTTGAGTATGTGCTCACTAATGAACTATTTTCCTTCATCTTACAGCTGAAGAACTTGTTGGAGACTTCATATCTCTCGACCCGGGCATGAGCTTGGAAAACCATTTTCAGCTCTTCGAACATCTCATATGCTCCGTGTTGCTCAAAACGCTTTTGGAGCCCCGGTTCTAAGCTGTAAAGCATGCCGCACTGAACGAGGGAGTAATCATCAGCATGAGACTGCCAAGCGTTGATAACGTCTTGGTTCTCTGGGATGGGTGCTTCACCTAGCGGTGCTTCTAGGACATAATCTGTTGGAAATATGCCCTAGAGGCAATAATAAAAGTATTATTATATTTCCTTGTTCATGATAATTGTCTTTTATTCATGCTATAACTGTATTATCCGGAAATCGTAATACACGTGTGAATACATAGACCACAATATGTCCCTAGTGAGCCTCTAGTTGACTAGCTCGTTGTGATCAACAGATAGTCATGGTTTCTGCTATGGACATTGGATGTCGTTGATAACGGATCACATCATTAGGAGAATGATGTGATGGACAAGACCCAATCCTAAGCATAGCACAAAGATCGTAGTTCGCTTGCTAGAGCTTTTCCAATGTCAAGTATCTCTTCCTTAGACCATGAGATCGTGTAACTCCCGGATACCGTAGGAGTGCTTTGGGTGTATCAAACGTCACAACGAATCGGGTGACTATAAAGGTGCACTACAGGTATCTCCGAAAGTGTCATTGGGTTGACATGGATCGAGATCGATTTGTCACTCCGCAAACGGAGAGGTATCTCTGGGCCCACTCGGTAGGACATCATCATAATGTGCACAATGTGATTAAGGGGTTGATCACGGATGATGTGTTGCGGAACGAGTAAAGAGACTTGCCGTAACGAGATTGAACAAGGTATCGGTATACCGACGATCGAATCTCGGGCAAGTAAAATACCGCTAGACAAAGGGAATTGTATACGGATCGACCGAGTCCTTGACATCGTGGTTCATCCGATGAGATCATCGTGGAACATGTGGGAGCCAACATGGGTATCCAGATCCGCTGTTGGTTATTGACCGGAGAACGCCTCGGTCATGTCTACATGTCTCCCGAACCCGTAGGGTCTACACACTTAAGGTTCGATGACGCTAGGGTTATAAAGGAAGCTTGTATGTGGTTACCGAATGTTGTTCGGAGTCCCGGATGAGATCCCGGACGTCACGAGGAGTTCCGGAATGGTCCGGAGGTAAAGATTTATATATGGGAAGTCCTGTTTTGGTCACCGGAAAAGTTTGGGTTTTATCGACGCGTCTGGGACCACCGGGAGGGTCCCGGGGGTCCACCAAGTGGGGCCACCTGCCCCAGAAGGCTGCGTGGGCCAAGTGTGGGAGGGGACCAGCCCCTAGGTGGGCAGGGGCGCCCCCCACCAAGGCCCAAGGCGTGGGAAGAGTGGGAGGGGGCAAACCCTAGGGCAGATGGGCCCTAAGGCCCACCCCAGGCGCGCCTCCCTCTCCTCCCCCTCCTGGCCGCCACCCCAGATGCCATCTGGAGGCTGGCCGCACCCCTTGGGGTGGGAAACCCTAAAGGGGGCGCAGCCCCTCTCCCCTATAAATAGTGAGGCATAGGGCTGCCCATGGGACACACACAGAATACACGTGATTCGATCTCGCCTTTGGTTGCAGCCCTCCTCTCTCCCAAGTACTCCTCCTCTCCCGTGGTGCTTAGCGAAGCCTGCTGGATTGCCACGCTCCTCCATCACCGCCATGCCGTTGTGTTGCTGCTGGATGGAGTCTTCCTCAACCTCTCCCTCTCTCCTTGCTGGATCAAGGCGTGGGAGACGTCACCGGGCTGTACGTGTGTTGAACGCGGAGGTGCCGTGCGTTCGGCATTTGATCATCGGTGATTTAAATCACGACGAGTACGACTCCATCAACCCCGTTCACTTGAACGCTTCCGCTCAGCGATCTACAAGGGTATGTAGATGCACTCTCTTTCTACTCGCTGCTGGTCTCTCCATAGATAGATCTTGGTGACACGAGGAAATTTTTGAATTTCGCCACGTTCCCCAACAAAGGGCATCATGAGCTAGGTCTATTGCGAGATTCTTTGCACGAGTAGAACACAAAGTAGTTGTGGGCGTTGATGTTGTTCAATATGCTTACCGTTACTAGTCCAATCTTGTTTCGATGGTATTGTGGGATGAAGCGCCCGGACCGACCTTACACGCATTTCCACGTGAGACAGTTCCACTGATTGACATGCACTTCGTGCATAAGGTGGCTAGCGGTGCCGCCTCCCACTTTAGTTGGAACGGATTCGATGAAAAGGGTCCTTATGAAGGGTAAATAGCAATTGGCATATCACGCTGTGGTTTTATGAGGTAAGAAACGTTTTGCTAGAAACCCATAGCAGCCACGTAAAACATGCAAACAACAATTAGAGGACGTCTAACTTGTTTTTGCAGGGTATGCTATGTGATGTGATATGGCCAAAAGAATGTGATGAATGATATGTGATGTATGAGATTGATCATGTTCTTGTAATAGGAATCACAACTTGCATGTCGATGAGTATGACAACCGGCAGGAGCCATAGGAGTTGTCTTTATTTATTGTATGACCTGCGTGTCATTGAACAACGCCATGTAATTACTTTACTTTATTGCTAACCAGTAGCCATAGTAGTAGAAGTAATAGTTGGCGAGACAACTTCATGAAGACACGATGATGGAGATCATGATGATGGAGATCATGGTGTCATGCCGGTGACGATGATGATCATGGAGCCCCAAGATGGAGATCAAAGGAGCAAAATGATATTGGCCATATCATGTCACTATTTGATTGCATGTGATGTTTATCATGTTTATGCATCTTGTTTACTTAGGACGACGGTAGTAAATAAGATGATCCCTTACAAAATTTCAAGAAGTGTTCTCCCCTAACTGTGCACCGTTGCTACAGTTCGTCGCTTCTAAGCACCACGTGATGATCGGGTGTGATGGATTCTTACGTTCACATACAACGGGTGTAAGACAGTTTTACACAGCGAAAACACTTAGGGTTAACTTGACGAGCCTAGCATGTACGGACATGGCCTCGAACACGGAGACCGAAAGGTCGAGCATGAGTCGATAGTAGATACGATCAACATGAAGATGTTCACCGATGATGACTAGTCCGTCTCACGTGATGATCGGACACGGCCTAGTTGACTTGGATCATGTAATCACTTAGATGACCAGAGGGATGTCTATATGAGTGGGAGTTCATAAGATGAACTTAATTATCCTGAACATAGTCAAAAGATCTTTGCAAATTATGTCGTAAGCTCGCGCTTTAGTTCCACTATTTAGATATGTTCCTAGAGAAAATATAGTTGAAAGTTGACAAGACCGATTATGCGGACAAGAGAAAGCTCATGTCCTTAATGCACCGCCGGTGTTCGAACCCCAAACGTCGTTTGTGGATGTTGCGAACATCGGACATACACGTTTTGATAACTACGTGATAGTTCAGTTAAACGGTTTAGAGTTGAGGCACCAAAGACGTTTTTGAAACGTCGCGAAACATATGAGATGTTTTCGAGGGCTGAAATTGGGATTTCAGGCTCGTGCCCACGTCAAGAGGTATAAGACCTCCGACGATTTTCTTAGCCTGCAAACTAAGGGAGAAAAGCTCAATCATTGAGCTTGTGCTCAGATTGTCTGAGTGCAACAATCACTTGAATCGAATGGGAGTTGATCTTCCAGATGAAATAGTGATGTTTCTCCAAAGTAATTGCCACCAAGCTGCTAGAGCTTCGTGACGAACTATAACATATCAGGGATAGATATGATGATCCTTGAGGTATTCACGATGTTTGACATCGCGAAAGTAGAAATCAAGAAGGAGCATCAATTGTTGATGGTTGGTGAAACCACTAGTTTTAAAGAAGGGCAAGGGCAAGAAGGGATACTTCATGAAACGGCAAATCAGCTGCTGCTCCAGTGAAGAAACCCAAGGTCGAACCCAAACCCGAGACTAAGTGCTTCTGTAGTAAAGGGAACTACCACTGGAGCAGAATTACCCTAGATACTTGGTAGATGAGAAGGCTGGCAAGGTCGATAGAAGTATATTGGATATACATTATGTTAATGTGTACTTTGCTAGTACTCCTAGTAGCACCAGGGTATTAGATACCGGTTCGGTTGCTAAGTGTTAGTAACTCGAAATAAAAGCTACGAAATAAACGGAGACTAGCTAAAGGTGAGCTGACGATATGTGTTGGAAGTGTTTCCAAGGTTGATCTGATCAAGCATCGCACACTCCCTCTACCATCGAGATTTGGTGTTTGCGTTGAGCATAGACATGATTGGATTATGTCTATCGCAATACGGTTATTCATTTAAGGAGAAAATAATGGTTACTCTATTTATTTGAATAATACCTTCAATGGTCTTGCACCTAAAGGAATGGTTTATTGAATCTCGATCGTAGTGATACACATTTTCATGCCAAAAAGATATAAGAAAATAATGATAGTACCACTTACTTGTGGCACTGCCATGTAAGTCATATTGGTATAAAACGCATGAAGAAGCTCCATATTGATGGATCTTTGGACTCACTCTTTTTTGAAAAGTTTGAGACATGCGAACCATGTCTATTGGTGTATACGCATGAAGAAACTCCATGCAGATGGATCGTTTGGACTCACTTGATTTTGAATCACTTGAGATATGCAAATCATACCACATGGGCAAGATGACTGAAAAGCCTCGTTTTTCAGTAAAATGGAACAAAATAGCAACTTGTTGGAAGTAACACATTATGATGTGTGCAGTCCAATGAGTGCTAAGGCATGCAGTGAATATCATTATGTTCTTACTTCACAGATGATTCGAGTAAATGTTGAGTATATTTACTTGATGAAACACAAGTCTGAATTATTGAATGGTTCAAGTAATTTCAGAGTGAAGTTGAAGATCATCGTGACAAGAGGATGAAATGTCTATGATATGATCATAGAGATGAGTATCTGAGTTACGAGCTTTGGCACGCAATTAAGACATTGTGGAAATTGTTTCACAATTAATACCGCCTGGAACACCATTGTTTGATGGTGTGTCCGAACATCATAGTTGCACCCTATTGGATATGGTGCGTGCTATGATGTCTCTTATCGAATTACCAACTATCGTTTATGGGTTAGGCATTAGAAACAACCACATTCACTTTAAATAGGACACCACGTAATTCCGTTGAGATGACACCGTATGAACTATGGTTTAGAGAAACCTAAGCTGTCATTTCTTAAAAGTTTGGGGATGCGACGCTTATGTGAAAAAGTTTCAGGTTGATAAGCTCGAACCCAAAGCGGATAAAACACATCTTCATAGGACACCCAAAACAGTTGGGTATACCTCCTAATTCAGATCCGAAAGCAATAGGGATTGTTTCTTGAATCGGGTCCTTTCTCGAGGAAAAGTTTGTCTCGAAAAGTTGAGTGGGAGGATGGTGGAGACTTGATGAGGTTATTGAACCATCACTTGAACAAGTGTGTAGCAGGGCACAGGAAGTTGTTCCTGTGGCGCCTACACCAACTGAAGTAGAAGCTTATGATAGTGATCATGAAGTTTTGGATCAAGTCACTACCAAACCTCGTAGGTCGACAAGGATGCGTACTGCTTCAAAGTGGTACAGTAATCCTGTCTTGAAGGTCATGTTGCTAGACAACAATGAACCTACGAGCTATGGAGAAGCAATGGTGGGCCCAAATTCCGACAAATGGTTAGAAACCATGAAATCCGAGATAGGATCCATGTATCAAAACAAAGCATGGACTTTGGTGGACTTGCCCGATGATCGGCAAGCCATTGAGATAAATGGATCTTTAAGAAGAAGACGGACGTGGACGGTAATGTCACCGTCTATGAAGCTCGACTTGTGGCAAAGAGTTTTCTCACAAGTTCAAAGAGTTGACTACGATGAGATTTTCTCATCTGTAGCGATGCTTAAGTCCGTCGGAATCATGTTAGCATTAGCTGCATTTATGAAATCTGGCAGATGGATGTCAAAACAAGTTTCCTTACTAGTCTTCGTAAAGGAAAGGTTGTATGTGATACAAATCAGAAAAGTTTTGTCGATCATAAGGATGCTAAAAGGTATGCTAGCTCCAGCGATCCTTCTAAGGATTGGAGTAAGCGTCTCGGAGTTGGAATGTGTACTTTGATAAGATGATCAAAGATTTTGGGTTTATACAAATTTATGAGAAACTTGTATTTCCAAAGAAGTGAGTGGGAGCACTATATAATTTCTGATGAGTATATGTTGTTGACATATTGTTGATCAGAAATGATGTAGAATTTCTGGAAAGCATATAGGGTTATTTGAAAAGTGTTTTTCAATGGAAAACCTGGATTAAGCTACTTGAACATTGAGCATTAAGATCTATAATGATAGATCAAAAACGCTTAATGGTACTTTCAAAATGAGCATATACCTTGACATGATCTTGAAGGTGTTCAAGATGTATCACCAAAGAAGGAGTTCTTGCACGAGATGTAAGGTACGGTTAAGACTTAAAGCTCGACCACAGCAGAAAAGAGAGAAAGGACGAAGGTCATCCCTATGTTTTGAGACGTAGGCTCTATAGTATGCTATCTTTGTGTACCGCACCGAAGTGTGCCTTGCCATGAGTCAGTCAAGGGGTACAAGAATGATCCAGGAATGGATCATTGGACAACGGTCAAAATTGTCCTTGGAGTGAATAAGGACATGTTTCTCGGTTATGGAGGTGATAAAGAGTTCGGCGTAAAGGGTTACGTCGATGCAAGCTTTAACACCTATCCGAATGACTCTGAGTAGCAAACCGGATACGTATAGTGGAGCAACCATTTGGAATAGATCCAAGTGGAGCGTGGAAGCAGAATTTACAATATGACCTAATTTTTTTGCAAAGCACACACGGACCTGAAAGGTTCAGACCCGTTGACTAAACCCCAGAACTCATTTGATGATGTTGGTCACATGGCGATGTGACCTGTCAATGTTAAATCACATGGCGATGTGAACTAGATTATTGACTCTAGTGCAAGTGGGAGACTGTTGGAAATATGCCCTAGAGGCAATAATAAAAGTATTATTATATTTCCTTGTTCATGATAATTGTCTTTTATTCATGCTATAACTGTATTATCCGGAAATCGTAATACACGTGTGAATACATAGACCACAATATGTCCCTAGTGAGCCTCTAGTTGACTAGCTCGTTGTGATCAACAGATAGTCATGGTTTTCTGCTATGGACATTGGATGTCGTTGATAACGGGATCACATCATTAGGAGAATGATGTGATGGACAAGACCCAATCCTAAGCATAGCACAAAGATCGTAGTTCGTTTGCTAGAGCTTTTCCAATGTCAAGTATCTCTTCCTTAGACCATGAGATCGTAACTCCCGGATACCGTAGGAGTGCTTTGGGTGTATCAAACGTCACAACGTAATCGGGTGACTATAAAGGTGCACTACTGGTATCTCCGAAAGTGTCATTGGGTTGACATGGATCGAGATGGGATTTGTCACTCCGCAAACGGAGAGGTATCTCTGGGCCCACTCGGTAGGACATCATCATAATGTGCACAATGTGATTAAGGGGTTGATCACGGATGATGTGTTGCGGAACGAGTAAAGAGACTTGCGGTAACGAGATTGAACAAGGTATCGGTATACCGACGATCGAATCTCGGGCAAGTAAAATACCGCTAGACAAAGGGAATTGTATACGGATCGACCGAGTCCTTGACATCGTGGTTCATCCGATGAGATCATCGTGGAACATGTGGGAGCCAACATGGGTATCCAGATCCCGCTGTTGGTTATTGACGGGAGAACGCCTCGGTCATGTCTACATGTCTCCCGAACCCGTAGGGTCTACACACTTAAGGTTCGATGACGCTAGGGTTATAAAGGAAGCTTGTATGTGGTTACCGAATGTTGTTCGAGTCCGGATGAGATCCCGGACGTCACGAGGAGTTCGGAATGGTCCGGAGGTAAAGATTTATATATGGAAGTCCTGTTTTGGTCACCGAAAAGTTTGGGTTTTATCAGAACGCTGGGACCACCGAGAGGGTCCGGGGTCCACCAAGTGGGGCCACCTGCCCTGAAGGCTGCGTGGGCCAAGTGTGGGAGGGACCAGCCCCTAGGTGGGCAGGGCGCCCCACCAAGGCCCAAGGCGTGGGAAGAGTGGGAGGGGGCAAACCCTAGGGCAGATGGGCCCTAAGGCCCACCCCAGGCGCGCCTCCCTCTCCTCCCCCTCCTGGCCGCCACCCCAGATGCCATCTCGAGGCTGGCCGCACCCCTTGGGGTGGGAAACCCTAAAGGGGGCGCAGCCCCCCTCTCCCCCTATAAATAGTGAGGCATAGGGCTGCCCATGGGACACACAGAATACACGTGATTCGATCTCTGCCTTTGGTTGCAGCCCTCTCCTCTCTCCCAAGTACTCCTCCTCTCCCGTGGTGCTTAGCGAAGCCCTGCTGGATTGCCACGCTCCTCCATCACCACCATGCCATTGTGCTGATGCTGGATGGAGTCTTCCTCAACCTCTCCCTCTCTCCTTGCTGGATCAAGGCGTGGGAGACGTCACCGGGCTGTACGTGTGTTGAACGCGGAGGTGCCGTGCGTTCGGCATTTGATCATCGGTGATTTGAATCACGACGAGTACGACTCCATCAACCCCGTTCACTTGAACGCTTCCGCTCAGTGATCTACAAGGGTATGTAGATGCACTCTCTTTCTACTCGTTGCTGGTCTCTCCATAGATAGATCTTGGTGACACGTAGGAAATTTTTTGAATTTCTGCTACGTTCCCCAACATAATCTTTCTTTGCAGCTATGAGGATGATCCTCAGGTTCCGGACCCAGTCCGTATAGTTGCTGCCATCATCTTTCAACTTGGTTTTCTCTAGGAACGCGTTGAAGTTGAGGTGGATATGAGCGTTGGCCATTTTATCTACAAGACATTTTGCAAAGGTTTTTAGACTAAGTTCATGATAATTAAGTTCATCTAATCAAATTATGCAATGAACTCCCACTTAGATAGACATCCCTCTAGTCATCTAAGTGAAACATGATCCGAGTCAACTATGCTGTGTCTGATCATCACGTGAGACGGACTAGTCATCATCGGTGAACATCTTCATGTTGATGAAACTTCTATACGACTCATGCTCGACCTTTCGGTCTTCCGTGTTCCGAGGCCATTTCTCTACATGCTAGACCCGTCAAGTCAACCTAAGTGTATTGCGTGTGTAAATCTGGCTTACACCCGTTGTATTCGAACGTTAGGATCTATCACACCCGATCATCACGTGGTGCTTCGAAACAACGAACCTTCGCAACGGTGCACAGTTAGGGGGAACACTTTTCTTGAAATTATTACGAGGGATCATCTTATTTAAGATACCGTCGTTCTAAGCAAATAAGATGTAAAACATGATAAACATCACATGCAATCAAATAGTGATATGATATGGCCAATATCATATTGCTCCTTTGATCTCCATATTCGGGGCGCCATGATCATCTTCGTCACCGGCATGACACCATGATCTCCATCATCATGATCTCCATCATCGTGTATTCATGAAGTTGTCACGGCAACGACTACTTCTACTTCTATGGCTAACGCATTTAGCAATAAAGTAAAGTAATTTACATGGCGTTCTTCAATGACATGCAGGTGATACAAAAAATAAAGACAACTCCTATGGCTCCTGCCGGTTGCCATACTCATCGACATGCAAGTCATGATTCCTATTACAAGAACATGATCATCTCATACATCACATATATCATTCATCACATCATTTGGCCATATCACATCACAAAGCACTTGCTGCAAAAACAAGTTAGACGTCCTCTAATTGTTGTTGCAAGTTTTTACGTGGCTTCTATAGGTTTCTAGCAAGAACATTTCTTACCTACGTAAAACCACAACGTGATATGCCAATTTCTATTTACCCTTCATAAGGACCCTTTTCATCGAATCCGCTCCAACTAAAGTGGGAGAGACAGTCACCCGCTAGCCACCTTATGCAACTAGTGCATGTCAGTCGGTGGAACCTGTCTCACGTAAGCGTACGTGTAAGGTCGGTCCGGGTCGCTTCATCCCACGATGCCGCCGAAGCAAGATAAGACTAGTAGTGGCAAGAAAATTGACAACATCTACGCCCACAACAAGTTTGTGTTCTACTCGTGCATGGTAACTACGCATAGACCTAGCTCATGATGCCACTGTGGGTTATGTTGCATAAAATAAAATTTTCCTACGTTCACCAAGATCAATCTATGGAGTCATCTAGCAACGAGAGAGAGGAGTTCATCTACATACCCTTGTAGATCGCGTGTGGAAGCGTTCAAGAGAACGGGGTTGAGGGAGTCGTACTCGTCGTGATCCAAATCACCGGAGATCCTAGCGCCGAACGGACGGCACCTCCGCGTTCAACACACGTACGGTTGGGAAGACGTCTCCTCCTTCTTGATCCAGCAAGGGGGAAGGAGAGGTTGATGAAGATCCAGCAGCACGATGGCGTGGTGCTGGATGCAGCAGCGATCACGGCAGGGCTTCGCCAAGCTTCCGCGAGAGGGAGAGGTGGTGCGTGGGGAGAGGGAGGCGCTAGGGACATGGGGTCGGCTACCCCTCCCCCCTCTTTATATAGGGCCCCTAGGGGGGGCACCGGACCTATGAGATGCAATCTCCAAGGGGGGGAGGGGGCGGCGGCCAAGGGGGTGGCTTGCCCCCCAAGGCAAGTGGAGGCGCCCCCACCCCTAGGGTTTCCAACCCTAGGCGCAAGGGGGCCCAAGGGGGGGCTCACCAGCCCACCAGGGGCTGGTTCCCCTCCCACTTCAGCCCATGGGGCCCTCCGGGATAGGTGGTCCCACCCGGTGGACCCCCGGGACCCTTTCGGTGGTCCCGGTACAATACCGGTGACCCCCGAAACTTTCCCGATGGCCGAAACTGCACTTCCTATATATAATTCTTCACCTCCGGACCATTTCGGAACTCCTCGTGACGTCCGGATCTCATCCGGGACTCCGAACAACTTTCGGGTTACTGCATTCTCATATCTCTACAACCCTAGCGTCACCGAACCTTAAGTGTGTAGACCCTACGGGTTCGGGAGACATGCAGACATGACCGAGATGCTTCTCCGATCAATAACCAACAGCGGGATCTGGATACCCATGTTGGCTCCCACATGCTCCTCGATGATCTCATCGGATGAACCACGATGTCGAGGATTCAATCAATCCCGTATACAATTTCCTTTGTCAATCGGTACGTTACTTGCTCGAGACTCGATCGTCGGTATCCCAATACCTCGTTCAATCTCGTTACCGGCAAGTCACTTTACTCGTACCGTAATGCATGATCCTGTGACCAGTCACTTGGTCACATTGAGCTCATTATGATGATGCATTATCGAGTGGGCCCAGAGATACCTCTCCGTCATACGGAGTGACAAATCCCAGTCTCGATTCGTGCCAACCCAACAAACACTTTCGGAGATACCCGTAGTGCACCTTTATAGTCACCCAGTTACGTTGTGACGTTTGGCACACCCAAAGCACTCCTACGGTATCCGGGAGTTGCACAACCTCATGATCTAAGGAAATGATACTTGACATTTGGAAAAGCTCTAGCGAAACGAACTACACAATCTTTGTGCTATGCTTAGGATTGGGTCTTGTCCATCACATCATTCTCCTAATGATGTGATCTCGTTATCAATGACATCCAATGTCCATAGTCAGGAAACCATGACTATCTATTGATCAACGAGCTAGTCAACTAGAGGCTTACTAGGGACTTGTTGTGGTCTATGAATTCACACATGTATTACGATTTCCGGTTAATACAATTATAGCATGAACAATAGACAATTATCATGAACAAAGAAATATAATAATAACCATTTTATTATTGCCTCTAGGGCATATTTCCAACATATAGGTCCTATGGCGGTCATAATTTCATATGCGATAACGCAATGTAATTCCACCATCCATGGCTGCATCCGGCCACAAGGACGATGATCTGATGACGCTCGTGCAGGGTAGTACGACACAAACGAATTTGCCATCGCCGACGATTTCGGCATCCGCCATAGCCATGAACGAGTAGGTCGAGCCCTCGGGGTAGGACTCATATTCGGCTTCCTCGTGGCATCTACAGTTCATTCAAACCGAGCAAGTGGAACTCATATCCCCCATCATTCTCACCATCGCAGCTGCAACAACGACAACTGCAGCAGGCACACGAAAGGTGCGGATGTCATGGGCGGACATGGCGTAGGAGAACAACTCGTTGCCGCAGTCGACGATTACATGGAAGAAGAGGCGTGGCCGAGGGCGAAGCTAAGAAGGGAGCGCCAGTTTGGGTGATTTCTCTAGATTGATTAAATCGACACTTACCAAATAGTTCATTCTTTTAATTATGGTGGTTGATAAAAACCGAGTGGACTGCGGTTGGTGAGAGGAAATAGAAAGAAAATTGGGAGATAGAGGGTAGAAAAAAAATCGTTTGCCTTTGAAAACGGATCATTCTTTTTTTCATAGTAATACGTGTCTCATTCATATCGTAAAGAACATAGTACAAGTCAGTTAAAGACCGACATGACAAAAATGAAAAGATAGTAGAACATCTCTAAGCTTAACACCAACGCTCATCACCTGCCTCCGGCACCACCACAACATCCACCGAAGAAAAGAAAGACTAATCACCTCCTCACCTGAGCTCGACGCGGCTCCATCACTGATATGCAGCTTTGCGGACCTCCAAGGTGGCTCACAAAAATGAAGCCCTTGCCGTTGAACGAATCAGACCGGGCAACACCTCACACACGCCATCGAACTCCAGATCTGGCACCCCACCACGACTAAGACGCCGAAGGAGGAAACCATACCTGCCATCCACGAAGCCCAGCACATGTTCCATCTTCCAGATGTCGTCGATGCAGACCATAATCTGCACCCGCTCCTGGACTACCTCCCAAGCTCCGCGCCGACACTGGAGCAAACGCCGTCGCAATGGCGGAGCCCGAGGACATAGATCCACCACGAGGATGCCGCCGCCATGCCATCCTTACTTGAACAGACTGGTTTCCAAATCCGTCGCCAACCATAGGACCGATGGCCTTGTCAAGGAAGGTTTCGAAGAATCTTTATTCAGCGTCGTCATTGTCGCCACCAGAGCAAAGATGATGAACAACCTAAAAACCTAGACACGAAGGAGTAAAAACAATCCACACGCGTGGATCCGGCGACTCCCCTCACAACTGACGACCAAGGTCGCCGGCGGAGGGGAGCCGCCGGAGAACGGTGTTGGAAGATCGGCCTATCCTGGCGTCGGCTCAGCCGCCAGGGACCAGAGGAAAACAGCGACGGCCGTGTGAGTTTTTTGTTTTTTGCTATGACTTGAGGAGTTGAAAACGGATCATTCCGTGTTCTTGTTTTGCGCTAGAAAGGGAAGAAAAATACGCCCACATTGTTGTGTCACCTTTTTATTATTGGGCCAGGAGCAGTAATGCTTGATCGGCTTTCTGGTTCGACGTTTCGGCCCGTGCAAGCCTGACCCTTAACCCTGCAAACCTTATTAGTAGATTTTACTCAAAAGAAATGCAAACCTGATTAGATTAATTAAATAGTACCACATTGCTGGCTGAGCACGACGTGCACCTGCATATATACGTAGCACCCGTCCGTCTCACCTGCCGGGCGTTGTGGCGCACGCTTGTAACTCCAGCCTCGGAGGGCTAAAGGAGTTGGCATGGGTGTTTTTCGGTGGGAAAAAGCTTACCTTCAGCCGGCTGATGCTCACGGGGCTGAGACGGAGGAGGAGGAGCAACGCCGGCGAGCACGGCATGGACTAGTTCCCCCGGCGCGCCGGCAATAGGGGAATCTGTTTCCGAAACTGAGTTGTTGTTGCAGGAAGTACAGAGATGGTCACGCGCGTGGTGGTTAGATCTGACGGCTGTCAGGCCGCTGATCCAACGAAGCTCCATGCGGCGGATGTTTCTAATACATCCGCCGGCGGACGCGTAGCGGCTCCCTTCGGTGGGCCTGAGTGACATACATCTTAGGGTTATTTCACTCGAAATATTTCATCAGAAATTATAAAAAGAAAAGGCAGTAATGGACGAAGCATTGGCCCGTAACCCCTTGCTCTCTCGTTCATGGAACATCGTCTGTTCCACGGGCAGGCCGTCGACGACGGCCTTGTGCTGCGGGGTTCTACTCCTCCAGCCGTAGCCCAGTTGGACTTTGCTCACCGAACTTAACTGCCCCCAATGCCAACTCCTTTTTCCAATTTTCTTTATTGTTACGTGTTTTTTTTTTCTTTACAGATCTTCGAATGCACTATATGTGAAAATTACTGTCATGCCCGCACATTTCTGCGGCAGATTTTTTCTTTGAGGTTTGATAAATGGGTCCTTATGTGTTCTCATTATGCTGTAGCGGGGATATGTTGCAGTTGTAATCCCGATTCAGGGTACTCATTTTGCACGCCTTTCATGTGGTGTTATCCGCCTTTATGAATCATTGTTATATTATCACGCATTGGGGTTTCATGTTTTTCTACTATTATTTGAGGGGGATTTCCCACTATTTCATCTACCCTTATATAGTTGTATTGTATATATAGCCACTTTTAGATCGGAAAGGAACCATTGGTCCATGGGTGTATATACACCCTATACGGATTTTCTTAGTAATTACATAAGAAGTCAAAAAAATTGAAAATATTTTTGAAATAAACTTTACCTTCCATTGCACTTGAAAAAGAATTCCACTAACATGAATACTCATGTTGACTTCTTTAAAAAAAATCGACCAAAATAGTTTAGTCCGAGGTAAAGTTTTATATATGGGTAGTCCTGTTTTGGCTACCGGAAATGTTCGGGCATGTCGGTATTGTACTGGAGGCACCGAAGGGATTCCAGGGGTCCACCGAGGGGGTTCACCAGCCCGTGGACCCACATGGGTTGTAGTGGGGTGCTACCCTAGTTGGGTCAGGTGCACTAGCCCCCGAAGTGGCCGATGCGCCAAAGGGTGGAAACCCTAGGGGGTGGGAGGCGCCCCCTTGGCTTGGGAGGCAAGCCTCCCCCTAGGCCGCCGCCCCCTCCCTTGGAGGAGGGGTTAGGGCCGGTGCCCCCTCCCTCACCCCTATATATAGTGGGAGGCGCAGGGGGAGCTGCACCCTTCCACCCTTGCCCTTCCTCTCTCCCAACGCCTCCCACTTTTCTTCGGTACGTGCTTCGTGAAGCCCTGCCAGAATTCCGCTGCCATCACCACCACCTCGCCGTTGGGCTGGTCTCAATCTCATCTACCCCCTCTCCCCCGCTTGCTAGATCAAGAAGGAGAGAACGCCATCGAGCTGAACATGTGTTAATCTCGGAGGTGTCGTCCATTCGGCACTAGGTCGGATTTGATCGTGATTGGATCATGAAGAGTACGACTACACTTTCTCTTTCGGTCTACAAGGGTACATACACACCCCCTCGTTGACATGCATCTCCTAGACTAGATCTTGGGTGTTCCGTACAATTTTTTTATTTTCATGCAACGTTCCCATCGGTATTCGTGTTCCATACAACCAAATTTCATTAAAATATATTGCAAGTCCCACAACGAACATGGGGGGTATCATCTAGCATTAAAAAAAAGTAAGCATGAAAAATATTCTGCATCGGCTCTTGAAAGGAATTAGATGCATAATTGAAAATTATATGGCTACCTGATAGCAACCGCCGCATATGAATTATTTACATCTACATAAGTAATTAAACATTCATACTACCGTTGTACTGGAAACCCTTGATGACGGTCTCTACGTAGTAATGGTTATCACATAGATCATTCAGAGCTTCTTCCCCGGCGAAGTTGCAAAATAGTGTGTTTGCACAAGGACATGTTACCATAACACAACCGAGAATTACACAACTTTATAGGGCAACACACCCGTTTCGTAACACATTTGAGAAGGACAATCTCTCGGTGTCGAAGTAAACTTGTTGTCCCTTAGAAAATTGTGAAGAATTTGGCTCATGATACATGATCGGGTGTATTGATGTTCCAGAAATTTTGTAATGTTCAGTATCCACGAGACCACGACAAACAAAACCGATCAAGTTTGCTAATACTCTCTATTATTTTTACAACATAATATAATAATGCTAATTAGATTGAGATGATAAGGCCAACTTTAATATACTCCCTCCATTTTAAATTATTTGAAGTTCTAGACTTATGTCCTTAAAATATGCATATATGAAATATTGTATGTGTATTAATGCCATATTTTTGGGTCTAATACAAAATAATTTTCTCAAGTATTTTATAACTAACAACCTTTATTGTACTAGCATATATTGTATATTCACCGTGTGGCGTAAGTGCTAAGCAATCCAAAATGAATATGAAAAAAAAGACATATATATTATATGTCAATAGTAGTGAAAATCATTATAAGTAACCAAAACTGGAAAATAGAGAAAGATTAATTGCCCTTGTTATATTATCCCTTAGTTGGTGTTGTGCGTACTTTTTTGGGGTGTTTGAACAGCGATAAAATTTGCTTCCTTGTTAGTACAAGCAGAATGAGACCATATTAGCTTTACACCATGATGGCCATCATATAATAGTACCAAGACGTAAAAGTAATTTAGAGATGATTAATTTGCATTGTTATATATTTCCTATTGGGTGTTGTTTTTAATCGCGACATAATTTATTTACTTGTTTGCAAAAGTAAAATGTCCATACAAGCCCTACACCATCATGGACATCATATCTTCTTACCACCGAAGAAGGTAATAGTAACATTAGGTGCTACATTACTAAAAAAAATTGAACAGCCTATACCTGTCTGGGAGCTTGTTAAAAGAAGTCTAATAGACTCAAAAAATGCAGTGGGTCTGAGTAACTCTTATCATCTTACATCTCATGTGAAAAGATGAGGTAAGAAAGACCATGTTAAAACTGTTCAAAAAGTTGATGTGTCGTTTGAGTTGAGTAGCAAAATAATAAAAAAGGATTAACAAGAAATCCTAATAATCAACGCCTAGACTTCTGAAGTTCTGAAATACGGATAGGGTAGCTACTTGGCGCCTCGTTAGCATCACCATCCACTTAGTGCGCCAGACGAGGAGCCTTAATTAGTTGTTGTGTTTAGAGTTTACCGTCAAGGAGAACACGATCCATCTTCACATTTGCTCCACCTACAAATAGTGGACCTATCACAAACCACAGGGAATCCATGCCAATCTTCTGGTTTAGATAAGATGTCTGACCCATCTCGAAATGGCGAACCAGCTGCTACTCCTGATCGGATGAGCCTGACCACAGCCGCAACCAAGGACATCTTCTTCGACGTGGAAGGCTACACCGCCGCCATACTCATGTCCACCGGCGATAATTGCTACTACCCGTCGGAAAGGTTCACCGTCGGTGGGTACGACTGGGCCGTCCGTTACTACCCCAACCAACTGGGCTCCCACATATCCATCCTCCTCGTGCTCCTCAGCGAGCCCAAGGATGGCACCGTGGTTGGCGTAAGGTTCGGATGCGCGGTGCTCGACAGGTCCGGCAGGCCGTCGGCGGAGCTTTGGCAGAGCTCCTCGACCGTCCTCTCTTTCTACGGCGAAGAGTGGGGGTTTTGGAGATTTGCGCCGCGCGATGTTCTGGAGGACCCGGATTACCTTGAAGGGGACTGCCTCACCCTGAGCTGCACTGTCTCTGTTCTAAGGAAACCGCAACTGTCATCCGACTGAACCATCCATGGCTTCCTTCTCGTCGATCTGCATAAGCTTTTTCTATTTGAGGGTCGACGCGCATAATCTTTGGGAGCAACTGAGCAGGTGGTTATGATATTTACTTCCGAATTCGGATCGATGTGGTTGTGTTTGAGTCCAAGTGTATGTTTGGTGATTGGTGAGCATATTTTAAGATTGAGAACGAAAATTTGTCATGTGTTTGTGTTTGTGCCCGTGCTATTCGTGGATGCGAACGACATGGTTTATTACAAATTATCTACCATTTCGTTGTGTCACATATTCTCCAGGACCAAAGGGATCTAGTGCCCAACTACCATTTCCTCCTTTTTCGCAAACATGCGAAGTTTGCATATCGTTTCATTTATCGAAGGAAATATAATGAGTACATAAGAGGGCACAACACATGGCACACACACATACATAGGAAGGCGTGGGCCTAGTACCCCGAGCAGAGAGACAAGAGAAAAAAAAACAAAACTAAAAAGTCAAATACCTCCGGAGCCAACCGTGGGGATGCTGCGAGCAAGCAAAGTAGCGTCTTCAAGAAGGGGAGCGATGCGAGCCGAAGAACCGGGCCAAGGGTTTCCACTAGTGCTCAAAGAGGGATACAGATAGAGGCCATGCCAGTGCCTTCAAGAAGGGAAATGACACCCATGAGTGCCACCGCTGCAAGCATGGGTGAGCCAAGCAGGGATTTGACCTTGGCCTGAGTCCGAGCAATCCCATTGCCGCCAGATCAGGACCTAGATATGAGGAAGTCCGTTCGGTGGTCGAGATCACCACCGCAAGAGGGGTTGGTGGGGTTGCGCCTACCGCCGGGAGGTGGCACTGGGTGTCACCAAAAAATGAGAGGTTTGAGATTGACACGTCATGGAGGTGGATGGGGTCGGGGAGGCGAGACGATGGAGAGAGCTGACGCGGAGGACCGGATGGTGACCAACGTCAGAGCCAAGCCAAGAGCTGGAAGGGAACGCATATCTGAGCTGCCAGGGGCGGAGCCACCGGGATGCCGACGAGCAGAAGGCCGGAGAGGTCGCAAAAACCAGTGTGTGGGGTGGGGCTCGGAACCATCACGACAAAGGACACTAGTAGGTCGTGGACGCTGGAAGCATGTCCATGAAGGAAATATGCCCTAAAGGCAATAATAAAATTATTATTTATTTCCTTATATCATGATAAATGTTTATTATTCATGCTAGAATTGTATTAACTGGAAACATAATACATGTGTGAATACATAGACAAACATAGTGTCACTAGTATGCCTCTACTTGACTAGCTCGTTGATCAAAGATGGTTGTGTTTCCAAGCCATGGACATGAGTTGTCATTTGATTAACGGGGTCACATCATTAGGAGAATGGTGTGATTGACTTGACCCATTCCGTTAGCTTAACACTTGATCGTTTAGTATGTTGCTATTGCTTTCTTCATGACTTATACATGTTCCTATGACTATGAGATTATGCAACTCCCGTTTACCGGAGGAACACTTTGTGTGCTACCAAACGTCACAACGTAAATGGGTGATTATAAAGGAGCTCTACAGGTGTCTCCGAAGGTACATGTTGAGTTGGCGTATTTCGAGATTAAGATTTGTCACTCCGATTGTCGGAGAGATATCTCTGGGCCCTCTCGGTAATGCACATCATTATAAGCCTTGCAAGCAATGTAGCTAATGAGTTAGTTGCGGGATGATGCATTACATAATGAGTAAAGAGACTTGCCGGTAACGAGATTGAACTAGGTATTAAGATACCGACGATCGAATCTCGGGCAAGTAACATACCGATGACAAAGGGAACAACGTATGTTGTTATGCGGTTTGACCGATAAAGATCTTCGTAGAATATGTAGGAGCCAATACGAGCATCCAGGTTCTGCTATTGGTTATTGACCAGAGACATGTCTCGGTCATGTCTACATAGTTCTCGAACCCGTAGGGTCTGCACGCTTAAAGTTCGGTGACGATCGGTATTATGAGTTTTTGTGTTTTGATGTACCGAAGGTGTTCAGAGTCCCGGATATGATCACGGGCATGACGAGGAGTCTCAAAATGGTCGATATGTAAAGATCGATATATTGGATGACTATGTTCGGACATCGGAATGGTTTCAGGTGGTTACCGGAACCCCCCAGGGGGTTAATGGGCCACATGGGCCCTAAGTGGAGAAGAGGAGGGGCGGCCAGGGCAGGCCGCGCGCCCCTCTTTCCTTCCTCTCCTCTCTCCCTTCCTCCCCCTAATACTCCAACTAGTAAAAAGAGGGGGTCCTACTCCCGGTGGGAGTAGCACTCCTCCCTGGAGCGCCTCCTCCTGGGCGGCCGCCCCCTCCCCCTTGATCCTTTATATACGGGGGCAGGGGGGCACCTCTAGACACAACAATTGATCTCTTGATCTCTTAGCCGTGTGCGGTGCCCCCCTCCACCATATTCCACCTCGGTAATATCGTAGCGGTGCCTAGGCGAAGCCCTGTGTCGGTAGCGCCATCAACACCGTCATCACGCTGTCGTGCTGACGGAACTCTCCCGCAAACCTCTGCTAGATCGAAGTTCGTGGGACGTCATCGAGCTGAACGTGTGCTGAACTCGGAGGTGCCGTACGTTCGGTACTTGATCGGTCGGATCGTGAAGACGTACGACTACATCAACCACGTTGTGCTAACGCTTCCGCCTTCGGTCTACGAGGGTACGTGGACAACACTCTTCCCTCTTGTTGCTATGCATCACCATGATCTTGCGTGTGCGTAGATTTTTTTTTTGAAATTACTACGTTCCCCAACAGTGGCATCAGAGCCTGGTTTTATGCGTAGATGTTATATGCACGAGTAGAACACAAGTGAGTTGTGGGCGATACAAGTCATACTGCTTACCAGCATGTCATACTTTCGTTCGGTGGTATTGTTGGATGAAGCAGCCCGGACCGACATTACGCGTACGCTTACGCGATACTGGTTCTACCGACGTGCTTTGCACATAGGTAGCTGGCGGGTGTCAGTTTCTCCAACTTCAGTTGAATCGAGTGTGGCTACGCCCGGTCCTTGAGAAGGTTAAAAACCACTAACTTGACCAACTATCGTTGTGGTTTTGATGCGTAGGAAAGAACAGTTCTTGCTCAGCCCGTAGCAGTCACGTAAAATTTTGCAACAACAAAGTAGAGGACGTCTAACTTGTTTTTGCTGGGCATGTTGTGATGTGATATGGTCAGGACGTGATGCTATATTTTATTGTATGAGATGATCATGTTTTGTAACCAAGTTATCGGCAACTGGCAGGAGCCATATGGTTGTCGCTTTATTGTATGCAATGCAATCGCCCTGTAATTGCTTTACTTTATCACTAAGCGGTAGCGATAATCGTAGAAGCAATAGGTGGCGAAATGACAACGATGCTACGATGGAGATCAAGGTGTCGTGCGGTGACGATGGTGATCATGACGGTGCTTCGGAGATGGAGATCACAAGCACAAGATGATGATGGCCATATCATATCACTTATATTGATTGCATGTGATTTTTATCCTTTATGCATCTTATTTTGCTTTGATTGACGGTAGCATTATAAGATGATCTCTCACTAAATTTCAAGGTATAAGTGTTCTCCCTGAGTATGCAACATTGCGAAAGTTCTTCGTGCTGAGACACCACGTGATGATCGGGTGTGATAGGCTCTACGTTCAAATACAACGGGTGCAAAACAGTTGCACACGCGGAATACTCAGGTTAAACTTGACGAGCCTAGCATATACAGATATGGCCTCGGAACACTGAGACCAAAAGGTCGAGTGTGAATCATATACTCCCTCCGTTCCAGAATATAAGGTGTATTGGTTTCCGTGCAAGTCAACCATTTCAAAGTTTGACCAAGATTATAGAACAAAATAGAAATATCTGGAATACCTAATTGATCAGATATGAAACTACTTTTCATGATAAATCGAATAATACAAATTTCATATTATGGATATTTATATATTTTTCTAAAAACTTGGTCAAACATGCACTCGTTTGACTTTTCAGAAAACAAATACACCTTATATAAAGGAATGGAGGGAGTAGTAGATATGATCAATATAGTGATGTTCACCATTGAAAACTACTCCATCTCACGTGATGATCGGACATGGTTTAGTTGATTTGGATCACGTGATCACTTAGATGATTAGAGGGATGTCTATCTAAGTGGGAGTTCTTAAGTAATATGATTAATTGAACTTTATTTAATCATGAACTTAGTACCTGATAGTATTTTGCTTGTCTATGTTTGTTGTAGATAGATGGCTCGTGCTGTTGTTCCGTTGAATTTTAATGCATTCCTTGAGAAAGCTAAGTTGAAAGATGATGGTAGCAATTACACGGACTGGGTCCGTAACTTATTATCACGCGGAAGAATTACGTCCTGGAAGCACCGCTAGGTGCCGTGCCTCTCGCTGAGATGCTGGACGACGTTAAGAACGTCTGGCGAGCAAAGCTGATGACTACTCGATAGTTCAGTGTGCCATGCTTTATGGCTTAGAACCGGTACTTCAACGACGTTTTGAACGTCATGGAGCATATGAGATGTTCCAGGAGTTCAAGTTAATATTTCAAGCAAATGCCCGGATTGAGAGATATGAAGTCTCCAATAAGTTCTATAGCTGCAAGATGGAGAAGAATAGTTCTGTCAGTGAACATATACTCAAAATGTCTGGGTATAATAATCACTTGATTCAACTGGGAGTTAATCTTCCTGATGATAGTGTCATTGATAGAATTCTTCAATCACTGCCACCAATCTACAAGAGCTTCGTGATGAACTATAATATGCAAGGGATGAACAAAACTATTACCGAGCTCTTCGCAATGCTAAAGGTTGCGGAGGTAGAAATCAAAAAGGAGCATCAAGTGTTGATGGTCAACAAGACCACGAGTTTCAAGAAAAAGGGTAAAGGGAAAAAGAAGGGGAACTTCAAGAAGAACGGCAATCAAGTTGCTGCTCAAGAGAAGAAACTCAAATCTAGACCTAAGCCTGAGACTGAGTGCTTCTACTGCAAACATACTGGTCACTGGAAGCGGAACTGCCCCAAGTATTTGGCGGATAAGAAGGATGGCAAGGTGAACAAAGGTATATGTGATATACATGTATTTGATGTGTACCTTACTAATGCTCGCAGTAGCACCTGGGTATTTGATACTGGTTCTATTGCTAATATTTGCAACTCGAAACAGGGACTAGAGATTAAGCGAAGATTGGCTAAGGACGAGGTGACGATGCGCGTGGGAAATGGTTCCAAAGTCGATGTGATCGCGGTCGGCACGCTACCTCTACATCTACCTTCGGGATTAGTTTTAGACCTGAATAATTGTTATTTGGTGCCAGCGTTAAGCATGAACATTATATCTGGATCTTGTTTGATGCGAGACGGTTATTCATTTAAATCAGAGAATAATGGTTGTTCTATTTGTATGAGTAATATCTTTTATGGTCATGCACCCTTGAAGAGTGGTCTATTTTTATTGAATCTCGATAATAGTGATACACATATTCATAATGTTGAAGCCAAAAAATGCAGAGTTGATAATAATAGTGCAACTTATTTGTGGCACTGCCGTTTGGGTCATATTGGTGTAAAGCGCATGAAGAAACTCCATACTAATGGACTTCTGGAATCACTTGATTATGAATCACTTGGTACTTGCGAACCGTGCCTCATGGGTAAGATGACTAAAACGCCGTTCTCCGGAACTATGGAGCGAGCAACAGATTTATTGGAAATCATACATACTGATGTATGTGGTCCAATGAATATTGAAGCTCGCGGCGGGTATCGTTATTTTCTCACCTTCACTGATGATTTGAGCAGATATGGGTATATCTACTTAATGAAACATAAATCTGAAACATTTGAAAAGTTAAAAGAATATCAGAGTGAAGTGGAAAATCATCGTAACAAGAAAATAAAGTTTCTACGATCTGATCATGGAGGAGAATATTTAAGTTACGAGTTTAGTCTACATCTGAAACAATGCAGAATAGTTTCGTAACTGACGCCACCTGGAACACCACAACATAATGGTGTGTCCGAACGTCGTAATCGTACTTTACTAGATATGGTGCGATCTATGATGTCTCTTACTGATTTACCGCTATCGTTTTGGGATTATGCTTTAGAGACGACCGCATTCACGTTAAATAGGGCACCATCAAAATCCGTTGAGACGACGCCTTATGAACTATGGTTTGGCAAGAAAGCAAAGTTTTCATTTCTTAAAGTTTGGGGCTGCGATGCTTATGAGAAAAAACTTCAACCTAATAAGCTCGAACCCAAATCGGAGAAATGTGTCTTCATAGGATACCCAAAGGAGACTATTGGGTACACCTTCTATCACAGATCTGAAGGCAAGACTTTTGTTGCTAAATTTGGATCCTTTCTAGAGAAGGAGTTTCTCTCGAAAGAAGTGAGTGGGAGGAAAGTAGAACTTGATGAGGTAACTATACCTGCCCCCTTATTGGAAAGTAGTTCATCACAGAAACCGGTTCCTGTGACAACTACACCAATTAGTGAGGAAGCTAATGATATTGATCATGAAACTTCAGATCAAGTTACTACCGAACCTCATAGGTCAACCATAGTAAGATCCGCACCAGAGTGGTATGGTAATCCTATTCTGGAGGTCATGTTCCTTGACCATGGTGAACCTATAAACAATGAGGAAGCAATGATGAGCCCAGATTCCGCAAAATGGCTTGAGGCCATGAAATCTGAGATGTGATCCATGTATGAGAAAAAATTATGGACTTTGGTTGACTTGCCCGATGATCGGCAAGCCATCGAAAATAAAGGATCTTCAAGAAGAAGACTGACGCTGATGGTAATGTTACTGTCTACAAAGCTCGACTTGTTGCGAAGGGTTTTCGACAAGTTCAAGGGGTTGACTACGATGAGACTTTCTCACCTGTAGTGATGCTTAAGTCTGTCCGAATCATGTTAGCAATTGCCGCATTTATGATTATTGGCAAATGGATGTCAAAACTGCATTCCTGAATGGATTTCTAGAAGAAGAGTTGTATATGATGCACCCTGAAGGTTTTGCTGATCACAAAGGTTCTAACAAAGTGTGCAAGCTCCAGCGATCCATTTATGGACTGGTGCAAGCCTCTCGGAGTTGGAATAACGTTTTGATAATGTGATCAAAACATATGGTTTTATATAGACTTTTGGAGAAGCCTGTATTTACAAGAAAGTGAGTGGGAGCTCTGTAGCATTTATGATATTATATGTAGACGGCATATTGTTGATTGGAAATGATATAGAATTTCTGGATAGCATAAAAGGATACTTGAATAAAAGTTTTTCAATGAAAGACCTCGGTGAAGCTGCTTACATATTGGGCATCAAGATCTATAGAGATAGATCAAGACGCTTAATTGGACTTTCACAAAGCACATACCTTGATAGAGTTTTGAAAAAGTTCAAAATGGATCAAGCAAAGAAAGGGTTCTTGCCTGTATTACAAGGTGTGAAGTTGAGTTAGACTCAATGCCCGACCACCACAGAAGATAGAGAGAAAATGAAAGATGTTCCCTATGCTTCAGCCATAGGCTCTATCATGTATGCAATGCTGTGTACCAGACCTGATGTATGCTTAGCAATAAGCTTAGCAGGGAGGTACCAAAGCAATCCAGGAGTGGATCACTGGACAGCGGTCAAGAATATCCTGAAATACCTGAAAAGTACTAAGGATATGTTTCTCGTTTATGGAGATGACAAAGAGCTAGTCGTAAATGGTTACGTCGATGCAAACTTTGACACTGATCCAGACGATTCTAAATCGCAAACCGGATACTTGTTTATATTGAACGGTGGCGCTGTCAGTTGTTACAATTCTAAACAAAGCGTCATGGCGGGATCTACATGTGAAGCGGAGTACATAGCTGTTTCGGAAGCAGCAAATGAAGGAGACTGGATGAAGGAGTTCATACCCGATCTAGGTGTCATACCTAGTGCATCGGGTCCAATGAAAATCTTTTGTGACAATACTGGTGCAATTGCCTTGGCAAAGGAATCCAGATTTCACAAGAGAACCAAGCACATCAAGAGACGCTCCAATTCCATCCGGGACCAAGTCCAGGTGGGAGATATAGAGATTTGCAAAATACATACGGATCTGAATGTTGCAGACCCGTTGACTAAGCCTCTTCCACGAACAAAACATGATCAACACCAAGGCTCCATGGGTGTTAGAATCATTACTGTGTAATCTAGATTATTGACTCTAGTGCAAGTGGGAGACTGAAGGAAATATTCCCTAGAGGCAATAATAAAGTTATTATTTATTTCCTTATATCATGATAAATGTTTATTATTCATGCTAGAATTGTATTAACCGGAAACATAATACATGTGTGAATACATAGACAAACATAGTGTCACTAGTATGCCTCTACTTGACTAGCTCGTTGATCAAAGTTGGTTGTGTTTCCTAGCCATGGACATGAGTTGTCATTTGATTAACGGGATCACATCATTAGGAGAATGATGTGATTGACTTGACCCATTCCGTTAGCTTAGCACTTGATCGTTTAGTATGTTGCTATTGCTTTCTTCATGACTTATACATGTTCCTATGACTATGAGATTATGCAACTCCCGTTTACCGGAGGAACACTTTGTGTGCTACCAAACGTCTAGCAATGAATCGGGTGATTATAAAGGAGCTCTACAGGTGTCTCCAAAGGTACATGTTGAGTTGGCATATTTCGAGATTAGGATTTGTCACTCCGATTGTCGGAGAGGTATCTCTGGGCCCTCTCGGTAATGCACATCACTAAAAGCCTTGCAAGCAATATAGATAATGAGTTAGTTGCGGGATGATGCATTACATAACGAGTAATGAGACTTGCCGGTAACGAGATTGAACTAGGTATTAAGATATCGATGATCGAATATCGGGCAAGCAACATACCGATGACAAAGGGAACAACGTATGTTGTTATGCGGTTTTACCGATAAAGATCTTCGTAGAATATGTAGGAGCCAATACACTAGTAGAAAAGGGGGCAATGGTCCAGGCCGGTCCAGCCTATTAGTCCCGGTTCAAATCAGAACCGGGACCAATGGGGGCATCGGACCCGGTTCGTGAGCCCCGGGGGCCGGCCGGGCCACGTGGGCCATTGGTCCCGGTTCGTCTGACCTATTGGTCCCGGTTTGTGGGACGAACCAGGACCATTGGTCCTGCTCGAGCCCAAACCTATTGGTCGGTTGGTTGCTTGAACCGGGACCAATGGGCTCCATTAGTCGGTTGATGGCACGAACCGGGACTAAAAGTTAGTGCCGTTGCGACCGAGTTTAGTCCCACCTCGCCAATCGAAAGGAGCAGGACTGGTTTATAAGCCCTCCTCTCTACTTTATCGAGCTCCTCCGATAATGAAAATAGATGCGCTTATATAGGTAATTTAGCATAAATTCATACGGATTTCTCTTGAAATTCGTTATGAATTTAAGTTGAATTCCTCTATAAGCGCATCTCATCTCATTCGAGTAGTTTTTTTTCTTTTTCTGCTATATTTATTTTTTCTTTTTATTTCTGAGTTGTAATAAGCCATAAAAAATAAGCATATATGCTCCTTTTTACTATAGTTAATCACAACTATTTTTTGCTTCTATTCATTTATGAGTAGTTTTTATATAGTTTTTCTTTTTCTGCTATATTTATTTTTTCTTTTTATTTCTGAGTTGTAATAAGCCATAAAAAATAAGCATATATGCTCCTTTTTACTATAGTTAATCACAACTATTTTTTGCTTCTATTCATTTATGAGTAGTTTTTATATAGTTTTTCTTTTCTGCTATATTTATTTTTCTTTTTATTTCTGAGTTGTAATAAGCCATAAAAATAAGCATATATGCTCCTTTTTACTATAGTTAATCACAACTATTTTTTGCTTCTATTCATTTATGAGTAGTTTTTATATAGTTTTTCTTTTTCTGCTATATTTATTTTTTCTTTTTATTTCTGAGTTGTAATAAGCCATAAAAATAAGCATATATGCTCCTTTTTACTATAGTTAATCACAACTATTTTTGCTTCTATTCATTTATGAGTAGTTTTTATATAGTTTTTCTTTTTCTGCTATATTTATTTTTCTTTTTATTTCTGAGTTGTAATAAGCCATAAAAAATAAGCATATATGCTCCTTTTTACTATAGTTAATCACAACTATTTTTGCTTCTATTCATTTATGAGTAGTTTTTATATAGTTTTTCTTTTTCTGCTATATTTATTTTTTCTTTTTATTTCTGAGTTGTAATAAGCCATTAAAAATAAGCATATATGCTCCTTTTTACTATAGTTAATCACAACTATTTTTTGCTTCTATTCATTTATGAGTAGTTTTTATATAGTTTTTCTTTTTCTGCTATATTTATTTTATCTTTTTATTTCTGAGTTGTAATAAGCCATAAAAAATAAGCATATATGCTCCTTTTTACTATAGTTAATCACAACTATTTTTTGCTTCTATTCATTTATGAGTAGTTTTTATATAGTTTTTCTTTTTCTGCTATATTTATTTTTTCGAGTTATAATAAGTCATTACAAATAAAAAGAGACGCAATGCTCGTTAATCTGCTTCAACCCTTTCGGGATAGTGTCAATTGACCGCACATAGCTCATGCAGTCTACCGTATCCCGCAAGGGTTGAAGCCACCAACGTCTTGAGGAGCATTGAGCATCTTCGTCATTGTATACGCTTTCGGGGCTTATAAACATTGCGAGTGCCTCTCGCTTGGCGAGGTGGGACTAAAACGAAATTCTTTGGAAGAATCAAAAAAAAACAGCTGCGAGACCATTGGTCGGTTGGTGGCACCAACGGGACCAATCTTGGCTTTGTCGGTTCGTGGCCGCAACCGGGACCAATGCCCTCTTTAGTCGGTTTGTGCCACCAACGGGACTAATGGTCTTCGTTCCGCCCTTTGGGCTGCTGAAAAAGGTCTTTGGTCGGTTGGTGGCACAAACCGGGACTAAAAAAACATTGGTCCCGATTCTTGCCTGAACGGGACAAAAGACTTTGCTATATAAGTAGCACTTAGGATTTCGAACCGCATCCCCAGCCGATCTCTGCTCCTCGCGCGCCCTCCCTGCCGCCCCGACACGTCGCCGCCCTTCACGCGCAGTGCCATGCGCCTGCCCCTGTGCCGTCGCCGCCCTCGCCCCTGTGCTGCCGTCGCCGTCCGGCCGCCGCCGCCAAGCCCGACGCCGTCGTCGTCGCCGCCCGCCCGACCGATCGACCCCTTGACGCCATCGCCGCCCGCCCGCCCGCCTTGCGCCGTCGGCGCCATGACGCCCTACCGCCCAGCGCCGCACCTACCGCCGTCGCCGTCGCCAGCAGGTCTTTTTTATTTTTCTTAGATTTGTTTTAGATTTTTTTAGTTCATAGATATTTTTGTTATATTAGATTGTGTAATTTAGATATGTAGTTAATGTAGATTGTGTAATTAATTTGTTAGTTTTTATGTTAGATTTTTTTTCCTGTAAAAGATTTGTGCATATTATGTAAGATTTTTATGTTAGATTTTTTATGTTAGTTTCTTTATGTTAGTTTCTTTATGTTAGTTTTTTTCTGTAAAATTTGTTCATATTATGTTAGATTTTTTATGTAAGGTTTTTATGTTAGTTTTTTTCTGTAAAAGAATTGTTCATATTATGTAATATTTTTATGTTAGTTTCTTTATGTTAGTTTCTTTATGTTAGTTTTTTCTGTAAAATTTGTTCATATTATGTTAGATTTTTTATGTAAGGTTTTTATGTTAGTTTTTTTCTGTAAAAGAATTGTTCATATTATGTAATATTTTTATGTTAGTTTCTTTATGTTAGTTTCTTTATGTTAGTTTTTTTCTGTAAAATTTGTTCATATTATGTTAGATTTTTTATGTAAGGTTTTTATGTTAGTTTTTTTCTGTAAAAAGAATTGTTCATATTATGTAATATTTTTATGTTAGTTTCTTTATGTTAGTTTCTTTATGTTAGTTTTTTTCTGTAAAATTTGTTCATATTATGTTAGATTTTTTATGTAAGGTTTTTATGTTAGTTTTTTTCTGTAAAAAGAATTGTTCATATTATGTAATATTTTTTATGTTAGTTTCTTTATGTTAGTTTCTTTATGTTAGTTTTTTTCTGTAAAATTTGTTCATATTATGTTAGATTTTTATGTAAGGTTTTTATGTTAGTTTTTTTCTGTAAAAGAATTGTTCATATTATGTAAGATTTTTTATGTTAGTTTCTTTATGTTAGTTTCTTTATGTTAGTTTTTTTCTGTAAAATTTGTTCATATTATGTTAGATTTTTTATGTAAGGTTTTTATGTTAGTTTTTTTCTGTAAAAAGAATTGTTCATATTATGTAAGATTTTTTATGTTAGTTTCTTTATGTTAGTTTTTTTCTGTAAAATTTGTTCATATTGTATTAGATTTTTTATGTAAGGTTTTTATGTTAGTTTTTTATGTTAGATTTTTTCTGTAAATAGATGTGTAGTAATTTAGATCTTTATGTAGGATTAGATGTGTAGTAATTTAGAAAAAGGAAAAAAAGAAGAAGTAGTTTATATATGAAGTAGTTTGTTTTAGTAAGTACTACTTATTTATTTATAGTAAGTGTTTAGTAGTTGAGCTAGATAGATTTAATTAATAAGACTACTTTTATTTAACTATATATAGAAGTAGTTCAGCGTCGGCGTCGGCGATGCCTATCCCGCATCCTCGTAAAGTAAATCGTCGAAGTCGGCGATGGAGGCCTGCTTGATCAGGGTCATGTTCGGGACTGGGCTCCGCCGGTTGGTATTGGGAGGTGTTACCTTTCGGGGGCGTAGTAGGTTGGTGAGGAGGCAACCCGTTGTTGACCGATCCTTGTTTGGTGGCGGTCGCGTGGGCGATGGCGGTGGTGAGGCATCCGGACACCGCCAGCGTCGATACCCGTCGGCGCCACGGTTCTAGTTTTATTAGTGATAATATTCGATGATGTACGGACACCAAGAGATGATGTAGTATTCAACCCGTATGTACATCGATCATCTATAGTCAACCCGTGATTTATAATAATGATCTAGTTTAATATTTGAATTATGAGCGTGGGCGGAAATGTCGTCCTCATCGGCGACGAAAATCGCCTGGGAGTGCGATTGGTGCCACGATGACCGAGGTATGTGCGATGATTCATTGAGCTGGAGGAAGATCGGCGATTCAGCATTAAGCTCGAGGAGACTTGCGATGTTCATCTGATGCATAGCGACGACAATAGTTTTTTTCGTAATTAAGCACGACTTCAACTATTTTAACGTGTAATTTTCATCTTTTTCAATTTGACTAGCTTATCCCATGCTTTGCAAGGCGCTATGTCTTGGAGAGGATGGATTTTGAAGACCATGAAAATTTGAAACAAAAAAATTGTCCTAAGTACCGAACATGATGTGGATTTTCAAGTAAAGCTGTACAATGCTCAGAGTGTAACCCATTTTGGTTGCAAAATTGGGATGCATTTTGCAAGATGTATGGTCTTGATGAGGGTATGATTATCACCATGGATCTTGGTGATCCTACAATCGAGCAAGAGACACCTCGATTTGGGTCTTTGTGCATACACCTCCAGTTCTTCCCTCATGTGAGCTAAGCATAGTTATTAAGTAATTTATATTGTTTATTTCAAAATATATAGTTGACAACTTATCTCCATTGACAGCTTATTTTCATTCTTCAAAGAATGTGCGGAAGATGGTAGACAGAACATACTACAACGAAGGCTGCGAATTAACTTATCGGGAGAAACGACATCTAGTCGGATTTTGTAGAGATCTTGAGAATTACAATATCTACAATCAAACTCCTCAACATTATGGTCAATCGTGCCACTAGTGCACGTGTTGAACTCTGATAACTACCATGGAGATACCTTGATACGATTATTTTTACTATTACAACATCCGTGCATCTTTTTGCACACTTCTAATTAAACTAGTACATCATTGCTAACTACGAAGTTATTACTATGTTTTTCAACAGATAATCCCGAATGAGTGTGTCCCTCATCGATGTATACGCGTGGTAGCCTTCATGTTTTGAACATACTACCAGGTCGTCCTCTGAATCTCAACTGTCCATATCGGGTTTCTAAAAGAAGTGGAGACATAACAATCAAAGAATGGAAAAATGTATGGACAGTCGTAAGGAGCTTCTTGGAAGCAATAAGCAGCGAAAGGCAAGAATTGGAGACAGGATGATCGCCATTCTTCATAATGGAGAGTCGGGGTCTATATTGTTTTATGCTATTTTACCTTAAGGGTGTTTTAGGTCCTATACCTAGTCTTGATGATCATGTGCTAAGAACAATTATATATGTAGGGTTGGGTTCGATGACTATATACGAGGATGATGATCGTATGACTTATTATTAATAACGAGCTAGTAGAAGTAGTATGATGATGCATGATTAGTAGGACTTTATTATATACATATATATGATGATGATGCAAAGCATGCATGAGCCATGTCATATATATATCTGCGGGTGCAATGAACATATAAGCGTTGATAAACCAAGGACGAAGATAAGAGAGGACACTTCTCTCTATTAGCTAGCTATAAATAACAACCTAAAAATAAACCACAAAACCCCTAAAGCAGCCACTTTCTTAAAAAAAAAAAGACTTTTGGTCCCGGTTGGTGCCACCAACCGGGACCAAAGACCCTCTGACTGGGCTCGGTGCACGTCGCCACGTGGAGTTACATTGGTCCCGGTTCGTCTCTGAACCGGGACTAATGTCTGGTGGCATTAGTAACGACCCATTAGTCCCGGTTCATGAACCGGGACTAAAGGCCCTTACGAACCGGGACTAATGGGTTGTTTTCTACTAGTGATATGAGCATCCAGGTTCCGCTATTGATTATTGACCGGAGACATGTCTCAGTCATGTCTACATAGTTCTCGAACCCGTAGGGTCCGCACGCTTAAAGTTCGGTGACGATCGGTATTATGAGCTTTTGTGTTTTTATGTACCGAAGGTAGTTCGGAGTCTCGGATATGATCACGGACACGACGAGGAGTCTCGAAATGGTCGAGACATAAAGATGGATATATTGGATGACTATGTTCGGATACCGGAATGGTTTCGGGTGGTTTCGGGCATATACCAGAGTACCGGGGGGGTTACCGGAACCCCCCGAGGGGTTAATGGGCCCCATGGGCCCTAAGTGGAGAATATGAGGGGCGGCCAGGGCAGGCCGCGCGCCCCCCTTTCCTTCCTCTCGTCTCTCCCTTCCTTCCCCCTCCTACTCCAACTAGGAAATGGAGGGAGTCCTACTCCATCGGGAGTAGGACTCCTCCCTGGCGCGCCTCCTCCTGGCCGGCCGCCCCCTCCCCCTTGATCCTTTATATACGGGGGCAGGGGGGCACCTCTAGACAGAATAATTGATCTCTTGATCTCTTAGCCGTGTGCGGTGCCCCCTCCACCATATTCCATCTCGGTAATATAGTAGCGGTGCTTAGGCGAAGCCCTGCGTCGGTAGCATCATCAACACCGTCATCACACCGTCGTGCTGACGGAACTCCCCGCAAAGCTCTGCTAGATCTGAGTTCGTGGGACGTCATCGAGCTGAACGTGTGCTGAACTCGGAGGTGCCGTACGTTCGGTACTTGATCGGTCGGATCATGAAGACGTACGACTACATCAACCGCGTTGTGCTAACGCTTCCGCTTTCGGTCTACGAGGGTACGTGGACAACACTCTCCCCTCTCGTTGCTATGCATCA
Source organism: Aegilops speltoides (assembly GCA_021437245.1). Lineage (NCBI taxonomy): Eukaryota > Viridiplantae > Streptophyta > Magnoliopsida > Poales > Poaceae > Aegilops > Aegilops speltoides. The sequence goes on along the minus strand of CM038147.1, from coordinate 42,701,529 downwards.
TCATGATCTTGCGTGTGTGTAGGAATTTTTTTGAAATTACTACATTCCCCAACAGTCCATGGCCGCTAGGACTAGAGCGATCCAGACAAATGGTCCACTACAAGGCCTCAATCGCTCGCCAAGGAAGAACACCGTGACCACACAAATGGGCCGAAACCAGCACCACAAGTCGGAGGTGACGCCGTCGAAGATGAGGAGTGGCTTGCAACAGGGCAAGGCCAACCGCCGCCACCCATGGGCCAACATGTTGAGAGACATATGGTTGTGGGGTGGCCTTTTTTCATGCATATTATGCTATGATGTGGCATGCTTGCATGTTGAAAGAAATAGTTAATGGGGGCTAGCTATTTAGATATAGAAGATATGTTCACAGGGGCAGAAGCATGCCAACTTGGAAAAAAAACCAAAGCATGAAACAATGAGGCAAGCGGTCACATGACAAGTGAAGGCGAGAGAAAGGGTCTGCTTGGACGATAGCAGGGAGTCGTCCTACCAAAATTTTCAACTGGCATGTTTCATGGGTTGCCACATTTGGATCGAGGCCAAAAGTTTAGATGCACTTGGCGCTCGTAGTCGCCGCCACATGTCGCATTCTGGATGCTCTCTTTGGAATTTGTTGTTCTTTTTCTCCTCGCACGCATTTTCGGCTTTTAAAATGCTTTTTGTGGTTATTTCGGCTTTTCGGTTTTTCATCGGTCTTTCTTAGCTTTTCAACAAAAAATTGATTTTTTTGTGCGAAAATACATGTTTTTTTCTTTTGCGCGAGGCATAGTTTAACTTCCGCGAGAGACATGGTTTTGCTTCCGCGAGAGACACGGCCGTGCCACTCAAAAATGGGGAAAACACATTTTCTTTTTTCCCTTTTGTGAGAGCACGGTTTTGCTTTCGTGAGAGGCGCGGCCGTGCCTCCCGAAAACGGAAAAAAACATGTTTTCTCTTCTTCTTTTTCTTCCGCGAGTGGCACGGTTTAGATTCCGAGAGAGGCAAGGATTTGCTTCCGCGAGATGCACGACCATGCCTCTCAGAATTGGAAAAAACCTTACGTGAGAGGCACATTTTTGCTTCCCAGAGAGGCACGGCCATGCCTCTCGGAAAGGAAAAAATAAACACGTTTTCCTTTTCTTTTACTTCTACGAGGCACGATTTTGCTTCCGCGAGACACACGGATTTGCTTCCACAAGAGACACGTCCGTGCCTCTGTGAAACAGCTTTCAGAAAGGAAAAAAAATGTGCTCCCGATTCGAGTTTTTTGTGAGAAAAAGTTCGTCAAAACCTATCAACATGATATCTAGTTTTGAAGATCTCGACGCGAGGAATTCAATGATGAAAATAGTTTGAGATTTGGACGCACGGTTAAAGAGATAAAACCGTTTGAATGATTAGATCTATGAAAAAGGGAAAACTCCACGATTGTGACAAGTGGCGCACATGCAGTGCACCATTTGTCGCGATCTGGGGAGGACAAAAAATGACCTTTTAAAGAGGTACTCCTCAATTAGTGATTTCATGATAAAGACTATTGTGCAAGCCCTAAAAAACAAAAGGCTATTGGGCAAATGAGCATAGATACCCCAACCCCTCCCATCCTATGACTCTAAATGGGCTAGCCCATCGAGCCCACTAGAGGGAAGATTTCTTTCCCGGTTTTATGAAAGCTTCGAGAAGCTTCCCAAACAGTTTTTGGGAAGCTTCTAGAAAGGGTTTTGTTTCTTGGTTTTCTCATTTGGGTTTTGTTTGGTTTTTTATTTTTTTATTTTCCCCTTCTTTTTTCCTTTTCCTTTTTATTTTAATATTTTTCCTTTTATTTTCTTTTTTATAAAAACGAATCTTTTCAAATTATTTATTTACTTATAAAATTCATGAACCTTTAAAAAACATGTAATTGTTTTCAAATTTGTGAACTTTTTTTGAACCAACGTACCTTTTCAAATTCATGACCTTTTATCTAAATCGGTGAACCTTTTCCAAATTCGTGAACCTTATATCAAAATCCGTGAACCTTTTTCAAATCCATGGAGTTTTTTCAAAATCAATGAATTTTGGTCAAACCCGCGAACTATATTTTTAAAAGTATGTGAACTTTTTTACAGAACCAAAAACTTCTTCAAATTCAGGATTATTTTTCAAAATCAAAAACGTTTTTTCAAATCTTTGAACATTTTCACTTTCATGATTTATTTTAAACCCATGAACATTTTTCAAATTCGTGAACTTTTTATAAATCTGTGATTTATGTTTGTTGAATCTTGGAATTTTTTGAATGACAACTAATTGGCGCTCAACTTTTCCCACAAAAAGAAAATCTGAATAGTCCTCAACGACAGATTGCGTTGACTGGTTATCGAACGAAGGAATCCGGCTGAGCATGCGAGTGGTTTCAGTTTTGTTAGGCCGAGCCAGAAAGGTAGGCACGGGAGCACTTGTTCTCTTAGTTGGCACTTACGGCATTGACTAGGAGGTCTCGCTCAAGAGTGCTATTCGTCTAGATAGTCACATAATACTCCTTTTCCTTGGGACAAGATTGTACTTCGATGCCAAATGGGCACGAGCATTATTAATGATGGGCTTCAATGGCGAATAACCGACCTGTGTTGCCGCTTGCTTCTTCTCAACCGAACATACTACAGATCTTTGGGTACCCTTTGTCCGTCACCTTAGGGTTCTTCACAGACTTGGTCCCACCATGGATTTTGGTGTTGTAGACTTGAACGTTGCTTTCGGCAGGGAAGTGATGGTACCCTTGCTTGTGAGAGGCTCAATGGAACGTGAATGATAGCAACACTATGATGCGGTGGCAAATCCAGGATAAAAACGGAGGGTGGGCTTAAAATAACAACCAAGATAGATTGAGAAGTATATATCACATATTTTCGCCCATGGAGTTCGAACTCACGCCGGCTGGGAGGCATCATTGCACTCCTACCACTAGGCAAGTGCCCATCCACTGTAAACTTATGAGATAACTCACAATGAATACAATGCACAAAATAATTAAATAGCGTGTTTATAACTCTCCAGGTGCCTGGAATTTTTCAGGCCGAAGGTGACGCCGCCGCGGACGAATGAGGTGTTGTTGATGGAGTTGAGCATGGGACGAGCCAGAGACGAGAATGACGCGGTTGTCCGCGACATGCTGACGAGGCAGAGTACGCTGGTTGGGTTGAAGAAGAGGGGAGGTTAGATGGATGGCTAGGGCAATAGAGAAGGAGGCTCGGGGTGGTCAATAGCTATACCAATACCGAAGGGCCAGGTGGATGGGAGCAGAGAAGGAAGACGATGACGATAACAATGAGGGATTTTAGGTGACTGATGAATTGTCGTCCCCTTAAATATAGTAGATTGACTGTTAGTTGCAATGGATCTTAAAAAGAAACAAGAGAAGAAGAGCAAGATTCTTATTTAGTACTCCCTTCGTTCCTAAATATAAGTCTTTCTAGACATTTCAATATAGACATCTTTTAGAGTGTAGATTCACTCATTTTGCTCCGCATATAGTCCATATTGGAATCTCTAGAAAGGCTTATATTCAGGAACGGAGGGAGTATAAATTACTTACAAGAGATGGGTCGAGAGTAATCAGGTGCATCCTCTATGTGTATATCTAAATTTTTCCTTTAGAAAAATTGTGGATGTCTAATCCAATTTTAGCATGACTTTTAATAGACTACCAGACAATAGCTTTAGGATTCTCTACTACTACTGCCCTTACGAAATGGACCATGGCCACGACCAAGGTGAAGCCACATTGATCAATCATCCTCTCCGACGGATGAGGGACAAACAGAAAGCAACAAAACGGAGCTCTAATGGTGTCCCCGGGAACACACTAGGAAATCTAAGTAGATGAGGTGAGGGTAGTTCAGCAAAATCGGAGGGTAGGCTCGCGCGTATCGAAGCCTCCCTGGTAGATTCCCCCCTGCTGTGATGCATGGTGCTTTGCAGTGGGGCTACCAGCCTAGCATGGTGTTCTAAAACGATTTTCTCACATCATCTTGTTCCCGGTGTCTCTTATTCATAAGGTTTTTCACAAACTTTTACTTTGTCATGCTCTTGTCTCTCCATCCTGCTAGCTCTTTTCTCCCTCTCTCATATGTGGCATATTGGAATGGTAGAAGCGAAAATGAATGGTCGCTGGATCACATATATCAAGAAAAAAAGAAGAAGAAAAAAGATGGAGCACTAGCGTATATATATGCGCAAACAGGGTAAACGTAGTAGTACACTTCTCTGCATTAATTTTTGTATATATGTGTGCATGTGCGCATGTGATCCTATCTAACTATCTGAAGTAAAACTAGCTGATATGGAGTTGTACCGTATAGACTGGGATGCATCTTCGTCTCACATATAACATGCATGAATATAAAATATTGTCAGTGCCATGATGATAAGATGCATATACTTTAATATGACACCCACTTTATTGAATTTTCTTTTGACACCCACTTTTCTATCTTGAAATATGAATTAGGTATTATAAAGACGAACGGAGGGAGTACGCACTCTGCTCGATAAGTTTATTAATTGATGATCGTTCTAGTGAAGTTAATTTGACCAACATACCCTCGTATATCCTAGGGTATTCATAAGCAACATGTCAATTAACCCAGTGTGCCAGCCAGCTAACCAGTAAGTGATGCAATTCGCAACTCCTCCCATTTACTTATGAAATTAACTTAATGATGCCCAGGGCAAAGTTAATAGAACATACAAGTGTGTGTGGTCCCCTCGGGCACCATCTGAGCTGAGATATGAGATGAATGATTTTGACTTACAATGCCTACTACTCTGATTATCACACTTGATGCTAGCCATTCATGCAATATAATGGTTGCATGGCTTTGAAAGTTCTTCTACTGTAGTTGTTATGGTTTTCCATTTGCTTTTTATTTTTGGCTATGAAAAATGAGTTGTTACATCCTGTCTCTTGTTGCTCTTGACCATGGCCTTCATCATGTACACACAGAAGCTCCACTTCTTCAGGCTAAATATGTGAAGTAAAACCTACTTGTTCAATGAGGCGGACTACATTTTGTACCACTCTTCTGGATAATGTACATGATAAAAACATTGAGATGCAAAATATAAGCAAATATCTAGAATGTGGAACACCGTTTGACACCCAAAGAAAATGACATCCCTTTCTCTATGCTTCCTATTTTCTAAAGCTTCCATTATTTTCTTTATTGGTTTGTTCATTTATAGGTCGTTTATAGCTAGCTAGCTCCACTCAACAATTTTGAGGGCTGCTTGATAGATGGATTATAGTGCAACCTCGGTTTGAAGTTTTCCTCCGAAGAATATTTCGGGTTAAAGCAGAGCTAACCTGATTATATATACATGCACACAGAAAGCCGTAGACATGGCTAATGGTTGTTGTGCATTTATTATGCCATATCAAGTCACATGATTTGGACAAAGTCATCCCACAGACCCGGCATAAAAATATTGCATGTGCACTTCAATCTGTATATAAAATGGTTTGGTCTTGCCAGCCATCTGTGTAACATAGAAGTTTTGGAGTATATCTCTATGAGCAGGGGTGAGTAGCTTTTTTTTTAATGGCCTGAATCGTAAAACAATAGTTCTATGGCAATTTTCATAAAAGTATAAACTATATGGTACAGAGGGAGGGGAAAAAGAGAAAACAAACCCAACTATCCTAAGTACAAACTAAGAGGTCAACCTAATACGACTCCAGTAAAAATAAAGATTTAAATATGTAAATGTTGTAACTATCCAAGCTTGAAAGCAGTCGAAATGCGAGAATGGATTTTTGGAACCCGGGTGTATTGGAGGACCTTATTCTAAATACTTTAAAATCACACTTAAACTTTCAAAAAGTTCTGAAAGGAATTCTACATGATCATATGGATGTATATTACATATGTCTAAAGTTTGGTGATGAAATAAGTAGATATGTAATCTATAAAAAAAGACAAAATGGTGATTTCGAAATAGTGAATAATACATGCACTATTCATCTTTCCAAAATCACGATTTTATCATTTTTGTGTAACTCACATGGTTACTTATTTCAGCATCAAAATTTGCACATGTGTAATATACATCCAAATAAACATGTTGATTTGTTATCAGAATTTCTTAAAACTTTAAAATAGCATTTTGGCACTATTCAAAATATAGGGCTCCAATTCACCCGTCCTCCAAAGTGACTTTTTGTCGAAATGCTTCTTATTGACTCTATAAGCAAGTAAATCCAGATTGGAATGAAGGAGTGGCACAATTAAAAGAAAAATCCAATTTCGTTGCATCCAGATATTCCAGCAAGCAAGAATGATTATATCCATAGAAGTCTGAGGAGGTAGATGTCCAAGAGCCAGGACAATAACATCATAAAAGGACAGCTCTATGTTCCTGTTAGGAATTAGAAAGTCCCAGCACTTGTGAGCAAAATCACAATCCCAAACAAGACGGAGCAAGATTTCTTCAGTGTGATGAGAACAGAGGCAACAACAATAATTAGGCATAGCAAACCCTTTCGTTCTAAGCATTTTTTCCGACAAATTTGATCAAACTTGAAGAAACTTAACTTCTGTTAAACCTAGGATTTCAAGTATTTTTAAATGGAGAGGATTTGGCTAGCTAAAACTAAGCAGCAAGAAACCGCCAGAATATACGAGGGAAGGAAGTGAGGGACTAAAGCAGCCAGCTCAAGTTTTGCTCCACAAATGAATAGTCGCCGGCCGGCATGGCGCCATGGCCGACGATATTGGCAAGCCAGACGGAGACGAGGTCATTACCTGCTCATGAGTACAAACAAACATCCTGTGGCTGTACAGGTCAATGATCTGCCGGGACCGTGCGCACGTGCCACGAGCTGGTACATGAAGGCAGAGTTTCCTCACAGTGTTGCCCACCTGTCAGTCCACCACAATCTCCACAACAACTCTGTTTTCAGCTAAAAATTTAACTTCCATTTTTCATAGGTATCGTCCCTTGTGAGCTCTGAATCTGAAGCAAGTCGGCAGCATTTTTTTTCTTCTGGAAACGGAAGTGACTGCTGCGAGTGAGACTAATATGGACCATCCTAAAGAAATAAATACCCTGCAGTGCTCAGCATTTTGTTTACGCACAAACTGTCAGAAGCTGTTAGATCATGTCGAGCCGGTGATCAAACAAAAACAAGTTACAGGATGTTTGTTTGTACTCATGAGCAGGTAACAAGCTTGCACCATTTTTCAACGGCGCACACTATTTCTCCATTCAGCTCGTCCATCCTATAGAAAGAAAATATAAAACTTCGTGACAATTTCCAACACTAATGCAAAAATAACAATAGACATGCAAAAATATAAAACTTTCTGGCAGTAGCAAACAAAAATGCAAAAATAACACTAATGCAAATATAAAACTAGCACCATGTATACAGCAACATGCACCCAAGTGTGTGCTGATATGAGGCAATAAAAAGTAACTACAATTGGTAATTGAATTTACTTGCATTTGATCACAAGTTCTTTGAGTGTCAGATAAATTATTAACAGGGTGACAAATTGAGCAGCTGTAAATAACTACAGTCTATAGCAATGGTACCTATTTGAGGTTCATCAACATCTAATGCTTATAACTCTTTAATGTTCTGTGCCTACAATAATATAATTGGATCCTGTGACAAAAATATAAGTGGATCATGTGACAAAAAATCTATTGCATCATGTTTCTCAAGAAACAACATCTTATTCTACCCTCATATGAAAGATTTAGTTCATGTACGCCATCTGGTCAGAACGCATCTAGTCGAGTTGATACTAGCTAGTTGAGACTATGTGGTAAACCTAAGTCCATGAAAGCAACAAGACGGAGGAACTAGCTTGCTATGAAGGCGCGAGGTAAGGAGGACAACTTACTTGATCGGTCGACGAAGATGAAAGAAGTCGGCGATGCGTTGTCGACGTAGTTCGTCGAGGGCGGCCAGCACGTGCGGACGAACTTGATCTTCTCGGGGTTTTTGTGGCGTGTGGGATGCGGCGTACGGAGCTGTCGACGAATCGTCGGCAGGAGGCGGTCTTGACGACATGTGCGTGGAGGTTGAGATTATATACGAGGTCGTCTCCTAGGTCGTCGTAACTTCCTTGTGGCCAATCTCGTGATCTATATTTTCCTCCGTTGAATCGAGGCTGAACGTGCTCCTCAGTCGTAGGGATTAGGAACATATGGATTAGCACGATCCCGGAATTGTGTAACAGAACGACAACTACTCTCGTGATCAACGTGCATGTGATCGACGTGCATGGAAAGCACAGCGTGGTGGGCCCCCACAATATGGATCCGACAGTTATTTGCGGTCTGGGCCGGCCCACCTACCTCTACATTGTTTTTTCCTCAAACTAAATATCATTGTTTCTTCCCTCAATAAAAAATATTTGTGACACCTATTAGTTATTGTATACTTGTATATGTTCAACAATATTTATAGTATCTCTATCATTTCTGCAATATTATATATTCAAATGTACTGTTCCTCTTTTCCTTTTAATTTGGTTTTCCTGTTATTCTATGTTTTCTCCTTCTTATTCCTAATCCTTTTAAAATACAACATATTATCTTACATTTAAAAAATAATTCAAATATAAAAAAGATAAGATCTATTAGAATGAAGAAGTGAAATAAAAGACAATATATTATCTTATATTTAGAAAATATTTCAAATATAAAGAAGAGAACAAATATCTATCTATCTATCTATTATATACATAAAACAGAAGTCAAACGAGCCATCACGTTCGTCCACATATATTAAATTATCTTAACCATTAATTTTTTATATCAAAGGTTGAGATTGAAGATATAAACGTTACATACAAATATTGTTACATGCAGGCAATTGAACCTGGCACGTATATAAAATATGTTGCAACCGTAACCTGAAGTAAGGGATAAAGAAGCAATCGGACCCCTCTACTTTGACACGGAAACATAAGTTAATTTAAACAGAGTAAGTCAAAGTTTCTAATATAAAAGGACTCTGACTTTGCTCCTGCGTACGTGCATAGGAAACTAAAAACATATTACGACTGGGACAAGGATGTGTACTTAACGACTCTGTAGATTGGCCGTACATGCATGCTAGGCTTCCAGCTTCTAAAAGCAACAAGCCAACCCCATGACTATCACAAGCTCTGCACGATCTCGCCAGCACACCGGCGTTGAGGCTGCTACCATGCAAGTGGAAGTCTATGGTTTATAACCGCGGAATGTGGGCATGAAGAGGAATATGAAGCATGCGAGCTACTCACTGGATCGATTTTTACGATCCTACCAACTAGCATTTACAACGGTGTGTGAGCGACGGCGACGACAACGGCAAGGACAAAGTGGACACAAACATCCTCCAGTACACACCCGACACCCAACGGGAGCACGACAGCGGCCATCATGCTGGTAGATAGAAACAGGCACAAACGTCCTCAAGTACTGATGGACAGCGGAGCATGACAGCTGCCATGATGGTCAGCAGATCGAAGCAGGCACACCATAGAGCGTAGGCGACGCTTGGATACCCAAACAGTAGCGATGAAGCAGTGTATTGATGGAAGGAACGGTAGGCGACAGCAAATCCAACAACTTTTGATACTTCCTGCGTACACTCTTGATAGCTTCCTTACAACATAACCGACGGCTTCCTTATGTACAACCAGTTCTGCACAGTATTGCTAGAGCATGCATCGAGTCGAATAATGAAGAAACAAATTAAGGAATCCAATAGGGATCATGGGCAATGGACAATGGGGCTTCATACGAAACAATATACACAGTACATGTCTTTGCCTTAAGGTGGCATAACTGGCTGAGTAGCATCAATGGAAAAGCCAATATACCTCAAAAAATGGAAAAGACAATATGAACGCGTGGAGTTATTATAGTTCAATTGATTCTATCCACACCACAAATTGGCATATAAGCTTCTAACTATGAGATAGTTTCAACCGCAAAAAATACTATGATATACTTTCGATCACATCTAGACATGGAACCCTTTTCTATACAACAGTAATCGGTTTGTGTATATATAAACTTAATTTGTTTTGCGGGAAGTTAGTTTGGATGCTATACCATCACTGAATACCTTGCCTATCTTAGTAATAGAAATTCATGCAAATGTGAAAGTTTTGCAGAACGTTACAACATTCGTTTCTAACTCATATTACTTTCTATTTTATCGACATATAAAATTTTACATCAAGTAATTCTAGAAATATCCCATATCAGGTCATATTGTGAGTCAATATTATAGCAATTTTGCCTGCAAAAAAAATTATAGCAATTTAGCTAAAATTGTCGATTGTAGAAATAAATAGTTGTTACTGGTCTTATTTGGTGGACAAGGACAGTACCACTCCATTGTAGAAGTCATGAGGTCAATCGTGACACAGTGAGTAGAAAAGAATCAGGGTTCAAATAAGATTTTCCGCACAGATACTGGGAATAGTTGTGAGATGTAACAGCGCGAGGATGGCCATATACGGAGATGTACAACACTTTACTAAGAGATGGTAAAAGACCATTTGGAGTTAAAATCTCTTGGTAACATAGTCTCATGGTCATGTACATCAACTTCAATACTCATAATTCCATAGCAGAAGTGTGAGAAATGCTTTGAAGATTTATGATGTTAGGATATGATATATTTAGTCAAGGGTGTTGTTGAGAATGGCGAGCATGTATACCTTGCCATTGCCACTAACTACAGGGGCACTCTATAGAGTTGCCAAGGTAAGGGTAAAAAGGAGTACAAAAATTGTTAACAAAATATTAGTAAACATTATCCGATGAGAAGGAGTGAAAGATGAACATGGAGAAAAAAGTTATATATATCAGGTTTAAGCAAAACGTAACTTTGGATGTAACATAACCTCCATGTTTATTCGCATATAAAGGCCAAACTAAAAACAATTAACAATAGGTGATTGCAAACAAAACGATACCAACTATGAAAACATGTAATATATCTAGCCGCGCAAATGCGCGGGTCACACCGCTAGTTAGAATGAAGAAGTGAAATAAAACAGAACATTTTATCTTACAAACTAAAAATATTTTAAATATAATAAAGATAAGAAATATTATAATTGGGCCCAAGGCTGAACTGGGCCAGATCAGCGCGCTGCGGTAAGGCTGCCCTGGGCCAGCCCGCCCGAATTGGGCCCAAGGCAAAGCCGCGCAGGGCGCAGCACAGCGCACAACCGTGGGGTGGGGGGAGTTTAGTCCCACCTCGCCAAGCGAGAGAGCGCCGCACCGGTTTATATACCCGGCTGCGACTCCCCTCCCAAGCTCCTATCATATGCATGCAGTACATTGCCTAACTCTAGTCACCTCTGCCCCGTGGGGCCTACTAGCAGCAGAGATATTCTGCACCACGGGCCTGCATCCTAGCCCATGAACCGCTGGGTTCCTAGTCGTATGCAGGCCGTGGTGTATGAATCATCCTGCTCTGGTAGGTGGGCACTTTTTTTCCACATATTGCCAGGTGTTTTGATCTTCAAATCATAAACTAAATTATACACATGCTCACTTGCATTGAATACACATTTTCTTTTTGCATATATGCCAAGTTAATGTTTTGACCTTCAAATCACATAATAAATTTTACACATGCTCACTTACATGTAATACACATGGCTATTAATGAGATTTCAACAAAATGAGGCCGTGGTGTATGAATTATCCTCCCAGATGCATGCCATGGTCATGGTAGGGTGTGCATAAAGTTTGGGATCATTTGGTGGGACTGGCAAGGAAAACCTCTTTCAAACTTGCCCTCCGACAAATCCGAATGGTCCGGTTTGTACATGGTTCATGTGAAGGCATGCATGAGATAACCCCAACCTTTTGGGAGCATGTGGGCATGGCCAATGTGGTCCCCCAGGCAAGGTGTGCACGAATTCGGACAGAATACGCACGTTGCGTCACGTCGGGGCACTGTTATAGGGTTTTATCGATGCAAAACACCTACAAAATGCATCGAGTGTCCGAAATGAACGATAGTTGCCATCCATGCTTGCTATACTCATCGTAGGGTGTGCATAAAGTTTGGTATCCATTGGTGAGACCGAGAAGAAAAACCTGCTTCTAGTACATGCTGCAAGTGGAGGCACACATGCGATTGTCCCAACTAGATTTGATTTAATAATATTTCAAGCATGAAACAGAAAAGAAAATTTATAATTAGGAAAGACAACCATGAAAAGTGAAATAAAATACAGCATTATATCATACATTATTTAAATTTATAACCGTCAGAACAAAGAAAAGAGGAGAATATAGAAAACAGAAGAAAAATTTGAATGAATAAGTGCAATAAAAGACAACATATTATTTTACATTTAAAAATAATTCAAATATAAAAAGATAATATATATTAGAATGAAGAAGTGAAATCAAAGACAACATATTATCTTACTTTTTCAAAATATTTCAAATATAAAGAAGAGAACAAATATTAGAATGAAGAAGTGAAATAAAACAGAACATTTTATCTTACAAACTACAAATATTTCAAATATAATAAAGATAAGAAATATTAGAATGAAGAATTGAAATAAAACACACCATTTTTTTTATATTTCATAAATATTATCAATATAAAAAAGAGAACGAACAAATGAAATAAAACATAACAAAATTTGGCATACTTTTTTTATTTTAGTAAACACTGTTAGAAATAATATAGAAAAAAAGATATTTGATTTTAAATATTAGAAATATAAACAAGAAAATAAATATTGGAGTTAAGAAGTGAAAAACAAAGTAATTTATAAAACACAGATCAGCGCGTCGCGGGTAAGGCTGCCCTGGGCCAGCCCGCTCAAATTGGGCCCAAGGCAGAGCCCCGCAGGGCACAGCGCAGCGCACAGCCGTGGGGTGGTGGGAGTTTAGTCCCACCTCGCCAAGCGAGAGAGCGCTGCACCGGTTTATATACCCGGCTGCGACTCCCCTCACAAGCTTCTATCATATGCAGGCAGTACATTGCCTAACTCTCGTCCCCCTCTGCCCCGTGGGGCCTACTAGCAGCACAGATATTCTGCACCACAGGCCTGCATCCTGGCCCATGAACGGCTGGGTTCCTAGTCGTATGCAGGCCGTGGTGCTATGAATTATCCTGCTCTGTTAGGTGGGCACTTTTTTTTCGCATATTGCCATGTGTTTTTGGCATATTCTCCTGTTCTTCAAATCACACACTAAATTATACACATGCTCACTTGCATTCAATGCACATTTTTTTCTATATATGCCAAGTTAATGTTTCTACGTTCAAAACACCAAGTATTTTTGGCATATTGCCATGTGTTTTTGGCATATTCTCCTGTTCATCAAATCACACACTAAATTATACACATGCTCACTTGCATTCAATGCACATTTTTTTGCATATATGCCAAGTTAATGTTTCTACATTCAAAACACCTAGTAAATTTTACAGATGCTCATTTGCACACATGGCTATTAATGGGATTTCTACAAAATGAGGACGTGGTGTACGAATTCTCGGCAGACCCGAATGGTCCGTCTTGTACATGGTGCATGTGGGGGCATGCATAAGATGACCCCAACTTTTGCACACATGACCTCTTGCACAAACAAAGCCATGTTTTTCCAAATATTCTTTTTCCAAATTTTCCAAACAAAGCCATGTGGGGGCATTGTAAAATATTCTTTTTCCAAATTTTCTTTGATAGCCATGTTTGGCACATGTGGGCCACCATTTACAAGAAAATTTGGATGATTTGGAGGTGGTGGAAAAAATCACCTTTGTTCAAAAACTTGCTTAAATTAGACCAAATGGCCCCTCCGGAATGCGGTGATTTTTTCGACCACCTCCAAATCACCTCTATTTTGTCACACATAACCTATTGCACAAACAAAGCTAGGTTTTCCATGGTTTTATATTTTTTGAATTTTTTTCAATTTATACTGCCCCCTAGACTAAGTGCTCAAAACATCGATCTATACCTCAAGGGGGATTGTAAAATATTCTTCTTCCAATTTTTCTTTGATAGCCATGTTTGGCACATGTGGGTCACCATTTACAAGAAAATATGGGTGATTTGGAGGTGCTGGAAAAAATCACCTATGTTCAAAAACTGGCTTAAGTAGACCAAATGGCCCCTCCGGAATGCGGTGATTTTTTCGACCACCTCCAAATCACCTATATTTTGGCAAACATGACCTATTGCACAAACAAAGCTAGGTTTTCAAGGTTTTATATTTTTTTGATTTTTTTTGAATTTATACTGCCCTCTAGACTGGCTGCTCAAAACATCGGTCTATACCTCAAGGGGGCATTGTAAAATATTCCTTTTCCAAATTTTCTTTGATAGCCATGTTTGGCACATGTGGGTCACCATTTACAAGAAAATATGGGTGATTTGGAGGTGCTGGAAAAAATCACCTATGTTCAAAAACTGGCTTAAGTAGACCAAATGGCCCCTCCGGAATGCGGTGATTTTTTCGACCACCTCCAAATCACCTATATTTTGGCAAACATGACCTATTGCACAAACAAAGCTAGGTTTTCAAGGTTTTATATTTTTTTGATTTTTTTTGAATTTATACTGCCCTCTAGACTGGCTGCTCAAAACATCGGTCTATACCTCAAGGGGGCATTGTAAAATATTCCTTTTCCAAATTTTCTTTGATAGCCATGTTTGGCACATGTGGGTCACCATTTACAAGAAAATTTGGGTGATTTTGAGGTGGTGGAAAAAATCACCTTTGTTCAAAAACTGACTTAAGTTAGACCAAATGGCCCCTCCGGAATGCGGTGATTTTTTTCCACCACCTCCAAATCACCTCTATTTTGGCACACATGACCTATTGCACAAACAAAGCTAGGTTTTATAATTGTTTTGAATTTTTTTGAATTTATACTGCCCTCTAGACTGGCTGCTCAAAACATCGATCTATACCTCAAGGGGGCATTGTAAAATATTCTTTTTCCAAAAAATTTATGATAGCCATGTTTGGCACATGTGGGTCACCATTTACAAGAAAATTTGGGTGATTTGGAGGTGGTGGAAAAAATCACCTTTGTTCAAAAACTAGCTTAAGTTAGACCAAATGGCCCCTCCGGAATGCGGTGATTTTTTCAACCACCTCCAAATCACCTCTATTTTGGCACACATGACCTATTGCACAAACAAAGCTAGATTTTAAGGTTTTATATTTTTTTCATTTTTTTTTGAATTTATACTGCCCTCCAGACTGGCTGCTCAAAACATCGGTCTATACCTCAAGAGGGCATTGTAATCAAACACATCTTTTTGAATATTAATATTTTCTTTTCTTATAAATAAGTTTCATATTCATAATTCTAATAAGTAGGGTAATATAAATTTATTACAAAATAATGTACATCTTATTTCAAATTCCTTTGTTTTTGCACACACTATTTTTAACTAGTATTACATTACTCTTCTAAATTTACATTTTAATTCCTTCACACTTTGATGATGGAATATTTGCTCTGTTATTGCAACATATGTTCAAATGATGGAACATTTGATCTTTTTGCTTATTCAAATTATGCATTGATGGAATGTGTGAGGATGAACAATTATCAGTAACTTTACTAAACCCCATGTACTATAATTCATGGCAGCCAATTTCGAACATTGCCAGATTGAATATTTGGTATGATTGGCACATGGGTACAGCATGTTGCACTTGCCTACAGCATAAACAAGTTTTGCAGCATGTCTGAAGCTACACTTGAAGGAAATATGCCCTAGAGGCAATAATAAAGTTATTATTTATTTCCTTATTTCATGATAAATGTTTATCATTCATGCTAGAATTGTATTAACCGGAAACATGATACATGTGTGAATGCATAGACAAAACAACATGTCACTAGTATGCCTCTACTAGACTAGCTTGTTAATCAAAGATGGTTATGTTTCCTGACCATGAACAAGGAGTTGTTATTTGATTAACAAGGTCACATCATTAGTAGAATGATCTGATTGACATGACCCATTCCCTTAGCTTAGCACACGATCGTTTAGTATGTTGCTACTGCTTTTATCCATGACTTATACATGTTCCTGTAACTATGAGATTATGCAACTCCCGTTTACCGGAGGAACACTTTGGTGCTACCAAAGCGTCACAGCGTAATCGGGTGATTATAAAGGAGTACTACAGGTGTCTCCAAAGGCAGATGTTGGGTTGGCGTATTTGAGATTAGGTTTTGTCACTCCGATTGTCGGAGAGGTATCTCTGGCCCTCTCGGTAATGCACATCATGAAGCCTTGCAAGCACTACAACTAATAAGTTAGTTGTGAGATGATGTATTACGGAACGAGTAAAGAGACTTGCGTAACGAGATTGAACTAGGTATTGGATACCGACGATCGAATCTCGGGCAAGTAACATACCGATGACAAAGGAACAACGTATGTTGTTATGCGGTCTGACCGATAAAGATCTTCGTAGAATATGTAGGAACCAATATGGGCATCCAGGTCCCGCTGTTGGTTATTGACCGTGAATAGTTCTAGGTCATGTCTACATTGTTCTCGAACCGTAGGGTCCATGCACGCTTAAGGTTTCGATGGCGGTTATTATGAGTTTATGTATTTTGATGTACCGAAGAAGTTCGAGTCCCGGATGTGATCACGGACATGACGAGGAGTCTCGGAATGGTCGAGACATAAAGATTGATATATTGGAAGCCTATGTTTGGAGTTGAATGGTTCCGGCAAAACGGAATTTACCGAGTACCGGAGGTTACGGAACCCCGGGAGGTAAATGGGCCTCGGTGGGCCTCGAGGGAGAAGAGGAGGGCCGGCCAGGAGGTGGCGCGCCTCTCCCCCAGTCCGAATAGGACAAGGAGGGGGCCCTTCCTCTTTCCTCCCCAATCCTATTCCAACTAGGAAGAGGGGAGTCCTACTCCCGGTAGGAGTAGGACTCCTCGCAGCGCCTCCTCTAGGGCCGGCCGGCCTCCCCCTCCCTCCTTTATATACGGGGCAGGGGCACCTTGGAACACACAAGTTTGATCTTTAGATCGTTCCTTAGCCGTGTCGGTGCCCCTTCCACCATATTCCACCTCGGTTATACCGTCGCGAAGCTTAGGCGAAGCCCTGCGCCGTGAAACATCAAGATCGCCACCTGCCGTCGTCTTGTGAAACTCTCCCTCGACACTCGGCTGGATCGAGTCGAGGGACGTCATCGAGCTGTACGTGTGTCAAGAACTCGGGCGTCAGAGTAACGGCGCCGGATCGGTCGGATCGCGAGGAGAACGTCGACTACTTCCTCTACGTTGTGATCGCTTCGCCGGGTCTACGAGGTGCGTAGACAACACTCTCCCTCTCGTTGCTATACATCACCATGATCTTGCGTGTGCGTGGGAAATTTTTGAAATTACTACGTTCCCCAACAGTGGTATCGAGCCTAGGTTTTTTCTTTGGTTTGATGTTTTGCACGAGTAGAACACAAGTGAGTTGTGGGCGATACAAGTCATACTACCTACCAGCATGTCATACTTTGGTTCAGCGGTATTGTGAGATGAAGCGGCCCAGACCGACATTACGCGCCAGACGCTTACGCGAGACTGGTTTCACCGCCACGAGCACTCGTTGCTTAAAGGTGACTGGTGGGTGCTGTCTCTCTCACTTTAGTTGAACTGAGTGTGGCTACGCCCGGTCCTTGAGAAGGTTAAACGGAGTCTATTTGACGAAATATCGTTGTGGTTTTGATGCGTAGGTGAGACTGGTTCTTGCTTAAGCCCGTAGCAGCCACGTAAAATTTGCAACAACAAAGTAGAGGACGTCTAACTTGTTTTTGCAGGGCATGTTGTGATGTGATATGGTCAAGACGTGATGCTATATTTTATTGTATGAGATGATCATGTTTTGTAACCGAAGTTATCGGCAATCGGCAGGAGCCATATGGTTGTCGCTTTATTGTATGCAATGCAATCATACTGTAATGCTTTACTTTATCACTAAGCGGTAGCGATAGTCGAGAAGCATAAGTTTGGCGAGACGACAACGATGCTACGATGGAGATCAAGGTGTCGAGCGGTGGCGATGGTGATCATGGTGGTGCTGCAAGGTGGAGATCATGAAGCACAAGATGATGATGACCATATCATATCACTTATATTGATTTGCATGTGATGTTTATCCTTTTATGCATCTTATCTTGCTTTGATTGACGGTAGCATTATAAGATGATCTCTCACTAAATTATCAAGAAGTGTTCTCCCCAGTATGCACCGTTGCCAAAGTTCGTCGTGCCCGGACACCACGTGATGATCGGGTGTGATAAGCTCACGTCCATCTACAACGGTGCAAGCCAGTTTTGCACACGCAGAATACTCGGGTTATACTTGACGAGCCTAGCATATGCAGATATGGCCTCGAACACGGAGACCGAAAGGTCGGCGTGAATCATATAGTAGATATGATCAACATAAGATGTTCACCATTGAAAACTACTCCATTTCACGTGATGATCGGTTATGGTTTAGTTGATTTGGATCACGTGATCACTTAGATGACTAGAGAGATGTTTTTCTAAGTGGGAGTTCTTAAGTAATATGATTAATTGAACTTAAATTTATCATGAACTTAGTACCGATAGTATCCTGCTTGTTTATGTTTGATTGTAGATAGATGGCTCGTCTTTGTTGTTCCGTTGAATTTTAATGCGTTCCTTGAGAAAGCAAAGTTGAAAGATGATGGTAGCAATTACGGACTGGGTCCGTAACTTGAGGATCATCCTCATTGCTGCCTGAAGAGCTACGTCTGGATGCACCGCTAGGTGACAACTTCTTCTTTGGAGCAACGCCAGATGTTGTGAGCGTCTGGCGAGCAAAGCTGATGACTACTCTATAGTTCGATGTGCCATGCTTTACGGCTTAGAACCGGACTTCAACGACGTTTTGAGCGTCATGGAGCATATGAGATGTTCCATGAGTTGAAGTTGATATTCAACAGAATGCCCGGATTGAGAGATATGAAGTCTCCAATAAGTTCTATAGCTGCAAGATGGAGGAGAACAGTTTCATTAGTGAGCATATACTCAAGATGTCCGGGTACTACAATCACTTGACACAATTGGGAGTTAATCTTCCGGATGATTGTGTCATTGATGAATTCTCCAATCACGCCACCAAGCTACAAAGGCTTCGTGATGAACTATAATATGCAAGGGTTAGTAAAGACTATACCGAGCTATTCGCAATGCTAAAGGCTGGAGGTAGAAATCAAGAAGGAGCATCAAGTGTTGATGGTCAATAAGACCACTAGTTTCAAGAAGAAAGGCAAAGGGAAGAAGAAGGAAATCTCAAGAAGAACAGCAAGCAAGTTGCTGCTCAGAGAAGAAACCCAAGTCGGCCCTAAACCTGAAACTGAGTGCTTCTCCGCAAGCAGACTAGTCTTCGAAGCGGAACTGCCCCAAGTATTTGGCGGATAAGAAGGATGGCAAGGTGAACAAAGGTATATATGATATACATGTTATTGATGTATACCTTACTAGAGCTCGTAGTAGCACTGGTATTTGATCTGGTTCATTGCTAATATTTGCAACTCAAACAGGACTACTGATTGCGAACTCGGCAAAGGACGAGGTGACGATGCGCGTGGGAAATGGTTCCAAAGTCGATGTGATCGCGGTCGGCACGCTACCTCTACATCTACCTTGGGATTAGTTTTAGACCTAAATAATTGTTATTTGGTGCTGCGTTGAGCATGAACATTATATCTGGATCTTGTTTGATGCGAGACGGTTATTCATTTAAATCAGAGAATAATGGTTGTTCTATTTATATGAGTAATATCTTTTATGGTCATGCACCCTTGAGGAATGGTCTATTTTGATGAATCTCGATAGTAGTGATACACATATTCATAATGTTGAAACCAAAAGATGCAGAGTTGATAATGATAGTGCAACTTATTTGTGGCACTGCCGTTTAGGTCATATCGGTGTAAAGCGCATGAAGAAACTCCATACTGATGGACTTTGGAGTCACTTGATTATGAATCACTTGGCACTTGCGAACCGTGCCTCATGGGCAAGATGACTAGAACACCGTTCTCCGGTACTATGGAGAGAGCAACAGATTTGTTGGAAATCATACATACTGATGTATGTGGTCCAATGAATGTTGAGGCTCGTGGCGGATATCGTTATTTTCTCACCTTCACAGATGACTTAAGCAGATATGGGTATATCTACTTAATGAAACATAAGTCTGAAACGTTTGAAAAGTTCAAAGAATTTCAGAGTGAAGTTGAAAATCATCGTAACAAGAAAATTAAATTTCTACGATCGATCGTGGAGGTGAATATTTGAGTTACGAGTTTGGTCTACATTTGAAACAATGCGGAATAGTTTCAAGAACTAACGCCACCCGGAACACCACAGCGTAATGGTGTGTCCGAACGTCGTAATCGTACTTTACTAGATATGGTACGATCTATGATGTCTCTTACAGATTTACCGCTATCGTTTTGGGGTTATGCTCTAGAGACAGCCGCATTCACACTGAATAGAACACCGTCGAAATCCGTTGAGACGACACCTTATGAACTATGGTTTGGCAAGAAACCAAAGTTGTCGTTTCTTAAAGTTTGGGGATGCGATGCTTATGTGAAAAAGCTTCAACCTGATAAGCTCGAACCCAAATCGGAGAAATGTGTCTTCATAGGATACCCAAAGGAAACAGTTGGGTACACCTTCTATCACAGATCCGAAGGCAAGACATTCGTTGCTAAGAATGGATCCTTTCTAGAGAAGGAGTTTCTCTCGAAAGAAGTGAGTGGGAGGAAAGTGGAACTTGATGAGGTAATAGTACCTTCTCCCTTACTTGAAAGTAGTTCATCGCAGAAAACAGTTTCTGAGACACCTACACCAAGTAGTGAGGAAGTTGATGATGTTGATCATGAAACTTCAGATCAAGTTACTGCAGAACCTCGTAGATCAACCAGAGTAAGATCCACACCAGAGTGGTACGGTAATCCTGTTCTGGAAATCATGCTACTAGATCATGATGAACCTACGAACTATGAAGAAGCGATGGTGAGCCCAGATTCGCAAAATGGCTTGAGGCCATGAAATCGAGATGGGATCCATGTATGAAAACAAAGTATGGACTTTGGTTGACTTGCCCGAGGGTCGGCAAGCAATAGAAAACAAGTGGATCTTCAAGAAGAAGACCGACACGACGGTAATGTTATCGTCTATAAAGCTCGACTTGTCGCAAAGGGTTTTCGGCAAGTTCAAGGGATTGACTACGATGAGACCTTCTCACCCGTAGCGATGCTTAAGTCCGTCCGAATCATGTTAGCAATTGCCGCATTTTATGATTATGAAATTTGGCAAATGGATGTAAAGACTGCATTCTGAATGGATTTACGGAAGAAGAGTTGTATATGATGCAACCGAAGGTTTTATCGATTCAAAGGGAGCTAACAAAGTGTGCAAGCTCCAGCGATCCATCTATGGACTGGTGCAAGCATCTCGGAGTTGGAATAAACGCTTTGATAGTGTGATCAAAGCATTTGGGTTTGTACAGACTTTTGGAGAGGCCTGTATTTACAAGAAAGTGAGTGGGAGCTCTATAGCATTTCTGATATTATATGTAGATGACATATTGCTGATCGGAAATGATATAAAATTTCTGGATAGCATAAAGGGATACTTGAATAAGAGTTTTTCAATGAAAGACCTCGGTGAAGCTGCTTACATATTGGGCATTAAGATCTATAGAGATAGATCAAGACGCCTAATTGGACTTTCACAAAGCACATACCTTGACAAAATTTTGAAGAAGTTCAAAATGGATCAAGCAAAGAAAGGGTTCTTGCCTGTGTTACAAGGTGTGAAGTTGAGTAAGACTCAATGCCCGACCACTGCAGAAGATAGAGAGAAAATGAAAGATGTTCCCTATGCTTCAGCCATAGGCTCTATCATGTATGCAATCTGTGTACCGGACACTGATGTGTGCCTTGCTATAAGCCTAGCAGGAGGTACCAAAGTAATCCAGAGTGGATCATCGACAGCGGTCAAGAACATCTGAAATACGAAAAGGACTAAGGATATGTTTTCGTATATGGAGGTGACAAAGAGCTCATCGTGGCAGTTACGTTGATGCAAGCTTTGACACCGATCCGGACGATTCTAAATCGCAGACCGGATCGTATTTACACTAAACGGAGGAGCTGTCGGTTGGTGCAGTTCTAAACAAAGCATCGTGGCGGGATCTACATGTGAAGCGGAATACATAGCAGCTTCGGAAGCAGCTAATGAAGGAGTGCGGATGAAGGAGTTCATATCCGATCTAGGTGTCATACCTAGTGCATCGGGTCCAATGAAAATCTTTCGTGACAATATGGAGCTATTGCCTTAGCGAAGGAATCCAGATTTCACAAGAGGACCAAGCACATCAAGAGACGCTTCAATTCCATCCGGACTTAGTCCGGTGGGAGACATAGAGATTTGCAAGATACACACGGATCTGAATGTTGCGACCCTTGACTAATCCTCTTCCACGAGCAAAACATGATCAGCACCAAGACTCCATGGGTGTTAGAATCATTACTATGTAATCTAGATTATTGACTCTAGTGCAAGTGGGAGACTGAAGGAAATATGCCCTAGAGGCAATAATAAAGTTATTATTTATTTCCTTATTTCATGATAAATGTTTATCATTCATGCTAGAATTGTATTAACCGGAAACATGATACATGTGTGAATGCATAGACAAAACAACATGTCACTAGTATGCCTCTACTAGACTAGCTTGTTAATCAAAGATGGTTATGTTTCCGACCATGAACAAGGAGTTGTTATTTGATTAACAAGGTCACATCATTAGTAGAATGATCTGATTGACATGACCCATTCCTTAGCTTAGCACACGATCGTTTAGTATGTTGCTACTGCTTTTATCCATGACTTATACATGTTCCCGTAACTATGAGATTATGCAACTCCGTTTACGGAGGAACACTTTGGTGCTACCAAACGTCACAACGTAATCTGGGTGATTATAAAGGAGTACTACAGGTGTCTCCAAAGGCGATGTTGGGTTGGCGATTCGAGATTAGGTTTTGTCACTCCGATTGTCGGAGAGGTATCTCTGGGCCCTCTCGGTAATGCACATCACTGAAGCCTTGCAAGCACTACAACTAATAAGTTAGTTGTGAGATGATGTATTACGGAACGAGTAAAGAGACTTGCCGGTAACGAGATTGAACTAGGTATTGGATACCGACGATCGAATCTCGGGCAAGTAACATACCGATGACAAAGGAACAACGATGTTGTTATGCGGTCCGACCGATAAAGATCTTCGTAGAATATGTAGGAACCAATATGGGCATCCAGGTCCCGCTGTTGGTTATTGACCGTGAATAGTTCTAGGTCATGTCTACATTGTTCTCGAACCGTAGGGTCCGCACGCTTAAGGTTTCGATGACAGTTATTATGAGTTTATGTATTTTGATGTACCGAAGAAGTTCGAGTCCGGATGTGATCACGGACATGACGAGGAGTCTCGGAATGGTCGAGACATAAAGATTGATATATTGGAAGCCTATGTTTGGAGTTCGGAATGGTTCCAAGTAAAACGGAATTTACGGAGTACTGGGAGGTTACGGAACCCCGGAGGTAAATGGGCCTCGGTGGGCCTCGAGGGAGAAGAGGAGGGCCGGCCAGGAGGTGGCCGCGCCTCTCCCCCAGTCCGAATAGGACAGGAGGCGGCGCCTTTCCTCTTTCCCTCCCCAATCCTATTCCAACTAGGAAGAGGGGGAGTCCTACTCCCGGTAGGAGTAGGACTCCTCTGGGCGCCTCCTCTAGGCCGGCCGGCCTCCCCCTCCCTCCTTTATATACGGGGCAGGGGGCACCTTGGAACACACAAGTTTGATCTTTAGATCGTTCCTTAGCCGTGTGCGGTGCCCCTTCCACCATATTCCACCTCGGTTATACCGCCCATGAAGCTTAAGCGAAGCCTGCGCCGGTGAAACATCAAGATCGTCACCACGCCGTCGTCTTGTGAAACTCTCCTCGACACTCGGCTGGATCGGAGTACGAGGGACGTCATCGAGCTGTACGTGTGTCAAGAACTCGGGGGCGTCGGAGTAACGGCGCCGGGATCGGTCGGATCGCGAGGAGAACGTACGACTACTTCCTCTATGTTGTGATCGCTTCCGCTTCGGGTCTACGAGGGTACGTAGACAACACTCTCCCCTCTCGTTGCTATACATCACCATGATCTTGCGTGTGCGTAGGAAAATTTTTGAAATTACTACGTTCCCCAACAACACTGAAGCGCCATTTGTGATCATTGCAGCATCAAAACAACAACTAAACATAAAGGAAGCATTCACCACCAATAAAGTTAAGGCCACACAAATATAGATAGCATTCTACGTTACCCCCGCAGGTACCAGCTAGTTCACAACAGATCCAGTTCAGACACACAATACATTACATTATATTAATAGTTCAGACCCAGATGCAGCTCTCCAAAAGTAAAACATCATCAAATCTACTGATGATGAGTAGGGCTTCCAGCTTCTGATGATTAGCATAATGTAGGACTAGATGTTAGGGTTCCTCAGGACCTTCAGGAGGGCAGAGTGCTGAGCCCTGATCTTGTAGTCATCACCGGTGATCGATGTAGCCCGACAATGTTCCATCAGATGCTCCGGTAACCTAGACCTGGGTTTGGGCTTGCTGCAGTAGGGGCAGCGGTACTTCTCCGTCCTCGAGTTGTAGTACTTAGCAGATCCTTGGGCCCTGATCTTCAGCACCTCCATCTCTCCAAAGGACTCGACATTCCCCTCGACCACATCATCTCCAGATTCATACTGCACACATTAATGACAGACATTAATACATTATGCATTCAAATACTATAAACATCTAACACTAACTCAATGCAAAAATAACATTTCAATTAGGCCTTACCTCGTGCGGCTCATCTTCATCACTGTCATATGGGTAGTACCCAGATGAGTCATACTTCCTCTTCTTGCCAACAAGATCCTCCTTCTGCTATATTGTCAACCAAGCAAATCATTTACATGGAATTGAATTGCATTTCAAATAATGTCATTACAAACAAAATTGTGAATGTGAACCACATTGGTATGTTGCAAGTGACCAATATTGTCAATATATTTTCCAATGCAAAATAATTTAATATGAAACCTACAGATAAACAAAAAAAGCTACCTAAACAACTTTTTTTTGCATAATGATGGAAAGCTCCAATCTATATTGGACAACATAGCTAATATAAATACATATTCTGGAAAACTTTCTAATTACAGGAAACCTACACAAAAGAATAATTCAGATGTACCTAAGCATTTTTGGGGATAATACAACAAAGCTCCTACACGTATTAACATAATGCACTAGTTAATTAGGTACAACTTCAACTATAAATGCATACATCTTCAACTAACAACTAAAATTTCATTACTTACCTAAACAACAACAAATTATACTATAGATGAATCTTGTATCATCTAAATCAATTCATTGCCACATCATAATTAATGCATTCCAAATCAAATATGTTTCCATCCAATATCATTGAATCACAGATCAAATCAAATAATCATATATGTCTGCAGCATTGAACTACAGATCTAATAATCATATATGGTCTATCTGACCTAAAATTCCCCCTTAAATAAGGTATTCAACCTCATACTAATTAAAATCTAACAAGCAAAAATTCCAGGACTAATCTAATAAGCATCTGAAAAAACCCCAAGATGCTTTTATCTCTGAAGCAACGACATTGGAGAGGATGTTCAATGCTGTAAATATCTCTGAAGCAATGACAAAATTCCACTGCTAACCCAAACTAAATAAGCATAGACTGCCCCTTCCCCTCTCCTTCAGAAGCCCCAATCCAACACAAACAAATCCAGCCCTTGAGAAGCTCTTTTTGATTAACATGACAACACCCATTACATGAGCACATCCTTCACTATATTTACAACCAAACTAATGCACCATCTAATCACCTTAGGTAGACAATTTCCAAAAACACAAGGCCATGCACAACCCATCTCATAGCCTCTGCCTGACAGGCATCAATCAAGCATCAAAGAACTGTAACTATGACAACATGCATCAATCAAGCATCTAAGAATTGCAACTATGACAGGCATAATCCCTAGAACTAAGCATCCATTTAATTAAGCATCAAGCCAAAGAACTAAAGCAGGCACCAACCCAAACCAATAGAGAAGTATATATTTGACTAATCCAACGCATAATCCTCAAGCCAAACACCTAAAGAATTGCAAAAATTCCACTACTGATCTAATAAGCATCTGAAAAAACCCCATCCCTCAATCCGGCTACTTTTAACCTAATCTAATAATCATATGAGGTCCACCATTCTTGCACCAATCAAATACACAAAAACCCTAATGCAGAGAAAACCCAACATCCAACAAATCTAACCAAAAAACCTTCTGGCCACAAACCCTACAATCTAAAACCTACGACATTAAAGTGATAAGCAGATACCTTCCGCTCCGCCTGCTCCTCGCCAGAGCCGGCCTCCACCTTCTCCACCTCGTGCGCCTCGCCAGAGCCCGCCTCCACCTTCTGCGCCTCGCCAGAGCCCGCCTCCACCTTCCGCGCCTCGCCGGAGATCGCCAGATCGGGCGCATCTGGCTGGACTACGCCGCTGCAGCCCGCCCCCGCCTTCTCCAGATCTGCAGCGGGGGGAGCGCCGCGCTGGACGCCGGTACGTCTCCTCACAAAGGTGCCCACAGCGACCTGCCGCGCCTGCCTCACCAGATCCGCGCCCCAATCGGGACGCTCACCTCCTGCGTCCGCCATGGCGATGGAGAGGATGCGGTGAGGGCGACGAGGAGGTCGCGAGAGGAGAGGGAGTGGGGAGTGGGGAGAGGGAGACGATGCGGCGGGGGGAAATGGCGGGCGATGCGGCCGGAGGTGGTTGTCGTCCACATTTATATGATGGGATGGTTTTGGAATCTACCCGTGACACGTGCTGCCCCACGCGCGGGCGGCTCCACGCGTGCACGAAACGCCGCCATATACAAATACGTATATGGCCGGACATACGATCTAACCGGGCCCATACGGGCCTTCCAGGGCTCCTCGACGGCTATACGCGGGGGCAACAAAGACGATCGTGCCCCTCGTTATGAACCGTTTTTGGTTCATCCTGGCCGTCGATGTGTTTTTCCACCTCGTGCTCAGCCCGGGGGGAGCACCGGAGCAGAAACGTTGTCTAGGGGATGCTACTAATCAAAATCAATGGTCCGCCTAGTTAATTAAGCATGTTCTTCTATTATCCTATAGCTTTCAATGTAGTACGAGTACTACCTGAACAGTTGAACTTGTGCTCGCATGCCCAGTACTGCGCATGCTTGCCTACTCTTGACGGGTGTGGGAAGTTGGCAACATATGCTGACATGCAGTTCAAGTGTTCATGTACACTGCGTGTGCGGGACCTGGGAAGACGGGAACCACGCACTGACGCACCGTTGTTCGTATCTGAGTTTCAAGTTGGCGAATCCGTTGAAGATGGAAACGCACAGTTGTTCGTAGTCTCTCACCCCTTCTCTCCTTTTTACTGGCCGGGAAAACGTTCATCTGTGCGAACATTACGAGGACCGAGTGATTCGTTAGTAGATTATTCATTTTTACCTTGCACGCATCTCATAGGGCGAGTTTCGTTACAAGATTATTGGTGTACTACTACAAGCTCCATTGACAGAGCGTGAGAAAGAATCCTCGTGATTGCCTTAGGGGCCAAGTCTTAAACCTAAATTATTAGGCTGCACAAGTGCACAGTGCTTCGGGCAAAAGCAAAGTAAAAACGGGTAAAGGAGCGAGAAAAGAAGATGAGAGAATTCTTTATTTGGCCCTTTCTTAAAGTTTGGTTTCCTATTTGGCCCAATTTTTTGTATTCTCCCCTTTTTGACACGCAAATTTCGCCGGTTTTGACTAGTAAAGGTGTTAAGTCTGACATGAAAAGACCATTTTACCCCAGCATAGTATGTGAACAGATTATTTACATGCAAACTCAACGGTAATGTGATATATTTCGTCATGTTTGAATAAGTAAATAAAAAAGTGTTGGCACAGGCCTGATCTTGAGGCTGCAAACGATGTGTATTTTTTGGCGCGGAATAGCTTCACACACGATGATTTCTGGACGACATGTGCACGATAGTAGGATCTCACGGTCCTTATTTAGAGAGGAATTTAATCAAACGCTGATAAGCTAGTGTCGTGCATGCATCGGCTGCGAAATCGTCGGCTGCATAGCACTGCTCTTTTTGGCGAGACACACCCGTACGAGCTTCTGCAGCGGATTGCTTTCCGGCCAATCAAGCGTAAACATGCTAGTACACAACAAGCAACAAGCAAGTAGACAGGGAGCTGGATCGATTCTCTCGTGATGTACACGCACGTATACAACACCAAGCAGGCAGGCACACAGGTGGCTGGATTTCAGCCGGAACCTCACGCACGGGTAGCTAGCTTAAATAGGCTATAAGCTAGCGATCAACCCACAGGTACTAACTCGGGCGAGAACAACACGAGACGCTGACATTTGGTGGCGACATGTGCGATTGAATGTCTTTGTATTAATCTGAGTAAATTACACGCATATATATAGCAGTAAAAGCTAGTTATGTGAGTCCTAGTCGATCTATTTGGTGATTGCACCAAGCCCGACAAGGTCTTTTTATCGTGGTTAGTTTAAGAGCAAGTACAATAAAGTTGAGTCAGCGGGCTATAAGGAATAAATTAGTATATTTCTGCTTAGTTGGAGGAAAGAGAAGAGGAGAGAGAAGGTAAGCGGGCTCTTCATGAAGAGCCAGCTCTAGCACGTGCTCCTAGGCACTTTGTGAGAATGAAATGTGGGCCACATAATAAATAAGTAATACACTCTTTTGATCTACTATTGTACATGTTGACTATAAGATGGGCTGTAGACGTTTAGTCATTCTACGGACATGGGTTGGAAGACATCCATTTAGGGCTGGACGCAACGTCTTAATTCTTTTGACATAGAAGTATACGATCAAGCGTTGGAAGCAGGCTTCTGGATATGATTCAATCCAAGGCTATTTCGACCGGCCGGAAGCACATGCACATACTACTGGTCTATAGTCTGGGCTAATCAATTTCCTCGGTGAGATCGGCTAATGCCAACATGCAGAATGACTAAACGCCGGGCTACAGTCACGCTCAATCTCAGAGTTGCTGCAAAGTGGTCGTTCAAATTCAGAGTATGGTCTCTGTTTTCTCACCTTCCGTTCCTTTGTGTGCTAACTGCTGTATAGGATAGTTATCACAGTATGATTGCTATGTATAACTTTGGGTATTACAAGAATTAGTGTATGTTATACCGTCCTATCAATTTTCATCATATTTGTTCAACCTACACCCATGCGCCGTACGCCCGTACCAGCCATCAGGCTCTCCTTCAAAGGAAGATTAACAACAGGTTTTACGCGGTACGTACACACCCAAATCCATCCATCAATCAAGGCTCTATGGCAAATGTTAGCCATTGCCATGCCATCTTGCACCACACTCATTCGGTGAGTTCCTAATGGAGATAGTTTGGTGGACCCGTGCAGCTAAGCCAGCAAGAAGGCAGATCCATCCAAGGACGTGACCATGAAGCGCTAAGAAAAAGCCTCGGCTGGCAGCAACTGCGTAGGGCGGACATGAAAGGTATTATTCGCTATGTTTGTTCCGTAAATTCTCCCATATTTTCTATCCCTTCGGTTATTTTGTTTTGTCACCAAAAGCTAAAAGTATGTGCCGTCCAAATTTGATCCAGTGTATAAATGAAAGCCTGGAAACTATTTCTTTTTTTTAATATCTCCATTAGATTTAGTGTCATGATATGTTCAATTAACAGAGATTTAGAACATAACTGGCAACAATACTGAATTCAAATTTTGGTTCATTATGTATACACTTTAGGTTATAAAGGATATTATTTAAGTAGTTTAGCTCTGTCTTTATCTGTACAAATAAAATAATTCACTCAAGAGTTTTACTTTCTACTTTTTAATTCAGATGCATCGTATACAATGGTAGAGCGTAATTATGGCACACATACAAAGAAATCATTGGTTTACTTTTGTCGCACTGCCTTGATAGTTGTACGCTTTAGATTGCTCTAGGAAAATCATATTGCTCGGCAAACTGAGTGTTGTTTCCAGTTAGTATCTACTGACCGTGGCTCTACTTTAGCAATATTTCCTCACTTTTTACTAGCTTTGTCATCTCTTATGCAGATGGTCCACCGGATCCGCACATCTTATCTAATAATATTAGACCAAACTATATGGTGAAATAGGCATAGATTTCTTAAAAATAAGATAAAGCAAGGATTGCATGGCTCATGTTGACATATGATGCTCACTGTCGGAATATGTGATCTAGAGTAGATCCAAAGTCAATTTTTTTTCCTGAATTTAGTTTTTGATTTACTTATGTACTTCCTCGAATATGAAAAATCTACGCAAATGGTCAACCAATATCTCAAACATTTGATATGGTAAGCAAAGTTCTAATAGTTTCACTAATACTAGCAAAACATGCCCGTGCATTGCAACGGAAGAAAAACAATATCACACATCACTAGCAAGCATTGCTTAAGACCTCACGAATGTGCGCCTCAGTATTTCAGCACCACCCCATTTTGAAAATAATATCCAGCTCAATTTTATTAGGTCAGATGCTAACTGGTCAATTATTTTTATGTGTGATAAACGATTTAATTCCCCTAAAAATTATTAATAGGTTTTTGAATAGTAAGGCTTATCTTTTATGATGCTTGGATTGGATGGTGAACTTCAAAAAGTCACATAATCTCTTCTTCCTACCGTCTACACCTTTGCTAGTACTATTAGCCATGCTCTAAGGCGCCTGCTAGGCGTCATCCGGATGATGCCAGAGGGAAATAAGCCGCCTCACCCACCGTTGATTTCAGTCAATACGGTATGATTTGGGCCGCTGGATTGGATGAGACTCGACCATGCCATGACTTCAAACCCAACTTGCACGTCTCCCCGCAGCCTCCAGCCAGCAACGCATCGTCACACACGTAACTCTAGCCAGAGCAGCACTTCCCCGGCGAGCACCAGCTGCAACCCTCACGCTGCAGCGACCACGGTAGCTCGTCACCTCGCAACAAAAACGCTGAGGAGCTTGCCATACATTGGCCACAGCAGCAGCGCCAACGAACTCTGGGGTTGCAGCAACGCCTCTACTGTGATCATCCCTTCGGGCACCATTTGATGCTCTACTGCACCGGCGATGCTCCGACCATCCGCATATGCTCCATTATAGCCTCTGTGATGCTCCGACGGCTCGGCGATGCTCTGTTGCAGCACCCGCGGTGTTCCCACGACCCGACCATGCTTCATTGCACCAACAGTGATGCTCCGTTGTAGCGCCGATGATGTTTTGGCAGTTCGACAAATGCTTCATTGCAGCACCGGCGATGTCCCGGCAGCCCGACGATGCTCCAATGCAACGCCGATGATGCTCGATTGCAGCGCCGGTGATGTTCCGGCAGTCCGACAAATGCTTCATTGCGGCACCGGCGATGTCCCGGCAGCCCGACGATGCTCCATCGCTACGCCGATGATGCTCGGTTGCAGCACCGGTGGTGTTTTGACAGTCCGACAAATGCTTCATTGCGTCACCGGCGGTGTCCCGGTAGCTCAACGATGCTCCATCGCAGCGCCGGTGATGCTCCATTGCCGGAGATATTTCGGCAGTCCGACGAGTGTTTCATCGTAGCACCGGCGAAGCTCCATTGTAGCTCCATCACGCATCGTGCAGCTCGGTGGAGCTCCACCGGGGCAGGTGCGACCCCTTGTAGCAGGGCCAATAGCTCATGTGCGACGTTTTTAAGGTGAATTGGCAAGAGTGCGACGTTGTTCGAGCGAATGGCTGTGGTGCGACACATTTAAGCGTATAAATAGCCCAGGGCCACATGGAGTGTTAAATGTGGTTAAATTGGTCGTCAACCAAGCCCGCCCGTTTATGTTAGGACATGTGGGTCCAACTTAATTGTTCCTCAAAACAGCTGACCGTGCCCTGCCGCCCGACCATGCCAGACCCGCCACTCTGCCCCCCTCACTCTGCCCCCTTCTTCTCCGGTGGCGGCGGATCTTGCGTTCTTGGTGGCGGCGGCGGAGCCCTCGTTCTCAACGGCAGAAAATGGTGAGTGAATTCAAACCCTAGTCGCCCTCCCGTTCCTCTCTCGGGCCCATAGATCTCAGCTCGTTTCCTCTGTTTTTGCTTGCGGAATCGATAGGTTGTGAGGGGAGCCCGTGGAGATATGGAGCCGCCAGATTCAACTTTGAATAGGTAATGCGCCTCTCTCCGATCCAATTTTGCATGCAATTAGGGGGTGGCCTCGTCTGCTCTTTCTCATGGGCTCATACTGTCCGCCACTGACAGAGGGGATGCTGCCGCTCGGACCTTCGAATTGACAGTCAATTTCTTTCCATCAAAGGCAAAATTAGTTGATGGTAGCATACAGAACATTGAGAGAGACACAATTGTTAAATGGGAGGTTGAGTTTACAGAGATTGATCCACAAGTTCTACATAACATGGGAGAGATGGCAGTGAAGAAATGAGTGGGGGGAGATATCGTTTGGGGTCCAGAGCAAGAAGTATCACTGTTGCGGTTTGATGATTGGAAAGGAGAGTATGTTAGAATAGAAGATGGTGAACAGATTTTTGAAGAAATCGATCGGCAAAACGGCTGGACAAGCAAACGGGCTAATTTTTTTTTGCTGAGCTCGTTGATCTGAACATTTTTTCGAAGGTTGGATATGTGCCATCACAATTGGCTGCGCAGATGGTAGATGATGATTGGGCTACACAGAGGCCATTGATTCCCATGTGTACTGAATTTACAATAATAGCCGAAGAGGGACAGGTGAATGGAACTAAAACTGAAACTGCAGCAACTGTTGATTGGAATGTAGTTGAATTAGATGAGCCTACTGATTTGGTCATTGCACCAATGCTCGACATTGAGATGGCCAAACTTTTGGCATTCGAATGATGTGAGAGATAATCGGAGAGAGGCGAATCTAGTTTGCTCGCTAATCTTGATGAAGAAGTAGATGGACAGTTGATGGAACAAGCTGCAGATGAAGTAGATGATGCACATGATGATGAGCTGGTGCATGTGTATGACAAAGAGAACCCTGTCATTGAAGTAGGCAAGTTGTTCCCAAGTATGAAGGAGTTTAGGATGTGTTTCAAGACTTATGCAGTGAAACATGAGTTGATGCCAAGACTGTTTAGACTGATAGAAAGAAGTTCTATGCAAGGTGCAGAGGATTTGATGGTAGTGTGAAGCCTTGCAAGTGGTACATATCTGCTAGACTGCAACCTGATGGAAGTACTGTCAGGGTTAACCAAATCCCCAATCAACATACTTGTATTACAAGTTCAAAGAGAGTATCAACCATGACATCACAACTTTGGGTTGCAGAAAAGATCACCCCAATTTTAGCCAAAACACCAAACACTACTGCCAAGAAACTCAAAGTAGACTTGGAAAAGATGTACCCCATTAACCTGAAATATACTTCAGTGTGGAAGGCAAAACAAAGGGCAATGAAAATTTTATATGGTGATTGGGCAAATACATTTAGGATGCTTTACAACATCAAAGCAGAGGTGGAAAAGAGGTCATCTGGCAGTGTTGTGGAGATAGATACAGAGGTATCACCCGAAGGTGAAGTCAAGTTCTCCAAGTTTTTTATGGCTTTGAAGCCTCGCATCGATGGGTTCAAAGCAGGGTGCCGTCCACATTTGAGCATAGACTCATCATTTTTGACAGGCAAGTGGAATGGTCAGTTGGCAGCATGCAATGCTCTAGATGGACACAACTGGATGTTTCCTATTGCTGTTGGCTTGTTTGATGTAAAGCAGAGGCTTCATGGACATGGTTCATGATCCATTAAAAAGATGCCTAGGGCCGTGTCACCTTTGGCTATACACACAGATGCATGTAAGGGGCTTGAAAATTCAGTGAAAAATGTTTTCCCACATGCTGAGCAGAGGGAGTGCTTCGGTCATTTGTGGATGAATCTGATCAAAAAATTTAGAGGATAAGAATTTGGGCGCATGTGTCCAGCAGCAAGATCTTACACTAGACAGACACACAAATATCATCTTGATAAGATCATGGCAGCATGTGATGAGTTTGATCCATGGCTGAACACCTACCATTCTTTGTTATGGTACAGGTCAGCATTCAACATTGCCATCAAGTGTGACCACATCAACAACAATTTGGCAGAGAGTTTCAACAACAAGGTGAAGGAGTTAAAAGATTTGCCTATGCATGACATGGTTGACCAAATCAGGATCATGCTCATGCGGTTGTGGGAATTGAGAAGAAGGATAAGTGATTGTCTGCAAGGTGATAAGCTTCCAGCAGTGGTACAACAGGTGGTCAATAAGAGCAGAAATCTTTCATATTTGTTTGTTGAAAAATCTTCACCTTAGGGTGCTGAAGTTAGAGATAACAAAACTGGAAGGAGACATGTTGTTAACACTGAATTGCATGATTGCACTTCCCTCGAGTGGCAACACACTGGTAAACCATGTGAGCATGCCATTCTTTTCTTAGCATCCCAACCGAAGATAAACATGCACCCATACTTGCATGAATATTATTCGGTTGCAAGATTCAAAGCTGCATATGCTACTCCAATTCCACCACTTACAGATCAGTCTCAGTGGCCTAAAGTGGACATTGAATTTTCCATGTGTCCTCCCTTGACGAAAAGAAAGGCTGGCAGGCATAAACAGAGTAGATTCAAGGCCAGGTTTGAGAAAGGTGGGAGTAGTAAGAAGGGAAAGAAAGATGGAAAGCCAAAAAGGGCACAGAAGGTAACAAAAACAGATGCAAGTTGTGCCAGGAACTTGGGCACAGAGTGGGATCTGTCAAATGCCGTTACACTCCTGATAAGCCAAAGTATGTTCTTGTTTATTTGTCTGTGTTTTGATTTGATACTTTTTTCTAGTTACTATATCTATAACATTTTCCCAATGGCCAGGAGGAAGCGAGCGAGTCAGCCCCTTGTTGTTGAACAGTGTTGGCCAACAAAAAAAGCAAGAGTCAATGCCGGTAGAAAGAAGAGAAGTGTGCCTGAGCCTGAGCAGACTGAAGAAAATCCTGCTGCAGTCAACATTTAGACTGAAAAAACTGATGTGGAGGTGCACACCGAAGAAACTGAAATTGCAGTCAACATTCAGACTGAAGAAACTGCTCTCGAGGTTGAAACTGAACCTGAGCGTGTTGAGGTTCAGACTCAAGAAACCCATGTTGAGGTTCGATCAAGAAACCCATGT
This sequence comes from Aegilops speltoides, assembly GCA_021437245.1. NCBI lineage: Eukaryota > Viridiplantae > Streptophyta > Magnoliopsida > Poales > Poaceae > Aegilops > Aegilops speltoides. The sequence goes on along the minus strand of CM038147.1, from coordinate 42,666,127 downwards.
TGAGGTACACATCGAAGAAACTGAAACTTCTGTCAACATTGAGACTGAAGACACTGATCACGAGGGTGTTGGCGAGGTGTTGAAAAAGACCAGTGAAGAAAACCAAGATGATCAGTGAACTTGTGTGTGTAGTAGAACAAAAACAAGAAGTGCTAAGGCGAAGAAGGGCACACGACGTGGTAGGAAGAGGTAGAATAGAGAACAGTTTGAAAATTTGGGGCATGTAATAATATTTGTAACTTGGTGCATACTGGTAGTCACTATTCTATTCGTACTGGTAGAACAGAGAACAGTTTGAAAATTTGGGACATGTCATAATATTTGGTACCTTGTCTAAAACAGCCAAATAAAATTCAAATTTAAATTCAAATTTGGGCTCAAATTTGAATTAGGGATGGGGTATTGATGTTTTAATGCTATCTAAAGTACCTCAACTGAAATATGTTTGCTTGCTGATCATTCCGAGCCCTTTTGGTAAGTTGAACTCATAGTCATGAAAAGTGTGTCTCAAATGACCTCCAAAGATAGGGTAAACGACCTCATATTTAAGCAAGTTTTTTTGGCACCTTCTCTAAACCAGCCAAATAATTTTTCTACACATCTATTCTACCTATATAGTGTAAATATAAAGTCTCACTATTTATTGAATTAAATTTCTATTATTTTCTTTTCTTTTTGAAAAAACAAGGTTTAATAGAAAATTATATATAAAACAAGTTTAAAACATGAAAATGAGAAAAGTAAGTTAAGATCTTTCTTAGTCAATCTAAAATGAAGTTAAAACACTTTTCATTTTCAAAACCCCCACCTACTCTCGGGTGCGCACTACTCTCTCCCTTGAACTCCATACTACATTGTCCGAGGAATGGCAATTTTGTGAAGGGTTTTTCGTAAAAATGCATGTAAACCATATTTATTTATTTTTCTCGTTACTATACGACATAATAAGACTATGTGTGCATGTTTCATTTTTTGATTTTTTTTGAATTAGTTATGATCAACCCTAATCAGTCAAAACCCCTCAAAACCCCTCTCAAAACCCCGCACACTTCCGGGTCGTCGATCGTTGTGTGGGGATGGTTGAGATCAGGCGCTAGCGTTAGCTACAGTGTGCATCGATCCGCATGAGATGCGCTGATTGCTTGGATCGGTGGGGTTTGGATTAGCCTCTCTCGTTGGGGCATCGGGACCGTTCATTTGAATCCAATGGCAAGAGTTGACGCGGTGCATGGACCAAGCCTACGCAGTGCCCTTTCCATCGTTGCATGCATGCCCGTGCCTGGCCCGCCTGCCCGCCCGTAGCATGCATGCCCACGCGCAGAACTGCGCCCATGCATTGCATACATGCCCGCCCTCGACGTAGCCCTGCTCCGCCACCTCCAACAAAGCAGTAAGTTGTCGCATGCCTACCATTACAACCGATGCAGCGTCGCATCAAAGCCAGCCCGATGAAGACAACCAAAAAGCCAATGCTGCATGGCATGCCGTGCATGGTGTGCTCCACTTTGAGGACGCAATACTGGCATGGGGTATCGATGTGGGTATTGATGCAGTTCAAACGGCGTGCTACCCGTTACAAGATGGGCAAATGAAGGCGTCCGCGTCCATTATTGTCACGTCTCCCATCGACCGAACGTTGCCCTCTAGCCAGGCCCTAGCAAGATGGGCTACGACATGAATGCACGGTCGGCACATGCAGAGAACCCGGGGCAGGCGTGTCCCCTTGACCCACGACGCCACAGACGCGTGCGTGATCCCGTCCCCCTTGACCCGCGACCGGTGGCACAGAACCGTCGCAGCCCGTTTCCCACGCTCGTGGACACACTTCCATGGGGCGCCACCAAACGCCGCCCTCCCATTAATTCTACCCAGTGAAACCACTCGAAGAAATCAAAAACCACGTCGCTCTTGGGCTATTTAAGCCGGGCACTATCGTCTTCCTCTCCCTCCTCATCCATACCCCATCCTCTTCCTCCTCTGCCCTCCTTCTTCCTTCTTCTCCATCAAACCTGATCGAGCCCTCGAGCCACCATGCAGTACAACGCCCCACCTACCAACTCCCCCCAACCATGCCGGAAAGGCTCTACCCAAACGGAGTGTACGTGGAGAGTACCCTTAGGGTTTGGGCCATCTCAAGGTGGAGGGGCGCACGGGAGTTGAAGGAGTTCTTCCTTGCGGCCGGCTTCTGCCACCTCCCCGGCGGCTCTCCGAGGATGTACCATGTTGAGGAGGTCACCCACAACGGCGTTGTGGTTGGGATCCTCGCTACGTTCACTAACCCATTCGACGCTTTCTACCTCCTCGGACGAGTGTATTGGGTTGGTTGTGAGTTCATAGCTTTCACCACCCATAACATTTTCACCGACTTCAACTCCATCTTCCCCAACAACGACGTTATGCACACGCTCCCATACCCAATCAACAACGACGAGTGAAGGGCGCCCGGAGGAGCGAGGTGGCCCGGCGTTCACCCGGAGGAGGAGGAGAGAAGAACCTGAAGAAGAACCCGCGTTTGGTGCCCCCCAATCTATCGTATCGTATCGTATTAGTTTTTAAGTTGTAATCGTTATGCTACTATTATTAAGTTGTATTAGTATTTTAAGTTGTAAGGCTATCGTGAAGTTGTAAGGCTATCGTGGAACTATGGGTTGCAATCATTATGCTTCTATATAATCGTTATGCTACTATATATATTGTGTGTTTCGTGCTATTATTTGTAGATTGCTATGTGTTGTTCCATTATTTGTGTATTGCTATGGGTTGCTACGGGCCCGGGTTGCTACACTCCAATCACCACACACACGATCTTCAACATATTGGCCAAATAATGGGTCATGACCCAAACCATAGACATGCAACTAGGAGCCCCATGTAAACCCACTATGGACATGCAACTAGGAAATGCAAACTAATTTACTTCATGCAAGCATGCAACCCATTTAGTCCATGGAACCATAGACATGCATAAAAACAAGTAACATTTAGTTTTAGTGCATCAAAAAATGATCCATCACAAAATTTAGTGCAAGAAAAAGGCGAAAGTAAAAACAAGTAACATTTTATTTGCCGAAGTTAGAGGTGGGCTGGTGCCCCTACGCGGGTGGGCTGGTCTCTATTTTGGGCATGGTTATTTTCTCAGGGCCCATTTTCTCATGGCCCAACATCTATTCAATGCCCAAGATTGTTTTTTACTAGAAGCTGAATTTGGGTGTGTACTCTGTTAACTGAAGAACCAAAACAGAGGAAATAGAGCATGAACACTGAATAGGGTCCCTGAATATCATTACAATAATTCAAGCAAGTTTTGCATCACACGAATTCAAATTCATCTAACAAATGATCCCTGGCTAACTCAAACTACTGGGCACCCTTGTGAAGGAAATATGCCCTAGAGGCAATAATAAAGTTATTATTTATTTCCTTATTTCATGATAAATGTTTATCATTCATGCTAGAATTGTATTAACCGGAAACATGATACATGTGTGAATGCATAGACAAAACAAGATGTCACTAGTATGCCTCTACTAGACTAGCTTGTTAATCAAAGATGGTTATGTTTCCTGACCATGAACAAAGGAGTTGTTATTTGATTAACGAGGTCACATCATTAGTAGAATGATCTGATTGACATGACCCATTCCCTTAGCTTAGCACACGATCGCTTAGTATGTTGCTACCGCTTTTATCCATGACTTATACATGTTCTGTAACTATGAGATTATGCAACTCCGTTTACGGAGGAACACTTTGGTGCTACCAAACGTCACAACGTAACTGGGTGATTATAAAGGAGTACTACAGGTGTCTCCAAAGGCAGATGTTGGGTTGGCGTATTTCGAGATTAGGTTTTGTCACTCCGATAGTCGGAGAGGTATCTCTGGGCCCTCTCGGTAATGCACATCATGAAGCCTTGCAAGCACTACAACTAATGAGTTAGTTGTGAGATGATGTATTACGGAACGAGTAAAGAGACTTGCCAGTAACGAGATTGAACTAGGTATTGGATACCGACGATCGAATCTCGGGCAAGTAACATACCGATGACAAAGGGAACAACGTATGTTGTTATGCGGTCCGACCGACAAAGATCTTCGTAGAATATGTAGGAACCAATATGGGCATCCAGGTCCGCTGTTGGTTATTGACCGTGAATGGTTCTAGGTCATGTCTACATTGTTCTCGAACCGTAGGGTCCGCACGCTTAAGGTTTCGATGATGTTATTATGAGTTTATGTATTTTGATGTACCAAGGAGTTCGAGTCCGGATGTGATCACGGACATGACGAGGAGTCTCGGAATGGTCGAGACATAAAGATTGATATATTGGAAGCCTATGTTTGGAGTTCGAATGGTTCAAGGAAAACGGAATTTACCGGAGTACCGGAGGTTACTGGAACCCCGGGAGGTAAATGGGCCTCGATGGGCCCTAGTGGAAAGGAGGAGGGCAGCCCAAGCCTGGCGCGCAGCCCCCCTTCCCTAGTCCTACTAGGACTAGGAGAAGGGGCCCCCTCTCTCTTTCCCCCTCAGGAATCCTAGTCCAACTAGGATTGGGGAATCCTACTCCCGGAGGGAGTAGGACTCCCTGTATGCGCCCTCCTTGGCCGCCCCCCCTCCCCTGGCTCCTTTATATACGGGGCAGGGGGCACCTGGAACACACAAGTTGATCGTGAGATCGTTCCTTAGCCGTGTCGGTGCCCCTCCACCATATTCCACCTCGGTTATACCGTCGCGAAGCTTAGCGAAGCCTGCGCCGGTGAAACATCAAGATCGTCACCACGCCGTCGTCTTGTGGAACTCTCCTCGACACTCGGCTGGATCGAGTACGAGGGACGCCATCGAGCTGTACGTGTGTCAAGAACTCGGGCGCCGGAGTAACGGCGCGGGATCGGTCGGATCGCGAGGAGAACGTCGACTACTTCCTCTACGTTGTGATCGCTTCCGCCGGGTCTACAAGGGTATGTGGACAACACTCTCCCTCTCGTTGCTATACATCACCATGATCTTGCGTGTGCGTAGGAAAATTTTTGAAATTACTACGTTCCCCAACAAGTGGCATCCGAGCCTAGGTTTTTCTATGGTTTGATGTTTTGCACGAGTAGAACACAAGTGAGTTGTGGGCGATACAAGTCATACTACCTACCAGCATGTCATACTTTGGTTCAGCGGTATTGTGAGATGAAGCGGCCTGGACCGACATTACTGCAGACGCTTACGCGAGACTGGTTTCACCGCCATGAGCACTCGTTGCTTAAAGGTGACTGGTGGGTGTCTGTCTCTCTCACTTTAGTTGAACCGAGTGTGGCTACGCCGGTCCTTGAGAAGGTTAAAACGAGTCTATTTGACGAAGTATCGTTGTGGTTTTGATGCGTAGGTGAGACTGGTTCTTGCTTAAGCCCGTAGCAGCCACGTAAAATTTGCAACAACAAAGTAGAGGACGTCTAACTTGTTTTTGCAGGGCATGTTGTGATGTGATATGGTCAAGATGTGATGCTATATTTTATTGTATGAGATGATCACGTTTTGTAACCGGTTATCGGCAATGGCAGGAGCCATATGGTTGTCGCTTTATTGTATGCAATGCAATCGCCCTGTAATGCTTTACTTTATCACTAAGCGGTAGCGATAGTCGTAGTAGCATAAGTTTGGCGAGACGACAACGATGCTGCGATGGAGATCAAGGTGTCGCGCCGGTGACGATGGTGATCATGGTGGTGCAACAAGATGGAGATCATGAAGCACAAGATGATGATGACCATATCATATCACTTATATTGATTTGCATGTGATGTTTATCCTTTTATGCATCTTATCTTGCTTTGATTGACGGTAGCATTATAAGATGATCTCTCACTAAATTATCAAGAAGTGTTCTCCCCGGGTATGCACCGTTGCCAAAGTTCGTCGTGCCCAGACACCACGTGATGATCGGGTGTGATAAGCTCTACGTCCATCTACAACGGGTGCAAGCCAGTTTTGCACGCGCAGAATACTCGGGTTATACTTGACGAGCCTAGCATATGCAGATATGGCCTCGGAACACGGAGACCGAAAGGTCGAGCGTGAATCATATAGTAGATATGATCAACATACGATGTTCACCATTGAAAACTACTCCATTTCACGTGATGATCGGTTATGGTTTAGTTGATTTGGATCACGTGATCACTTAGATGACTAGAGAGATGTTTTTCTAAGTGGGAGTTCTTAAGTAATATGATTAATTGAACTTAAATTTATCATGAACTTAGTACCTGATAGTATCTTGCTTGTTTATGTTTGATTGTAGATAGATGGCTCGTCTTTGTTGTTCCGTTGAATTTTAATGCGTTCCTTGAGAAAGCAAAGTTGAAAGATGATGGTAGCAATTACACGGACTGGGTCCGTAATTTGAGGATCATCCTCATTGCTACACGTAAGAGCTACGCCCTGGATGCACCGCTAGGTGCCAGTGCTCGCTGCTAATGCAACCGCAGATGTTATGAACGTCTGGCGAGCAAAGTGATGACTACTCTATAGTTCGATGTGCCATGCTTTACGGCTTAGAACCGGGACTTCAACGACGTTTTGAACGTCATGGAGCATATGAGATGTTCCAGAGTTGAAGTTAATATTCCAACAGAATGCCCGGATTGAGAGATATGAAGTCTCCAATAAGTTCTATAGCTGCAAGATGGAGGAGAACAGTTCATTAGTGAGCATATACTCGTAATGTCCGGGTACTACAATCACTTGACACAATTGGGAGTTAATCTTCCGGATGATTGTGTCATTGATGAATTCTCCAATCACCGCCACCAAGCTACAAAGGCTTCGTGATGAACTATAATATGCAAGGGTTAGTAAAGACTATGCTCGAGCTCTTCGCAATGCTAAAGGCTGCGGAGGTAGAAATCAAGAAGGAGCATCAAGTGTTGATGGTCAATAAGACCACTAGTTTCAAGAAGAAAGGCAAAGGGAAGAAGAAGGAATTCAAGAAGAACAGCAAGCAAGTTGCTGCTCAGAGAAGAAACCCAAGTCTGGCCCTAAACCTGAAACGAGTGCTTCTACCGCAAGCAGACTGGTCCTTTGGAAGCGGAACTGCCCCAAGTATTTGGCGGATAAGAAGGATGGCAAGGTGAACAAAGGTATATGTGATATACATGTTATTGATGTGTACCTTACTAGAGCTCGTAGTAGCACTGGTATATGATACTGGTTCATTGCTAATATTTGCAACTCAAACAGGACTACTGATTGCTTAACTCGCAAAGGACGAGGTGACGATCGCGCGTGGGAAATGGTTCCAAAGTCGATGTGATCGCGGTCGGCACGCTACCTCTACATCTACCTTCGGGATTAGTTTTAGACCTAAATAATTGTTATTTGGTGCTGCGTTGAGCATGAACATTATATCTGGATCTTGTTTGATGCGAGACGGTTATTCATTTAAATCGAGAATAATGGTTGTTCTATTTATATGAGTAATATCTTTTATGGTCATGCACCCTTGAGGAATGGTCTATTTTGGTGAATCTCGATAGTAGTGATACACATATTCATAATGTTGAAACCAAAAGATGCAGAGTTGATAATGATAGTGCAACTTATTTGTGGCAATCGCCGTTTAGGTCATATCGGTGTAAAGCGCATGAAGAAACTCCATCTTGATGGACTTTTGGAGTCACTTGATTATGAATCACTTGGCACTTGCGAACCGTGCCTCATGGGCAAGATGACTAGAACACCGTTCTCGGTACTATGGAGAGAGCAACAGATTTGTTGGAAATCATACATGAGATGTATGTGGTCCGATGAATATTGAGGCTCGTGGCGGATATCGTTATTTTCTCACCTTCACAGATGACTTAAGCAGATATGGGTATATCTACTTAATGAAACATAAGTCTGAAACGTTTGAAAAGTTCAAAGAATTTCAGAGTGAAGTTGAAAATCATCGTAACAAGAAAATTAAGTTTCTACGATCTGATCGTGGAGGTGAATATTTGAGTTACGAGTTTGGTCTACATTTGAAACAATGCGGAATAGTTTCGCAACTCACGCCACCCGAACACCACAGCGTAATGGTGTGTCCGAACGTCGTTAATCGTACTTTACTAGATATGGTACGATCTATGATGTCTCTTACAGATTTACCGCTATCGTTTTGGGGTTATGCTCTAGAGACAGCCGCATTCACACTGAATAGAACACCGTCGAAATCCGTTGAGACGACACCTTATGAACTGTGGTTTAGCAAGAAACCAAAGTTGTCGTTTCTTAAAGTTTGGGGATGCGATGCTTATGTGAAAAAGCTTCAACCTGATAAGCTCGAACCCAAATCGGAGAAATGTGTCTTCATAGGATACCCAAAGGAGACAGTTGGGTACACCTTCTATCACAGATCCGAAGGCAAAACATTCGTTGCTAAGAATGGATCCTTTCTAGAGAAGGAGTTTCTCTCGAAAGAAGTGAGTGGGAGGAAAGTGGAACTTGATGAGGTAATAGTACCTTCTCCCTTACTTGAAAGTAGTTAAATCGCAGAAACCAGTTTACGAGACACCGCGCCAAGTAGTGAGGAAGTTAATGATGTTGATCATGAAACTTCAGATCAAGTTACTCGCAGAACCTCGTAGATCAACCAGAGTAAGATCCGCACTGAGTGGTACGGTAATCCTGTTCGGAAGTCATGCTACTAGATCATGATGAACCTACGAACTATGAAGAAGCGATGGTGAGCCCAGATTCGCAAAATGGCTTGAGGCCATGAAATCTGAGATGGGATCCATGTATGAAAACAAAGTGTGGACTTTGGTTGACTTGCCCGAGGGTAGGCAAGCAATAGAAAACAAGTGGATCTTCAAGAAGAAGACCGACGCCGACGGTAATGTTATCGTTTATAAAGCTCGACTTGTCGCAAAAGGTTTTCGACAAGTTCAAGGGATTGACTACGATGAGACCTTCTCACCCGAAGCGATGCTTAAGTCCGTCCGAATCATGTTAGCAATTGCCGATTTTATGATTATGAAATTTGGCAAATGGATGTAAAGACTGCATTCTGAATGGATTTCTGGAAGAAGAGTTGTATATGATGCAACCAGAAGGTTTTATCGATCCAAAGGGAGCTAACAAAGTGTGCAAGCTCCAGCGATCCATATATGGACTGGTGCAAGCATCTCGGAGTTGGAATAAACGTTTTGATAGTGTGATCAAAGCATTTGGGTTTGTACAGACTTTTGGAGAAGCCTGTATTTACAAGAAAGTGAGTGGGAGCTCAGTAGCATTTCTGATCTTATATGTGGATGACATATTGCTGATCGGAAATGATATAGAATTTCTGGATAGCATAAAGGGATACTTGAATAAGAGTTTTTCAATGAAAGACCTCGGTGAAGCTGCTTACATATTGGGCATCAAGATCTATAGAGATAGATCAAGACGCTTAATTGGACTTTCACAAAGCACATACCTTGACAAAGTTTTGAAGAAGTTCAAAATGGATCAAGCAAAGAAAGGGTTCTTGCCTGTGTTACAAGGTGTGAAGTTGAGTCGACTCAATGCCCGACCACCGCAGAAGATAGAGAGAAGATGAAAGATGTTCCTATGCTTCAGCCATAGGCTCTATCATGTATGCAATGCTGTGTACCAGACCTGATGTGTGCCTTGCTATAAGCCTAGCAGGGAGGTACCAAAGTAATCCAGGAGTGGATCACTGGACAGCGGTCAAGAACATCCTGAAATACCTGAAAAGGACGAAGGATATGTTTCTCGATATGGAGGTGACAAAGAGCTCATCGTAAACAGTTACGTTGATGCAAGCTTTGACACGATCCGACGATTCTAAATCGCAGACCGGATACGATTTACACTAAACGGAGGAGCTGTCGGTTGGTGCAGTTCTAAACAAAGCGTCGAAGCGGGATCTACATGTGAAGCGGAATACATAGCAGCTTCGAAGCAGCTAATGAAGGAGTGCGGATGAAGGAGTTCATATCCGATCTAGGTGTCATACCTAGTGCATCGGGTCCAATGAAAATCTTTCGTGACAATCTTCGAGCAATAGCCTTAGCAAAGGAATCCAGATTTCACAAGAGGACCAAACACATCAAAAGACGCTTCAATTCCATCCGGACTTAGTCGGACCGGAGACATAGAGATTTGCAAGATACATACGGATCTGAATGTTGCAGACCGTTGACTAAGCCTCTTCCACGAGCAAAACATGATCAGCACCAAGACTCCATGGGTGTTAGAATCATTACAATGTAATCTAGATTATTGACTCTAGTGCAAGTGGGAGATCAAGGAAATATGCCCTAGAGGCAATAATAAAGTTATTATTTATTTCCTTATTTCATGATAAATGTTTATCATTCATGCTAGAATTGTATTAACCGGAAACATGATACATGTGTGAATGCATAGACAAAACAAGATGTCACTAGTATGCCTCTACTAGACTAGCTTGTTAATCAAAGATGGTTATGTTTCGACCATGAACAAAGGAGTTGTTATTTGATTAACGAGGTCACATCATTAGTAGAATGATCTGATTGACATGACCCATTCCCTTAGCTTAGCACACGATCGCTTAGTATGTTGCTACTGCTTTTATCCATGACTTATACATGTTCCTGTAACTATGAGATTATGCAACTCCGTTTACGGAGGAACACTTTGGTGCTACCAAACGTCACAACGTAATCGGGTGATTATAAAGGAGTACTACAGTGTCTCCAAAGGCAGATGTTGGGTTGGCGATTTGAGATTAGGTTTTGTCACTCCGATAGTCGGAGAGGTATCTCTGGCCCTCTCGGTAATGCACATCATGAAGCCTTGCAAGCACTACAACTAATGAGTTAGTTGTGAGATGATGTATTACGGAACGAGTAAAGAGACTTGCGTAACGAGATTGAACTAGGTATTGGATACCGACGATCGAATCTCGGGCAAGTAACATACCGATGACAAAGGAACAACGATGTTGTTATGCGGTCGACCGACAAAGATCTTCGTAGAATATGTAGGAACCAATATGGGCATCCAGGTCCCGCTGTTGGTTATTGACCGTGAATGGTTCTAGGTCATGTCTACATTGTTCTCGAACCGTAGGGTCCGCACGCTTAAGGTTTCGATGGCGGTTATTATGAGTTTATGTATTTTGATGTACCAAGGAGTTCGAGTCCCGGATGTGATCACGGACATGACGAGGAGTCTCGGAATGGTCGAGACATAAAGATTGATATATTGGAAGCCTATGTTTGGAGTTCGAATGGTTCCGGCGGCGGAATTTACCGAGTACCGGAGGTTACGGAACCCCGGAGGTAAATGGGCCTCGATGGGCCCTAGTGGAAAGGAGGAGGGCAGCCCAAGCTGGTCGCGCCGCCCCCTTCCCTAGTCCTACTAGGACTAGGAGAAGGGGCCGCCCCTCTCTCTTTCCCCTCAGGAATCCTAGTCCAACTAGGATTGGGGGAATCCTACTCCCGAGGGAGTAGGACTCCAGCGCGCGCCTCCTTGGCCGCCGCCCCCTCCCCTGGCTCCTTTATATACTGAGGGGCAGGGGGCACCTTGGAACACACAAGTTGATCGTGAGATCGTTCCTTAGCCGTGTGCGGTGCCCCTCCACCATATTCCACCTCGGTTATACTGTCGCAAGCTTAGGCGAAGCCCTCGCGCCGTGAAACATCAAGATCGTCACCACGCCGTCGTCCGTGGAACTCTCCTCGACACTCGGCTGGATCGAGTACGAGGGACGCCATCGAGCTGTACGTGTGTCAAGAACTCGGGGCGCCGAGTAACGGCGCCGGATCGGTCGGATCGCGAGGAGAACGACGACTACTTCCTCTACGTTGTGATCGCTTCGCCGGGTCTACAAGGGTATGTGGACAACACTCTCCCCTCTCGTTGCTATACATCACCATGATCTTGCGTGTGCGTAGGAAAATTTTTGAAATTACTACGTTCCCCAACACCTTGAAACTAGCTGACTAACTAACTGAAACTCTAACAAATTCTAGCGATTGATGAACATCAAGTAAACTAAACCCATAGCAATGACACAACCATAAAATGCTCCAGCCATCATATTTGCTTGCTGCTTCAAATCGATCAGATGCTTTAGTTGCTTGCCGATTTTCTTCAATTCACACTTCAGTTCTGCACTGTGCATCATCGGATCGGCTCTATCCGCCAAATTGGGGGCTTGTTCCACGGCAAGCCGCCCCCCAAAAATGAGCTCTTGGGTTGGGGTTGATCCCTCCAATTTCAACCTTTCAACATAGTCACCGAGCCACTCAAAATGCCCACATTTCTTCAGAACCTGAAAAACAGGGGGGCGGCGGCGCATGAATCCCAGATCCACTGCCCTAATTCGAGGAAAAAAGAAAGAAATTGGGAGAAATTAGACCATAGGATTGGTCAAGAACACAGATCTAACCTGCCCCGGCTGTGGCTTGCTCAAACATTTCACAAACTCGCGCCCACGGTTGCCATTTTCTTCCCTCACACAAGTCAAATGCTTGAGAGGCTCCATGCGTGGGCAATCGGGGCATCTTGTCAACGGCAGTGGACCATACTGCGTCCATGATTGGCGGGTGGCCGAAGTCGAGCTAGACATCACTCGCCGGCGGCGCGCTTCGTTGCCGGAGCAGAGGAAGAAAAGGTGGGAAAGGAAAGGGGCAGGGCAAGCAATGGAGGGGGCGAGCTGGCTCGGGCTCATGGCTGGCTCGGGTCGGGGCACGCTGATGAGCATGGGCATGCTTGTGTGGATAAGTTGTGGGTCCCACCTGCATGCGAGTAACTGGTGGGTCCCTCGTGTCATAACTCAAATCGCTAACCCCTCGTGTTTTTCATTTCACGCTTAAACAGAGCCATACCGCATTGGAGCTATTGTTGGCTTCGAAGACATCGCATCACAGCCATTCGCTCGAACAACGTCGCACTCATTCCAATTCGCATGAAAAACGTCGCACAGGAGCTATTGGCCCAATGCCAATTGGTCTAAAGACCATGTCGGTGATTTCAAATCTACATGAGTAGTTGCATAATTTCAAAAGGTGAAATATGCGTCAACTAGGTCCTACAGAAGCAAGTCAAGCATGGGGATCACAGGGAGATGAACGCAAGCCCAGACGTATGCTCGGCCGTTGCTCCAAGTGACACTGCCGGTCAGGTAGGCATGCCTCATGCCCGGATCCACGTCCCGGATCCATGGTCCGGTTCGAGGTCTGATTGAACAGCTTAGGGCGCTGGGAGGTTTCGATCGAACGGCCAAGGGCCCCAAATCGTAAACCCTGGCTCCCTGGGCTCTTGTACTTTTAGGTTCCCGACACATCCTATTCCCTAATGTGTTTTCGTAATAATTCATCATTTTTCTTCCTTTTCCTCATGAGTGGCCTATCTGACAGCACAAGGAAAGAGTGCTCTTCAGTGAGACATATACGAGTCAAGATGGAGCCGTAGTACATACACACACACGCACACATGCATGAATTGCACACATACAGGTTACTAACGCCAATTGGTTTGAAGACCATGTCAGTGATTTCAAAACTACATGAGTAGTTGCATAATTTCAAAAGGTGAAATATGCGTCAACTAGGTCCTACAGAAGAAAATAAAATCCACCCTTTATCGAAAAAAATGTCCTACAGAAGCAAGTCAAGCAAGATGGACCCAACAGAAGGTTGTTGGGTCTGTACGATCTTACATTGATTTATGTTGTAGCCGAGTGATCTTTAAAGGGTGAAACACGAAATATGGATGTTTGGGAGGGCCAAAGGCTAATTTTTTGTTTTCTAATCTAAGTAGCTCTTCAAATAAATTTTTCGCATTTTTTAACAAGGTTGGGAGGGCCATGGCCCCTGCTGGCCTCTTTGTAGCACCAAAAACATGAACTGGATGACGAGCGGCTTTAACAGCTCTTTCCTGCGACGAGGAGCCAACCCAGTAGATAGTTGATCACCGTACCAGGCTTGCAGGATCTTTCTGATGACTGAAAACGTTGGGGCATGTTGTATTCGTTATGTCTCAGGCCTTGGTTTTTCAGGGAAAAGAGTGAGGGAAATACTAAACGGTGTTTCTATGGTGTTTAACATCGTCATGTGACATGTGTGTCTTAGCGTGGGACGCAGGGAACTTGTGATTTGTAAACGTGACACTTTATTGATGGATTTGCTGGGCATCGCAGGCCAGAGTCCAGCGACAGTTCAATAGCGTGTTGACCAGGTAAAAACCATGCAAAAAAGGCAAAGAACCTACATGCAAAAGCACTGAGAATGCAATGTCTTATCCATCTATGTAGTCAAACTTGAGGAGATGTGACCATATCAAATGGTAGATCGATTTCGCAGCAAGAGAGATCTACTAAGATGCGAGGGTAGCATAGAGAAACTATCAGTCAGAGTACCAATCAAAGAACAACATGATGACTAAGAGAATACGGGGTGCTACTTGGTCAACCAACTAACAAGCATCTCGTTCCCAGTGTCTCCCATTCCCTAGCGATCTTTTTCCACACCCTCTTTTTGTTCTCATCTCATTTGTATGGGCTTACAGAGCTTGATATGCTACTTGGGTACAAACGAGTAGTATATATAAGACATAATATGAGCTACTTAGGGAATGCACTACAGAATCTACAATTGCACAGACGTCATTGGGGGCCTGGATGATTGAATGTTATGGCCCCGGGTGTACTTTTTTTTTTCATGAAGCAATAAATGACCGAGATAAGAGTTTGCTGGCTTAAACAATTAACTTTCTTCTACCATATCGGTAACATCACATTCCTAGCTGGTTAAGAGCAAGTATAATAAGGTACAGTCAGCAGGCTGTAAGGATTAAACTATTATGTCTCTGCTGAGGTGGATGTGAGAGAAGAGGAGAGAGAAGGGAAGCGGGCTGTAGATTAACAACCGGCTTTAGCACCGACTGCAAGAAACATTGTGAGAGTGTAAGGTGGGTCCTGCATTTATAAAATAATACTACTTAGCATCTAGCTATTATACATGTCGGCTATTAGGTTGACTATATGTGAGGTGGCAACTTCATATAGCCGGATGTTGGTTACACTATTAACCATGCTCTAATCAGGCATTTTTGTGTTGTCTCTTGTGTGTACATCCCTATTTCCTTGCTGGCTGGCCACCTACAACATACGTAGAAGAAAACATGCGTAGAATCATGGTGATCATGGAACATACCTTCTCATGGGCAGGGATAAGATACGATGGTGTTGCAAACGAAGCAGCCTTGGTAATACCATTTGTGGCTTTCCTTGATGACGCTCTGACTTTAACCATAGGGAACTTCTTCAATCGTCTGTTATTTATGTTCACTCCCGACAATGGTTAGTTTGTAGCCGTGGCCAATCTGTAAGCCACCATGAAGGCTTAACACGGAGATGTGTGTGATGAACAGATGGTGACCGTGGAGATTGCGAGTAGTACCGTAGAAAAACAATACGCACTTTTCTTTGCCTGCATAAACTGAAAGTTGACGATGAAGCGTCTCAACCCTCAACAGAGAGGGCCGCGTGATGTTATATTGATAGCGAGAGGTTTCCCTCTAGATGTTACAGAAGTCGGTTGAGAAGACCAGAGAGATTACAATAGGGAATCCAGAGAGAGAGAGAGAGAGAGAGAGAGAGAGAGAGAGAGAGAGAGAGAGATTTAAAAGGAGAATCCCTCTACAACTACACTATCCTATAAGTGAACCTCACGTTTAGATACAACCAGAATACGATCGCTACAACCAGGGTCGATCGCTACAACGAGGGTCTACAAGATCATTACATAACCATGTTTAACACCCTCCCTTAATCTAAACTTCTAAACTTTGCAAGTTTAGATTACGCTTGAATTCTTCAAATGGTCTTGTGGACAAAGCTTTTGTAAAGCCATCGGCAACTTGATCTTTGGAAGAGACAAACCGAATCTTCAATTCTTTGCGAGCAACTCTTTCCCGCACAAAATTATAGTCAATCTCAATATGCTTAGTTCTTCCATGAAAAACAGGATTAGCAGATAGATACGTAGCACCTAGATTGTCACACCACAGACACGAAGTTTGTGTGGGAAAATACCAAGCTCCTTGAGCATAGACTTAACCCATATGATTTCTGTTGTTGCATTTGCCAAAGCCTTATATTCCGCCTCAGTACTTGATCTTGACGCTGTTGCTTCCTTCTTTGCACACCTTGAGATCAAGTTGGGTCCAAAGGAAACTGCAAAGCCACCTGTTGATCTCCTATCATCCAAGCATCCAGCCCAGTCAGAATCAAAAAAGGCACTAACAAGAGTGGAGGATGACTTGCTGAACATGAGGCCAACACCCAAAGTATGTTTCACATGTCTCAGGATGCGTTTGGCAGCAGTCAAATGGGTTGTAGTGGGTGCATGAAGAAACTGACACAATTTATTAACTGCAAAGGAGATATCGGTTCTAGTAAGTGTCAAGTACTGAAGAGCACCTACCAAGCTTCTGTACTTGGTTCCATCCTCTTGATTCAAGAGAGTACCCTCTGTGATAGACAATTTTTCAGAACTGGAGATTGGTGTCGGAGATGGTTTACAGCCTTGCAACCCTGTCTTGCTCAAAAGATCCGTTGCATATTTTTCTTGAGACAGATAAAGACCACCTTCTGGAGTTTGTTTGACCTCAGTGCCAAGGAAGCAATGCAAGTCCCCAAGATCCTTGAGAGCAAAATAAGAGTGAAAATCATGTAGAAGAGCAGTGACTACCGCATGACATGAACTAGTAACAATGATGTCATCAACATAAATGAGCACAAAAATGACTATGTTGGATTTCTTGTAAATAAACAGGGATTTGTCAAACTTGGAGGGAAGAAAACCAAGAGTTTGCAACTTCATGCTCAAGCAAGAGTACCATGCTCGTGGGGCCTGCCTCAGTCCATAAAGGGACTTATCAAGCCTGCAGATGTGAAAGGGCTTGCCAGGATGCACAAAGCCAGGAGGTTATTTCATATACACTTCCTCTTCCTGAACACCATGAAGAAACACATTCTTCACATCTAGCCGTAAAAGACTCCATCCTCCGGACACCGCAATAGAGAGAACAAGACAAATGGTGGAAGTTTTAACAACAGGACTAAATGTATCCTCATAGTTTAGCCCATACCTCTGCTTAAACCCTTTAGCAACAAGCCGTGCTTTATAGCGATCAATGGTACCATCTGACTTTCTCTTGATACAGAACACCCATTTGCAGTCAATCACATTTTTACCTGGATGAGGAGGAACAAGATGCCACGTATGATTTTTCTGAGGAGTATGAAATTCATCGTCCATAGCTTGCTTCCATTTAGGATCCGCGAGAGCATCATGAACAGTGTGTGGTTCACCTGGCGAAACAGCAGAACCAACAAGACCATACTTGGTTTTACAATTAACGGGTTGTAGTATGCCTGATTGAAGACGTGTCCTGGGTGGTGATGGCGCAAGCACAGAGGATCCATGAGTTGCTGGGTACTATTGGACAGAGGAGCCGCTAGATCCCGAGACAGCAGCATCAGGCAATGGCGCCAGATCGACTATGGCAGGTGTAACATGATGTGGCGAAGGAATGGGATAACCAGGCGTAGACGATCCAGGCGAGGGGACCATATTTGGCGCAGATCCCACATCGGGCCCGCCTGGCATAGTGGCCGCGGGATGCGACGCCCGTCGGACGTAGACATGCGGGTCGGTCCCAAACCGCGTGGAAGGAACCCCAGGCGTCGATTGGGTGGTTGCGCACGTAGGGTCCGGCTCAATGGTGGACCACCTAGTGGCGGACGGAGAGAGGAGCGGAGCCGGGGACGTGGAACTGGCGCGGTCCACCTGACGCGTGGGCGATCCCAAGGCGGGATGCGGTCGGGCCTGACGCACTCAGGCGCGCCGATCCCGAGGAGGATCTCGCCAAGTCAGCGGTAGGTGCCACAAAATCCTCCTAAATAGCATTTTCGCCAGAAATTGCACCATTGAACATATTATTTTCTGCAGTGGTGTTTCCTGTAGCATCAAACAGTGGTGAAGCAGTAGGAGGAACAATAGTCAATAAAAGGTCATCACTATTATCGTTACCCACACGATCAACGCCAGAGAGATGGGAAGGAAAAAGAAGAATTTCTTTCCTAAGGAGAGCAGAGGCATTGGGATGAAGCTTTGCAAATGGAAATTCTGTTTCATCAAACATGACATCATGTGAAATATAAACACGACCAGAAGAAACATCAAGAAACTTGACACCCCTGTGTTTAGCACTGTATCCAAGAAAGACACATTGTTTAGAGCGAAACATGAGCTTACGATGATTATAGGGACGGAGATTGGGCCAACGGGCACAACCAAAGACTCGAAGAGTGGTGTAATCTGGTGTGACATGCAAGAGACGTTCACTGGGAGTTTCATTGGAAATAGTGTGACTAGGCCACATGTTGATAAGACGAATGATAGTAAGAAAAGCTTCATCCCAAAATTTGAGAGGCATAGAGGCTGAAGCTAAAAGACCTAAGCCAACTTCAACGATGTGTCTATGCTTACGTTCAGCTGACCCATTTTGCTGATGTGCATGGGGGGCATGAGACATGATGAGAGATACCTATCTTTTGAAAAAAAGAGTTTAGTTTCTCATACTCACCATCCCAGTCTGACTGCATGGCAATGCTTTTGCTATCAAACTTTCATTCAACAAGAGCTTGGAAGTTGTGAAATATTTGAAACACGTCAGAACGTTTTTTAAGCAGGTAGATCCAAGCATACTTGCTGAAGTCATCAATAAAACTCACATAATAAGAGTGTCTACCAACAGAAGTGGGTGCAAGACCACATACATCAGAAAAAATAAGTTGCAATGGCTTGGTAGACACACTAGTAGAAACAGGATAAGGTAACCCATAACTTTTTGCTTTTTGACATGAATCACAAATTGTTTCTGAGTTTCTCTCCCCAAAAACGTGGAGTTTATTCCTACTAAGAATTTTATGAACGACAGTAAACGACAGATGACCGAAGCGATTTTGCCACCTTTCAGCAGAGAGCTTGATGGCACCATACACTTGTTTATTGTATTAGCAGTACTGAGGAAGCAATGCATAGAGTCCTTCCACACAGACACCTCTATGAAGGATTCTCTTCGTGACCTGATCCTTGATCATAAAGAAGAATGAGTGAAACTCAAGAAAGGCATTGTTATCAAGGGAAATTCTATGAAGAGATAGTAGTGTTTTGGAAGCACTAGGAACATGAAGGAACTCATTTATCTCAAGGTTTTTGTGTTGGGTTTTGATAAGTGATTGACCAATATGACTAATTTCCATACCTGCACCGTTTGCGGCGGTGTAAACTTGATCATGGCCATGATTCTTGTCATGCATGGTTAGCTTTTCCAATTCTGCGGTGATGTGGTTGGTTGCACCCGTGTCCATGTACCAATTGGTGTCGACACCATATGATGTATCTACAGCAGCTGCAACTTTCTTTTTTAGGGAATTATCATCATCATAGCGCCAATCACAATCTTTGGCAATATGATTTGTTTTCTTACAGATTTGACACTTTCCTTCATAGCCTTCATAACCTTGGAAATTTCGTCCCCTATTGTTGTTGGAGGGAGGACGCCGCTGGTTGTTGTTGCCGGGGTGATAGTAGCCGCCGCCGCCACCACCACCTTAGTAGCCACCACCACCATTGTTCTGGTGATAGCCGCCACCTCCACCATTGTTGGGGTAGCCGCCGCCGCCACCAGCGCCAGGATGGCCGCCGCTGCCGCCGCCTTGATAGCCGCCGGCACCACCTGGGTAGCCACCACCACTGCGAGATCCGCCGTTGCCCCGCCTCTCTGGGATCGGTAGCCGCCCCTGTTGCCTCCCTGGCGGACCCTGGAGGCAGCGTTCGCCGAAGACTTGAAGCCACCAGTTCCATTGCTCGAGGTGCTGATCAAAGTTTGCGACCAGAAAGAGGAGGTGGCCGACAGTAACGGGCTCGATGCAAACATCAAGGGCGGAGATGAGTGGTTGGTATTCCATGTCGAGGCCAGCAATAATGACGGAGATGAGTTCCGGTTCCCCGATAGGCTTTCCCGCTGCCGCAAGCTCATCAGAGAGGGAACACATGTGCCCGAAGAACGCCGAGGCAGATTGCGTGCCCTTCTGAGCGTTGGTGAGGGCAGCACGGATGTTGTTGACGCGGGAGAGGGAGACGGCCGAGAACATGTTAGCCAACGCCGTCCAGATCGCGTGCGAGGTTTCCATGGACGCCACCTGAACAAGGACCTCTTTGGAGAGGTTGATAGGCGATGATTTGTTGGTCCTGGACAAGCTAGGGGGCATAGGCATGGTTCGAGACAACCTGATCCTTGCCGTCTTTGTCTTTGGTGGCTATGGTTTTGGGAGGCTCCCCTAGGGTTTTGTCAATATAGCCATACAAGCTGGAGCCCATTATCTGGGATCATGCTTGAGCTCGCCAAATGACGTAGTTCGTCCTGGTGAGAGGCTCGGCTGTGTTGTAGTTGAGGCCAGAGGTAGGAACTGCGGTGGAGGTGGACATGGTTGCGAGGTGGATTGACGAGGATGAGCTAGATGGGATGGAAGAGGCCTGCTCTGTATTCCATGAAAGTTGATGATGAAGCATCTCAACCCTCAACAGAGAGGGCCGCGTGATGTTATATTGATAGCGAGAGGTTTCACTCGAGGTGTTATAGAAGTCGGTTGAGAAGACCAGAGAGATTACAATAGGGAATCCAGATAGATGAGAGAGAGAGAGAGAGAGATTTAAAAGGAGAATCCCTCTACAACTACCCTATCCTATACATGAACCTCACGTCTAGATACAACCAGAATAAGATTTACTACAACCAGGGTCTACAAGACCATTACATAACCATGTTTAACATAAACGACCACTATAGTGGCTCCTGTCCAATTAAGCCAACACATTTACCTTTTCTTGGGAATTTTATTTGTTCATTGAATTTTCGTATAAAGGCTAAATATATCCAGCGTATATCATAACATCGTGTGCACCGGACTTCTTTCATTTATTTATGTTTAGAACTTGAACACATTCCTGCAAGCTTATCTCAACTTGTCATTTGGAGATACCAGATTCTTAACACATGTCTCGTGTAAAAAGTTCCCTCCCCATTCATTTTACACGAAAAGCAAATAGACCGATAGACCTTCCACGACGTGATATCATGGCTATTTTCATCCCATTTCGGCGCTCTATGCCTAACAACATGGTTCTTTCATGACATCTCTCATTTGAGGTACCCATTGGGCACTTTTTGGTCCTCATTCATCACTCAAAAACATCATTGTATTACAACCCATGAAAAACGTTATGCTGACACAACTGCTACAGGTGTGGTGTAGATGATGATGTTGCTGCTGGCAGGGTAGTGATGTTACCCTTGCTGTGATGAAAGGCTCGAGGATACATGGCCGATAGTTTCATTGTGATGAAGGTAGGCCCCCATGCGCTGAGATTGCCAGCTCACAAGAGCGTTCCATAATGTTTTACTCCAACATTGCCTATTCTCGGTGCCACTTATCGCGTAATGTTCTTCACACACTCTTGTGATTTCCTTCTTGTGTCTCTCCATCCTGCTAGCTCTTTCATGCCTTTTGTATTTGTGGACTATCCAAATGATAGGATTACAATATGGTGTTTCATCAAGTACATATATTGAGAGATTTTGATGCCAAACGCAGATGTACCTGAGCGAAGATAGAGTAGTACCGTTTTTTTTTTTTGGCGAGTAAGAGTAGTAGCGTATATGCAGGCACAAATAAGGTGGAAGTTGTTGAGTGAGATAGTAGCGGTACCATTCTGCATTAATTCACGGCCTTCATACATCAGTAAAGACGGCCTAGGCTTGCATATGTGTTTGCATGTGCGCATATGTGTCCTGGAGGAGATTCTATCTATCTAGCCCAAGTAAAACTGGTTGACATGGTGTTGTACCATGCAAACTGGGATGGTACTTCATATCGAGAATGCATTTGGTGCATCGGGGCAATTGGTGCTACCGGTGCACGGGACCTCGTTGCACATTCGAAAATGTTTGAAAAAATTCGATAAGTGCATTGACACAACATCAATGTTTGTTGTCACAAAAATTCAAATCAAAATTTAAAACATTGCTTGAGATACAAAAATGATAAATCTGGCATTAATGTTCTAATGGGCCAAACTGAATCCCAACTTGTGTTATGTACTATTCAGTGTCAAATTTGCCATTTTTGTATCTCGAGCAATGTTTCGAATTTTGATTTGAATTTTCGTGACAACATACATTGACAAAAAACAAATATATAAATGAAAATGGGCCACTTTTTTGTTGTTGTTGTTGTTGTTGTTGGGCTGGATTATTTTTTTGCAGCTTCAATCATAATGTTTTCGAACAAAATTTATAGATACGTCACGAGTATGTATTAGTTTTCTTAGATTTTTTGGAACTTGAAAATATCATTTTTGAATTAGTTAAATAAAGTTCTCCACCGAAACTTCGCAGTCTTTATAATGGTCCTTTTTTTAAGCTAGGACTAGCCATCATGTCTAGTCTTCCATGTAGAGGGGGACACCACGTACTCACTGATAACGAAGTATTGAATTAGCAAGACAAAGACCTCAAGCCTCTCCGATCACCCTAATGATCCAGTCCTGCCAGCGAGATGAGGGCGAATGGACACAAACTGAATGATTGTCCACCTTGGACCAAGTAGGAAAAGGAAGTTACAATGAAGCCCAAGAACTTTGCAATAAAGGCCTTGGACTTGATTTAAAAAAGAGCAATCCAGTCCGTTCCCTCCAAAGCTTGGGCGGTGAATGAAATCGCCTACTATCTTTGTAACGATACCCTCCAAGGCTAGGTGTCGCGGTACCCAGCATCCACGAGGACCTTCTTCTTCTTGGCGAGCTCGATGTCGTTATCAACCATCATCTCAACTAGCTGCTGGAAGCCAACCTTGGGTTTCCAACCAAGCACTCTCCTTGACTTGGATGAATCTCCCTGAAGGCAGTCCACCTCAGAAGGGCGAAGTACTTCTTGTCAATGACCACATGATCCTTCCAGTTGAGGCCAGCGTACCCAAAAGTAGCCTGCAAGAACTCTTCCACAGTGTGGCACTCCTCGGTGGCGACAACATAATCATCAGGCTTGTCCTGCTGGAGCATGAGCCACATCGCCTCAACATAATCGCCGGCGAAGCCCCAATCCCTGGCGGCGGAGAGGTTGCCGAGGAAGACCTTGGTCTAGAGGCCGACCTTGATGCGGCCGACGACGGGTGATCTTGCGGGTGACGAAGTTCTCCACGGCGGGGCGACTCGTGGTTGAAGAGCACGCCGTTGCAGGCGAAGAGGCCGTAGGCCTCGCGGTAGTTGACGGTGTAGGAAACGGGTCAAATTTGAACAGCAGCTGCCTCATAGTTTGCTCTCTATTTTTCCCAAAAATCATTTTTAGGTACAAAAGTATCCATTTAATCACAGAAACACCAAAATTTTTCCAAGATTCAACCACTAGCAAGGAACGGTCATGGCCGCCGTTTTGACAACATTTTGAAGCGGGTATAAAAAATTGAAAAAAATAAAAAAAATGAAAGACCTTCGCATTGTGTCATTATATGTGACCAAGTTGCCAGAAAAAATAATAAACTTGTAATACGGTTATTATTTAAAAAACATGTTTTTAGAAATGAGCTATCATGTGTGAGGATTCATTGCTTAAAAGCCAAATGATCAATATTATGGCCACATTCATGACATAGTTTGTTCAAATGATCTCATATTGTGCACAAGGGTGCATCTTGGAATGGCAAACAATGTTGCCTAAGGAAGTTTTCATTTTCTTTGGACGAAAAATTCATTTTCCATTTTTTTGAGTGCCCAAAATGAGTTTTTTTGTGAAGGACCTACCATATACTTGTTGCAAAATTGGACCAAATCAATTTTCTAAAATATTAGGCCACATATAATGTACAATTGACCAAATTTTTGGCTGTAAAAAGTTTTGATCTACCTCTCGTGAAAAAGACAAATTTTTGCCGATTCAGCTGGAAACGGGTCAAATTTGAACTGCAGTTGCCTTATAGTTTGCTCTTTATTTTTTCTAAAAATCATTTCTACTTACATAAGTACATATTTAATCAGAAATACATGGTTTGGTGGCGATACTTTGAGGTTTGGACGGTGGCCGAGGGCCCCAACTCTAGAGCGCGTAAACTCATATGCCCGCCGCGTGGTCACCGCGTGACCGTGCCGTTGCCATGCGTTCTGGGCGGCCTAGGCATGTCTAGTGGGTTGGGCACTCCCCAGGTAGGTGCTAGGAAGAAAATTACAACATAAGATTCTCGCGAGGAGACCGAACTATGCTCAAACATGAATTAGCAGCCAAGTGTTTGATTAGCGGTACGGGAAATGCACATGCTAATGGGCGTGAGTTTTGGCTGAGGATGATAAGTTACTAAGAAGACTGTCTTCACAAATTTTCAGCTCAAAAGGAGGAGCCTAGGTGGCACTTGCTTTGCAAAGTACCACACTGGACATAAATATGAAAGGTGAGGCTGGACTCAAAATAATGAATGGATTGAGCTGAAATTTAGTGAAGGATGGTTATTTGGGCATAGAAAAGCACTGTAGAAAATCGATACCATTTGGACATGCCAAAGTGGTACTTCCTTCACAATGCTTTTCTCTTGACAGAAACTTCAGAAAATTAGTGACAGAAATTGGCTAAATAAAATTAGCTCAAATTTGGTGTAGGTAAGTCACATATGCATATAGAATATGTGGCAAAAATTCAACTCATTAGGATATGCATAGCTAGTACTTCTTTCACAAAGGTTCTAGGTGGGCAAAAACTTTGGAAATTTGCAGAGTAAGATTTACTGGGCAAATGGAGCTTAATTTTGTCATGAGGCAATGATTTGGATAGGAAAGAGTGCCCAAAATTTTTGAGGGCAATCAAGAATATATAAATAGCACTTCCTTCACAATACTCTTTTCTGGACAGAAACTTCGGAAAATTAGTGAGAGAAATTGACTAAATGAACTGAGCTCAAATTTTGTGTAGGTAAGTTACATAGGCATATAGAATATGTGGCAAAGATTCAACTCATTAGGATATGCATAGCTAGTACTTCTTTCACAAAGGTTCTAGGTGGACAAAAACTTTGGAAATTTCCCGAGGAAGATTTACTAGGCAAATGGAGCTAAATTTTGTCATGAGACAATGATTTGAATAGGAAATAGTGCCCAGAATTTTTTTAGGGCAATAAATAATATATAAATAGCACTTCCTTCACAAAGTGTTGTTCTAAGCAGAATAGGAAAATGAATATTGTTGAATTATTTTGAAATAGGCAAGGAATGTTTCTTACATATTTGACGAAGATATGACCCAAAGAATTTATGAGATTTTTTTGGGAATTTTGGGAATGACAGAAATATAGGTTGCTTCACAACCTAGGGCAAAAATTGGCACATGGACACGACACATAGGCAAAACTGATGAGGTGGCGCCTAGTCATAGCAACCCACCACAATTTATAAGGTTATGAGCTTCTATATTGGTCGTGATCAACTAGAAATAAGGCAGCGAACCAATGCTATCTGCTTTTTGACCATTTCATGTAAGAAAATTACGACCTTTCTGACCAAAATGGTCATTATAGTTCAGGGTTTGGAGCCCCCCGAACAACTTTTGACCAATTGGTCTCAAATGATCATAGATTTATGACCAATTCTTTCAGGGTCACTGACAGAAGGTCACAAGTTGACATATTTCTTGTAGTGTTCCTTCGATGTACGACCTTCTCCACCGTATCATCCACCACGATTTGTTGTTTGATCCGAACATGAAAGCATAGGTTGAAAAGATCTCCTGAGGCAAGATTCATTGCAGCGTGTTTGGGGCAGCATGGATTCAAAGGTTGCATATGAAGGGACAGCAGAATGAACATCGGAGCCCGGAGGAGGAGGAGAAGCCCTAACCGAGGGTGGATGATGCCTGGGTTCCTCGGATGCGAAAGATCCAGGAAGGAATTAGTCGGCCAGAGGTTTTTTTAGGGAGATACATCCTATGAAACTGTATATTTTTTTCTTGAAGGAAGCATCACGTGAGGCAAAAAGGGTGCAAGTTGGGCAACTCGTGACTTGTGAGGACTCTCTAATATATATCTCAAGGGTGCACCTGGGACAACTGGCGAGGACTCTCTAATATATCTCATCTAACGGCTATTAATTGTTAATACCGAGATTCGATGGACAAAGTGCTTAGTTTTGAGGATTAATTTGGAGCCTCGGTTGGTGCCTCCAATTAGTAAATATAAGAAGATATAAGATATAAGATACTACACACCACCAGTAGTAGTATGATGTACCATAAAATTTGCCAAAATCTAACATGATCATGTAGCCTCCTAGAAGCTAACCCTGTTTAATTCGAGAGACAGCTGGGGAAATAACAAATCACATCCTCAAAGGTCAATGACAAGCCGCATGATCAAGTAGCGGAGTGCAACCTTTTCATGTTAGTGATTGACACGAGAGACACAAGTGTACCGTCCACGAGGGTAACCGGCTAAGACTACAGTTGTATGTCATGAGTTGTCATTGCTAGGGGGAGCTCTAACCACCATGTCGTTCGTGTCTTGCACGGCCCCAAACCACTTAGAGCATCTATAAAAGACTCCTTAAAAACAACTGTAAAATCCGGCGACTATACAAGTTTGGCCCATTTTTTGGGTCAGACCAGAGCCCGTGTAGTCGCCTCGGCCCGTAACTTTTACAGTGGCCCGGAAAACCCCCCTCGCGCAGTATAACTACGGGTTCACAGTGAGTATACGGGGCCAAACCCTATCCCTGTGCCTCAACAATCCTCCTCCCCTCTCTCGATTTCTTGCCGCCGGTGACTCCAATCGGCCGCCACACTCCACCATGTGGCGCGGGATGTGGAGCTCGGGCCGCCGCGCCGGTGGTCGTGACAACCCAGAGCAGCGGCGGTGTGTCCAAGCTGACGGCGCGAGGAAGCGAGCCTCCCGGAAGTACACGAACCGCGGCCTAGAGCCACTGCCATCGCTCCTCCGCCGCGAGACGGAGGAGTACGACCACAGGCAGGTGCGGCTATCCCCCGACGCGGGCAGCTCATTCGCCGTGGGCAGCTCCGCCGGAAGGTCGAGCTCCCGTACGCCGCTCACGCCGGTGAAAAGGGAGCCGGAGGAGCTCCCGCCACTCCACGCGGTGAAGAGGGAGCTGGACGCGAAGCCGGAGCGGCGGCGACGTCGGGCCGGAGTATTTCCTCCCCCCGGCGGAGGCGGATGCCATGGATGGCGCCATCCTCGCGCTTAGTGCGTGGGACGAGGAGAAGACGGAGCAGCACCATTGACAGGAAGCCGACCTCGACGCAGTCCTCCTGGAGCAGGGGCTCGCAAAGGAGCAGGAGTTCGACGACAACTGTAAGGCATGGCGTTGCGAAGCCAAGGCGTAGGACGCCATCTACATCGACCTCGTCTCCGACGACGACGGCTGAGCTCCTCCGCTACCGCAGCGTCGCCGGCGCACCCGCAGGGCAGCGGTGAGCCCCATTTTGGCCAGTTTAGGGTTAGGGTAGGCCAACGTAGAATATGTATTCGATGAACTATATGTATGTTTGAATGATCATCTCTATTATATGTATGTACGAATGATCACCCCTACTGTTTCTTGTTCATTTCTCGCGCGAAACCTTTTTTTTCAAAATTTTACAGTTTCATATAAAGTTTTTGCTCGGCCACAGCCAAATTCGCCCCTTATAAGAGGGCAAACGTGAACCGTAAACCCTTTATAAGGGCTAGCCTTAGGGTCTGGTAGAGATGCTCTTAGGTCATCATGGCGCCCTTCTTGGGCTAATCGTTAGCCTACCTCTGTTGATGACCCCTTACCGATGCCTCTTATTACATAGAGGATCGAATCTGTCCCTGTCAGCCACCGCCAGCGCAATTGCTCTCTCCACCGCACTGAATGACGTTGCCTGCCGCTGCCTCCGTGCCGAGAAAGCACCATCACCCGTCAACCAGAACCAGCCCCCAGCACCCAGCGACAGGACAACAACTTAGAACATGTAAAAGAAAGGCTAAAACTTGCCATTCTGCTAAGCACTGAGAACGCAACCGACGGCTATGTAGTCGGAGAGATTGTGACTAGATACAAGAAGGCATTGACACGCGTAGAAGTGCAAGCTCCAAGTGGCGACAGGAGGGTACCACAGGGTATGGACGCACACATGTCCATTCAAGGTAGCGCCGAGAAGGTACCAATGAAAGAACAACATGTAGACTAAGAGAAGATGGGGTGCTACTTGGTCCACTGAGTAACGATCATCTCGCTCCTGGTGTCTCTCATGCCCTAGTGATCTTCTTCCACACACACTCTTTTTGTTCCTGTATCATTTGTCTAGGCCAAGAGAGGGCAAAGCCGAGTGATGCATATATAAGACGTATTAGCTACTACCTAGGGAATGCATGCATAAATGACAGTGTGGAGTTGCATGGTTGAATGTTGTGGCCCTTTGTGTACATTTATTTCAAGCCGTAGCTAGCTTGCCATCTTTTATTTCTGAGTTTTCATGGAGTATATATACGGAGAGAGTTTGATGCCAAAAAGCAGGTATACCGGAGCGAAGATGTAGAAGTATCATTGTGCATTGATCCATGTCGTACATACATTAAAGACGACCTGGGTTTGCACGTGTGTCCATGTGGACATGGTTTGTTTTTCGAAGAGATTCCTCTCTACCTAGCCCAAATAAAACTATTTTTATTTTACATTGTATAGAAGTTGTGTCAATTAATTCGGATAGGAGGGAGTAGTTTGTTATACCCCCGTCTGGTTACAAGGCCGCATCAACTCCCCCTACCTAGTAGGCCGGTATGGCCATGTACCCTTTTTAGTAGGGAGGGGGGGGGGGGTGTTGAAACCCCCGGCCTCTTTATCAAAAGATGCACACAACTATCTTTATTAAATCGGATTTTCTATTTTCTCATGAAAGCATCCTATGAATAACATGTTCATGCACACCAAAAGCTTGGACATCTACATACATGCATCTTGTTTTAGTTTATTTAAGTGGCAATTTACACAGAGACCTATCAAAGGGGAAAAACCTACTCGCTCTGTAAAGAAATGTATGACGTTATAGGTCACTAATTTAGTAACCTAAAACGTCTGATATTTTACTATTACAATAGATGCAAAATGTACACACATAAAAAATCATGTTAGATGTGCAAGAAAATGTTATGAGTACGAGTGACCATGGTAAATTACGGACATGTGGCAAAGATTACTAAACAATCCCACGGCAAATTGACTAATTAGACCATGGCTATTAGGAGTATGAGTGCCCTTGGAAAATCATGGACATGTGGGAAAAAATTACTTAAGAATCCCACGGCAAAATTAACAAAATTAGACTATGGCAATCAGGAGTATGAATGTCCACGGAAAATCATGGACATGTGGCAAAGATTACTTAAAAATCCCATGGAAAATTAACAAAATAGACCATGGCAATCAGTTGTATGGTGACCATGGAAAATCATGAACATTTTGCAAAGATTACCAAACAATCCCATGGAACATTAACAAATTAGACCACGGCAATCAGAAATAATATTATGGACGTGTGAAAAAAATTGGTGACACGGCAAAAATTCACGGGATCCATGGCAATTTCTACAAATTGGCTGCAGAAATGTTGGGAGCAGATGAGGGTAGTAGATGATTTGGATTCGACGGCTTCTAGCACGAGATGGGGGTGGCGCAGGTCCAATCTGTTGGTGCCGGCGCCAATCCTTGCGGCAGTGGGCTCGTCACTGGATCCTTGATGACAGGCGAGCAAGAGGTGCTCAGGTCGGTGACTAGGTAACGCCAAAAGACGGTGGCTCAGCCCCATCACTGACCGCCACTCCCGGCCGCCGGCGTGTATGCCCTTCATCACGGCTGCTCCAGCAGTGGAAAAATGACAGCGCTGTCCAGCAGCCGGCGATGACATCTCACATGCCACCGTGCACATCGCAAGACCCCTACTACCATCTCGCCATGGATGTGGGTACGAAGAAGCCGGCAGGCAGCCGCCGTCGTTTGGCTTATCTAGCCACTGGCACCGCTACTCACTCCCCTCAGGACGAGGATTGATGAATAGTGGAGTGAGGGAAGACGAAGTGTGAGAGGAGAGTGGATAACACTGGGAAACGAGCATGGTTGGATAATGGGGAAGAGGATAAGAGAGTCGACATCTCGTTGTTTTTTCAAGGTTGATCTCCACGCTCTAAGATTCATGCTAAGAATCAAACGTCTCGGGAGGCGTTCGGGCTGAAATCCTTAAAATTGGAAGTTAAAATTTTATCATTTCTGTATACTTTAGGATTACATGCTACTGTGACTTTCGCTCGCTCACGCTTGATGCTATTGGGCCGGCCCATTTGGGGCACCCCTATGTGAATCGGCGACAACTTGTCACAGAATGCGATATATAGGAGCTCCTAACCGGCGCCTTAAGCGCCGGTTCAGGAATCTGGCGCTCACAGCCGCGCCTGCTGGGCCGGCCCACGACACGCCTTATCTATAAGACAAAAAAATGCCCTAAAAATGTTGTTGCCGTGAGGATTCGACCACACGACGTCCAGTACCTGTTTCAGTCGCCTAACCACTAGGGCAACCAATCGTACATGGATATTTTCATCGCGAACGAATTAAGAATAATTAAAGTCGCGCTATTTATTGCGCACAGATTTGGGAAAACGTAATTTTTTCGGGGAGAAATTTAAAAGTTCACAGATTTCAAAATAAATCACGAATTGAAAAGGTTAACGAACCAAAAAAATCATTGATTTTAAAAAACACAAATTTTAAAAAAAGTTCATCACTTTTGAAAAATAGTTAATCAATATCAAAAAAGTTCATTCGAATTTGAAAAAAGTTCATATTTTAAATTGTTCAGTGTACATAAAAAATGTTCAATGGGTATTTAAATGGATTTTCAGCGCATATCACAAAATTGTTCAATGTGTAGTTAAAAGTTGTTCAGGTTATATTACAAAAATATTCAATGTATAAAATTTGTTCATCTTATATCAAAAAAATGTATAAATATGTTTTACATTATTTCAATGTATATCACAAAAATGTTCGCTGTGTAGTTAAAAATTGTTCATCGTACACCGAAAAAACGTTCAGTGTATATTTGAAAATTGTTCGTCGTATATAAATTTTTATTCATGTTCTCAATAATTGTTCATGTTTTAAAAATTCATGGAATTTGAAAATTTACATCAAATTTTAAAAAAGTTCATCGACTTGATTAAAGTTCATTCAATTTTAAAAATTTCATGAATTTTAAATAATTCGCATTTTTAGGAAAAGAAAAAAGGAAAATGAGAAAAGAAAAAGAAGAAAGGAACCAGAAAAAAAAGAAAAAAAAACACCCAGAAATAAGCCAGCAGGGGAAGCTGGTTTGGTGGGCTCTCACGGCCTACGTAAATAAAAGAACGAAAATAAGTAACTGGACACAATCTGTGTGTTGGTCTGTTGGTTAGTGCCCTGCTGTTTCAACGCGGAGATCGCGAGTTCGAGCCCTCACGTACAAAATACGAGTTCTGCTGCAGTTTTTTGACAGAAAGAAAAATATGGAAACGGGCCGGCCCAGCGCGGCGCGGGGGTATGCGCCCGTTTGCGGCGACAGAAGAAACGGGCGCTTAAGGCGCCCGTTAGGAAACGCCCCTCCCGACAGTGGTTTTCTCTAGTGCTAACAAATTTCTCCACAAACGGGCCGGACTGAGAGGCCCATCGATGATGATACAATTGGGAGCAAAAAAATCTAAAGGGCCAAATTTCCAACTAGCCCATGGAACAGAGCTCCGTCACCTTGCGCTGCCACATATTCTGAAATGCATGAACCTTTTTCCATACGCAGTGAACAATTTTAAAATATTTTATGATCATATTATGTTTCATATAAATTAACAATATTTTTAATGTCACAAATCCATGGCATGAAAATATTTTTTAAAATGTGAGCATGTTTTGCATATATGTCATATATGAAGACATTTTTTCCGAATAGACGAATATTTAATTTTAGTAGAATACATGAACAGTTTCTAATTTCTCTAGTAGATAATACTTAATTTTTAACATATATAAAAAACTATTAGAAAGTACAGTAGTATATTTAAATTGTGTGATTTGAATTTTTTTTTTGAGGAAAATGCTTTGCTTTATTAATCAATCGAACGAGTTACAGGAATAATAGAAGTGTCATGAGGGTGTAGCAGCCATACATGGCGTCCCTCTCCTAAATGCAAAGCATGTCGAGCTAATCCATGAGCCTCCTTGTTGGACAGACGTCTCTCATGGGCGAAAGAACACGACTGAAACTCCCTAGTCGAGTCGATGATCTCCTGCACAATTGGAGCAATTGTACCCATAGTTCCAGTGTGTATGTCTTTGACAACCGTTGAGCAACCAGAAGCCACCTTCACATGAGTGAGCGCCAGATCCTTGGCTAGTGCAATAGCCTCCCGGCACGCCAAAGCTTCAAGTATATGCGGATCTGTCATGCCATGGAATACCGCCGCTTGAGCTGTATATGTCCTGTTTGGTCCCTGCAAACTGCACTTATAGCCCCTACCGGAGGTTGTTTACAGATAGCTGCATCCACATTTATCTTGTGATGATCCGCCGGTGGTGGAATCCAGACCGGCGCCCGCTCCGGAGCTTTTCTGGGCTTCGTTATTTCATGTGGCCTTGAAGCAACGCTCAAATCTGTCAGAAACCTGTTGATGAATGAATGAGTACCAAGTGGACTCTGGTGCTCCCCCTCGTGGATAAGCTTTCGCCGCGCCCCCCATATCGCCCATAGTGTCACGACTAGCTTCGTGAACTCAGCATGAGGCATTGATTCTTGCATGCTGAAGAGCCATGCCTTAGCATTCGATTCTGCATTGTTACTATAACATGCTCAACCAGCTCCGGGTCATCTAGCGCCCAAACACGGTAGCGCCATTGTGCAATTGAATGAGTGAATGCATCCACGAGTCCTCCTCTCCACATATGGCACAGCGCGCCGACGTCGCCATATTACGGTGACAGAGGACATCCGCAGTGGGTATAGAACATTGTGCAAGTCTCCACAGGAAAATTTTTAGTTTCGATGGCACCGCAACCTTCCAAATATTAGTCCAGCTTGCTTCCTCGCGTGCTCTGTCAGCTGGGCCTGATCGTCCTTCGAGCCAAGCCTCCCGTCTCAGCTTTGTGTTGATGAGCATCTGGTACGCCGAGCGAACGGAGAAGGCACCGTTCTGTTCATGAGCCCAAGCCCAGGCATCCCGGCACTGTCTTGTGGCTAGTGGAATATTGAGGATCACTTCCGCATCTACTGGGAGGAACGTTGCACGGACTAAGTCCTGCTTCCATCTGGCATTAGTGACGTCAATGAGTTCGGACACATACTGTGGCCGATGTGGATTCAAACATACTATCGGCCTGAGTGATGCCTCTTTCTGGACCCAGTTGTGCTGCCATATCAAGGTGTCTCGACCATCACCTATGCGTTTGATAAGGCCCTGCGATAGGATCTCCTTGCCATCCACTATTGCTCGCCATATCCGAGATGGTTGGTTACCTAGTGAAGCATCAAGAAAATCGGTGGTTGGGTAGTAGCGCTTTCAAAATTCTTGCACCGAGAGAGTCGGTGTTTGTAAGATCCGCCACGCCTGTCTTGCCAGCAAAGCAAGGTTAAAGAGCTCAATATCCCGAAAACCCAGTCCACCTTCATATTTCGGCCTTGTCATCCTCTCCCATGAGACCCAATTTGTCTTCCTCTTGCCCCGTTTAC
The DNA here is from genome assembly GCA_021437245.1 of Aegilops speltoides. Lineage (NCBI taxonomy): Eukaryota > Viridiplantae > Streptophyta > Magnoliopsida > Poales > Poaceae > Aegilops > Aegilops speltoides. The sequence goes on along the minus strand of CM038147.1, from coordinate 42,632,272 downwards.
TCCCCCACCAGAATTTACGTATGATGGAGTTGATGTGAAGACAGAGGCCCCGAGGTAGCTTGAAACAGGCCATCGAGTAAACTGGTATAGATTGAGCTACAGCCTTTATAAGCACTTCTTTTTCTCCGGATGATAGCACCTTCTCCATCCATCCCTTGACTTTGTTCCAAACTCGGTCCTTCAAATATTTAAAGGCCCCGTTTTTACTGCTCCCTACATCCGTAGGCATGCCCAAATATTTCTCTGATAGACTCTCATTGTGAACATTGAGGGTAGTTTTCATACTGTCTCTAATACCCTGCGAGCAGCCCTTGCTAAAGAACATCGAACATTTATCCAAGTTTATTTTCTGTCCAGAAGCATTGCAATATAATTCCAACAAAGAGGATACCTGAATAACTCCCTCAACACTAGCCTTGACGAGCAAAGCAGTCATCATCAGGAAAAGAAGGTGGCTTACCGGCGGAGCCGTATCTGCCACTTTGATCCATTCACTGGAGATGACTCTGTCTGGTTTTTTAAAAGGCACAAAAGGCCCTCTGCTGCCAGCAAGAAAAGGTAAGGTGATATTGGATCCCCCTATCGGAGTCCTCGTGAAGGTGTGAATTCCTCAAGCTTCTTCCCGTTGAACATTACCGAAAATTTCACTGAACATACCATTCTCATAACTGAGTTGACCCAAGCTGGCGCAAAACCCAGCTTAGTCATGATAGCCCGGAGATAGTCCCATTCCAAACGGTCATAGGCCTTCATCATATCGAGTCTAAGAGCACAAAATCCATTCCTCTTTGATCTATTCCTCTTCATAAAATTTAAACACTCATATGCGGAGATGATGTTATCCGTGATCAACCTTCCTGCTACAAAGGCCGATTGCTCCTCCGATACAATAACAGGAAGAATACACTTGAGTCTGTTGGCCATAACTTTCGAAGCAATCTTGTAGAGTACATTACATAAACTTATAGGACGGAATTGTGACAAAAGTGTGGGATTTGTTACCTTGGGTATCAGGACTAGGATAGTATCATTCAGCTCATCTATTGCTTCCTCCCCTCTCAAGATTTTCAGAATGATAGCACATATTTCCTCCCCACATAGCTCCCAGTGTCTTTGAAAAAAGTGCGCCGGGAACCCATCAGATCCAGGAGCTTTAGTAGGGGCCATCTGAAACAGCGCCGTTTTGATTTCCTCTTTGCTGTACTCGCTCAGCAACCTCTGGTTCATCTCATGTGTGACTTTGCGGGGAACGACGTCAATCACTTTATGCATGTTCGTTGTTCCCTCTGATGTGAACGGGTTTTTGTAGAAGGCCGTGACCATTGTCTCCATCTCTGCTGCATCATCTACTGATGTACCATCCTGTTTTAACAGACTCTTTATCTTGTTCTTGAGGCGCCGTCTGCTTGCCCGTAGGTGAAAGAATTTGGTGTTCTTATCACCCGCCGCCAACCATGTTATACGCGATCGCTGACGCCACATGATCTCCTCTCTGTGATAAAGTTCAACCAAACGATCTTTAACTTTCTCTTCCTGGCAAGTAGGAGCCATCCTCGCCGGGTCCACACGCATGCTGTCTAGCTGAGTCTTGAGAGATCTGATCTCCTCCTTCACACTTCCAAAAGTAGTCCGGTCCCAAAGTTTCAGATTTGTTGATAAAGTTTTAATTTTTGCACACAACTCCGCAACCGTGGTTGCACCTGGGCCTTGCCAGTGTTGTTCAATAGCCGCCTGAAAACCTTCGTGAGATTCCCACATCATCTCATATCTAAAAGGTCTAGCTTGCCTTGGTTGATCATCTGCCGGCAAGAGCTGGAGTAATATGGGTATGTGATCTGATGTAGTGGCCGATTTATGAGACAAAACGGCTCCTGGGTACATGCTAGACCATGATGGAGTGGCGAGTGCCCTATCCAGGCGCACTCGTGTATATGTCCCTCCGGCTACTCTCTTCTCGAAAGTCCAGTTGTTCCCCGAGAACCCTAGATCAATAAAGCCACATGTATCAACCGCCTCCCGGAAGCCATTCACCTGTGTCATGCACCTATGACCAACCCCGTCATGTTCATTCAAACTCAGCACTTCATTAAAATCGCCAAAGCATAACCATGGAAGATCATTAACTTCAGCGAGGGATCTCAACACGTCCCATGTCTTGCCTCTCTCACTGACTTGCGCTTCCCCGTACATCACAGTGAGCCGCCATGGCTGAGAACCAGGCAAAGTAACATCACTACAAGAAATATGTCAACTTATGACCTTCTGTCAGTGACCCTCGAAGAATTGGTCATAAATCTATGACCATTTTAGACCAATTGGTCAAAAGCTGTTCAGGGGCTCCAAACCTCGAACCATTGCGACCATTTTGGTCGAAGGTCGTAATTTCCTACACGAAATGGTCACAAAGCAAATAGTGCTAGTCCGCTGCCTTATTTCTAGTTGTTAACGACCAATATAGATGGTCATAGCCTTGTAAATTGTGGTGGGTTGCTATGACTAGGCGCCACCTCATCGCTTTTGCCTATGTGTCATGTCCATGTGGCGTTTTGCCCTAGGTTGTGAAGCAACCTATATTTCTATCATTCCCAAAATTCCCAAAAAAATCTCATAAATTCTTTGGGTCATATCTTCGTCAAATATGTAAAAACCTTCCTTGCCTAGTTCAAAAATAATTCAAAAATATTCATTTTCCTATTTTGTTCAGAGTAACAGTTTGTGAAGGAAGTACCACTTTGGCATGTCCAAATAGTATCCATTTTCTACAGTGCTTTCCTATGCCCAAATAACCATCCTCCACCAAATGCCAGCTCAATCCATTCATTATTTTGAGCCGAGCTTCAACATTCAGTATTTATGTCCAGTGTGGTGGTTTGCAAAGCAAGTACCACCTAGGCTCCTCCTTTGAGCTGAAAATTTGTGAAAACGGTCTTCTTAGTAACTGATCATCCTCACCAAAACTCACGCCCATTATCCATGTACATTTCCGTACCACTAATCAAACACTTGGCTGCTAATTCATGTTTGAGCATCGATTGGTCTCCTCATGAGAATCTTATGTTGTAATTTTCTTCCTAGCACCAACCTGGGAGTGCCCAACCCACTAGACATGCCTAGGCCGCCCAGAACACATGGCAACGCCACGGTCACGCTGTGACCACTTGGCCGGCATCGAGTTCACGCAGCTCTAGAGTTGGGGCCCTCGCCACCGCCCAAACCTCGACGTATCGCCACCAAACCATGTATTTATGATTAAATAGGTCCTTATGTAACTAGAAATGATTTTTGGAAAAATACATAGCAAACTATCGAGCATTGCAGTTCAAATTTGACCCGCTTCCAACTGAATCGGCAGAAATTTGTCTTTTTCACGAGAGGTAGATCAAATTTTTTAACACCAGACCATTTTGTCAATTGTGCATTAAATATGGCCTAGTATTTTATAAAAATGATTTGGTCCAATTTTGCAACAATTATTTGGTAGTTCCTTCACAAAAAAACCTCCTTTCGGGCAATCGAAAAATGGAAAATGGTTTTTTCGTCCAACGAAAATGAAAACTTCCTTAGGCAACATTGTTTGCTATTCCAATATGCACCCTTCTGCACAATATGAGATCATTTGAACAAACTATACCATGAATGTGGCCATAAGATTGATCATTTGGCTTGAAAGCCATGAATCTTCACACTTGATAGCTCATTTCTGAGAACACTTTTTTAAAATAATTACCGTATTACAAGTTTATTATTTTTCCTGGAAACTTGGTCACATATAATGACACAATGCGAAGGTTTTCCAATTTTTGATTTTTTGAATTTTTATGCCGTTTTAATATGCGGTCAAAACGGCGGGCTTGACCGTTCCTAGCTAGTGGTTGAATCTTGGAATTTTTTTGGTGTTTCTATGATTAAATAGATACCTATGTACCTAGAAATGATTTTTGGAAAGAATAAAGAGCAAACTATGAGGCAGCTACAGTTCAAATTTGACCCGCTTTCAAATTTGAATCGACGATAATTTGTCTTTTTCATCAGTGGTGGATCAAAACTTTTTTCACCCAACCATTTTGTCAATTGTGCATTAAATATGGCCTAGTATTTTATAAAATTGATTTGGTCCATTTCTGCAACAATTATTTGGTAGTTCCTTCACAAAAAAACCTCCTTTCGCACTCGAAAAATGGAAAATGGTTTTTCGTCCAACTAAAATGAAAACTTCCTTAGGCAACATTGTTTGCTATTCCAATATGCACCCTTGTGCACATTATGAGATCATTTGGACAAACTATGCCATGAATGTGGCCATAAGATTGATCATTTGGCTTGAAAGCCATGAATCTTCACACTTGATAGCTCATTTCGAGAACACTTTTTAAAATAATTACCGTATTAGTAGTTTATTATTTTTCCTGGAAACTTGGTCACATATAATGACACAATGCGAAGGTTTTCCAATTTTTGATTTTTGAATTTTTATGCTGTTTCAAAATGCGGTCAAAACGGCGGGCTTGACCGTTCCTAGCTAGTGGTTGAATCTTGGAATTTTTTGGTGTTTCTATGATTAAATAGATACTTATGTACCTAGAAATGATTTTTGGAAAAATAAGGAGCAAACTATGAGGCAGCTACAGTTCAAATTTGACCCGCTTCCAATTGAATCGACGACAATTTGTCTTTTTCATCAGAGGTGGATCAAAACTTTTTTCACCCAACCATTTTGTCAATTGTGCATTATATATGGCCTAGTATTTTATAAAAATGATTTGGTCCAATTTTGCAACAATTATTTGGTAGTTCCTTCACAAAAAACCTCCTTTCGCATCGAAAAATGGAAAATGGTTTTTTCGTCCAACGAAAATGAAAAATTCCTTAGGCAACATTGTTTGCTATTCCAATATGCACCCTTGTGCACATTATGAGATCATTTGGACAAACTATGCCATGAATGTGGCCATAAGATTGATCATTTGGCTTGAAAGGCATGAATCTTCACACTTGATAGCTCATTTCTGAGAACACTTTTTTAAAATAATTACCGTATTAGTAGTTTATTATTTTTCCTGGAAACTTGGTCACATATAATGACACAATGCGAAGGTTTTCCAATTTTTGATTTTTTGAATTTTTATGCCTGTTTTAAAATGCGGTCAAAACGGCGGGCTTGACCGTTCCTAGCTAGTGGTTGAATCTTGGAATTTTTTGGTGTTTCTATGATTAAATAGATACTTATGTACCTAGAAATGATTTTTGGAAAGAATAAAGAGCAAACTATGAGGCAGCTACAGTTCAAATTTGACCCGTTTCAATTTGAATCGACGATAATTTGTCTTTTTCATCGAGGTGGATCAAAACTTTTTCACCCAACCATTTTGTCAATTGTGCATTAAATATGGCCTAGTATTTTATAAAAATGATTTGGTCCAATTTTGCAACAATTATTTGGTAGTTCCTTCACAAAAAACCTCCTTTCGCACTCGAAAAATGGAAAATGGTTTTTTCGTCCAACGAAAATGAAAACTTCCTTAGGCAACATTGTTTGCTATTCCAATATGCACCCTTGTGCACAATATGAGATCATTTGAACAAACTATGCCATGAATGTGGCCATAAGATTGATCATTTGGCTTGAAAGCCATGAATCTTCACACTTGATAGCTCATTTCTGAGAACACTTTTTTAAAATAATTACCGTATTAGTAGTTTATTATTTTTCCTGGAAACTTGGTCACATATAATGACACAATGCGAAGGTTTTCCAATTTTTTGATTTTTTTTGAATTTTTTATGCCCGTTTCAAAATGCGGTCAAAACGGCGGGCTTGACCGTTCCTAGCTAGTGGTTGAATCTTGGAATTTTTTGGTGTTTCTATGATTAAATAGATACTTATGTACCTAGAAATGATTTTTGGAAAAATAAGGAGCAAACTATGAGGCAGCTACAGTTCAAATTTGACCCGCTTCAAATTTGAATCGGCGACAATTTGTCTTTTTCATCGAGGTGGATCAAAACTTTTTCACCCAACCATTTTGTCAATTGTGCATTAAATATGGCCTAGTATTTTATAAAAATGATTTGGTCCATTTTGCAACAATTATTTGGTAGTTCCTTCACAAAAAACCTCCTTTCGCACTCGAAAAATGGAAAATGGTTTTTCGTCCAACGAAAATGAAAACTTCCTTAGGCAACATTGTTTGCTATTCCAATATGCACCCTTGTGCACATTATGAGATCATTTGGACAAACTATGCCATGAATGTGGCCATAAGATTGATCATTTGGCTTGAAAGGCATGAATCTTCACACTTGATAGCTCATTTCTGAGAACACTTTTTTAAAATAATTACCGTATTAGTAGTTTATTATTTTTCCTGGAAACTTGGTCACATATAATGACACAATGCGAAGGTTTTCCAATTTTTTGATTTTTTTTGAATTTTTTATGCCCGTTTCAAAATGCTGTCAAAACGGCGGGCTTGACCGTTCCTAGCTAGTGGTTGAATCTTGGAATTTTTTTGGTGTTTCTATGATTAAATAGATACTTATGTACCTAGAAATGATTTTTGGAAAAAATAAGGAGCAAACTATGAGGCAGCTACAGTTCAGATTTGACCCGTTTCCAGCTGAATCGACGACAATTTGTCTTTTTCATCAGAGGTGGATCAAAACTTTTTTCACCCAACCATTTTGTCAATTGTGCATTATATATGGCCTAGTATTTTATAAAAATGATTTGGTCCAATTTTGCAACAATTATTTGGTAGTTCCTTCACAAAAAACCTCATTTTCGGCATCGAAAAATGGAAAATGGTTTTTCGTGCAAATGAAATGAAAACTTCCTTAGGCAACATTGTTTGCTATTCCAATATGCACCCTTGTGCACAATATGAGATCATTTGAACAAACTATGCCATGAATGTGGCCATAAGATTGATCATTTGGCTTGAAAGTCATGAATCTTCACACTTGATAGCTCATTTCTGAGAACACTTTTTTAAAATAATTACCGTATTAGTAGTTTATTATTTTTCCTGGAAACTTGGTCACATATAATGACACAATGCGAAGGTTTTCCAATTTTTGATTTTTGAATTTTTATGCCTGTTTCAAAATGCGGTCAAAACGGCGGGCTTGACTGTTCCTAGCTAGTGGTTGAATCTTGGAATTTTTTGGTGTTTCTATGATTAAATAGATACTTATGTACCTAGAAATGATTTTTGGAAAAAATAAGGAGCAAACTATGAGGCAGCTACAGTTCAAATTTGACCCGTTTCCAGCTGAATCGACGACAATTTGTCTTTTTCATCAGAGGTGGATCAAAACTTTTTTCACCCAACCATTTTGTCAATTGTGCATTAAATATGGCCTAGTATTTTATAAAAATGATTTGGTCCAATTTTGCAACAATTATTTGGTAGTTCCTTCACAAAAAAACCTCCTTTCGGGCACTCGAAAAATGGAAAATGGTTTTTTCGTCCAACGAAAATGAAAACTTCCTTAGGCAACATTGTTTGCTATTCCAATATGCACCCTTGTGCACAATATGAGATTATTTGAACAAACTATGCCATGAATGTGGCCATAAGATTGATCATTTGGCTTGAAAGGCATGAATCTTCACACTTGATAGCTCATTTCTGAGAACACTTTTTTAAAATAATTACCGTATTAGTAGTTTATTATTTTTCCTGGAAACTTGGTCACATATAATGACACAATGCGAAGGTTTTCCAATTTTTGATTTTTTGAATTTTTATGCCCGTTTCAAAATCTTTGTCAAAAGCGGCGGGCTTGACCGTTCCTAGCTAGTGGTTGAATCTTGGAATTTTTTGGTGTTTCTCTGATTAAATAGATACTTATGTACCTAGAATTGATTTTGGAAAAATAAAGAGCAAATTACGAGGTAGCTACAGTTCAAATTTGACCCGCTTCCAGCTGAATCGACGGGAATTTGTCTTTTTCACGAGAGGTGGATCAAAACTTTTGACACCCAACCATTTTGTCAATTGTGCATTATATATGGCCTAGTATTTTATAAAATTGATTTGGTCCAATTTTACGATAAATATATGGTAGATCCTTCACAAAAAAACTCATTTTCGGCATTAAAAAAATAAAAAAAATGTTTTTTCGTGCAAATGAAATAAAAACTCCCTGTGTCAATGTTGTTTGCCAATCTAAGATATAAACTTGTGCAAAATATGACATCATTTGAACGAATATTTGCTAGGTCTTTCACGAAAAAACTCATTTTGAGCATTGAAAAATGGAATGAAAAATTTGTGTATAATCAATCATGACCAATTTAAAAGGTCAAAAGGTCTTCAAATTGTTTGATGCGTTCTGATTGGTTCATAGGCATATCACGCGGATCATGCATCCACCGCCGTCGGATGCTTCTGAATCGAACGGCAGCCCTCTCCCCCTCCTCTCACCCAAACCCTAACTCATATCCCCTCCTCTCCCCAGATCCACTTTCCCCCTCTCGTCCCACAGCCGCCACCCCCAACCCTCTCGCTCCCCCTCCGTCTCAAACTCTTGATCCCCAACCACCCAGCCGCCGCAGCCGTCCTCTGTCCTCTCCCCCAACCCCGGCCGCCGGCGATCCCTCCCCTCCCCTTCTCTCCCACGGCCGCGGTCGAATCCTCGCGCATGACATAGACCTAGCCGCATGGCACGGCCATGGCCATGGCGGCGGCCAGATCCACCCCTCCCTCATCCCCTCGCCGCCGCCACCTCCTCCCCGTCCTGCAGCAGCGCGTCCCGCCACCACCTCCTTCCTCGTCTGGTTCTCCTCCCGTCCGCGTTCCCTTCCCCACCCCGTCTCGCCTGCTCCTTCTCCCACCCCGATTCACCCAACCAAACCAGAGCAGACCGCAACACTCCACTACTCCTTCTCCCACCCCGATTCCTCCCCAATTCCAGCCGCCGCCGCGCCGCCCGCCAAATTCCTCTCCCCCAGCCCCACTGCCGCCGGCCGGTGACCCCGTCTCCCCAAGCCCCTCCGGCGACCCTTCCCCGTGGGCGCCCCAAACCCTAGCCTCTCGCGGACGGGGCGACAGAGATGACCAGGGATCCTTCCTCCACGCGTGTTCCAGCGAAGAATGCGCCAGATCCCTTCCCTCGTAGTACATGGGGGATCTCGCCGCCGCCGCCACAGTGGCCCTTGACGACGGCGAGGTAGGAGGCGGCCAGGTACGCCCTCCTCCTTTCCCCGTTCTGAATCTCCTCCATAACCCGCTGCATCTCCTCCCATCTCATGTGCCACTGCTTGCTTTGCTTTCTTCCTTCCATGGGCAGATGCAGATCTCATCTCTTCTTGTTCTGCACGGGCCAGACCACGACCACGGCAAGTGAAAGGATGCACGACAGGCTGGACGACAAGGTGGAGATCCTGGACACACGGAGGGGCTAACAAACCGGTGCTGCTGCAAGAATGACTCCGCAGCCCATACAGGAGGTGGACTGCATACTGGAACTGCCTCACATTGGATGACAAATTTGGTAACCTACAGCGTAATGTGCTGGCTCTTGGTCATCCTTGCATCTACTACGTGTTTGCTGGAATGTACCTTAGACATCACACTTACTGTTGTCTTTTCATTGTTTAAGGTCCCCGTGCCATCCATGGAGGAGTTTCAGGGAGCCTACTCGACCTCTCTCCTTGCCGCGACCCAACCATAAAGTACCTTTCTTAACATGATTTGCCCAAGAGATTTTTAGTCTGCTTACACCGAACATAACACTGCTTAATAAACCAAACACATAGTTTACTTGCAGCACCATACGGTGTGATGATGAATGATGCCAGATTTTCATCGCTTGCACGGAACATAACACCGCGTGTTTTATAGCACCACTTTGTATCACAGGACAATGCATGGTTTTCGTATTAAAAGTTTGAATGTCATATTACTCGAATGCAAAAATTGACCCAAGGTATCGAGTTGAAGTCATGTTATCATCATTCATCTGTTGAACATAACTTATGGGGTTTTGGTCCGATTGGTGACTTGCTTAGCTTGTGCTGAACCCGTAGAATATCTACTTTATGCTTTCGATGTATCATTCTTTGAAAACTCAGCTCCTACTATTCACCTTGTAGATTTTTTATTCGCAACATATTTGGATGATCGCTGAGTTAGACCACATGACAAGTGCTTCAATTCCAATGACAAGTGCTACTGAAAATTTTCTGTTCTTGTTTCTTTAATACGCATGTTCATGAATAATCGCTTGAGTTATTTGTTCTTTCGAAAACTTCAAGTATGCAAGTACCCATTCTGGTACAGCAAGTACTAGTTCTTGAGCATTTGCACAGTTTTCATTATTTGTTCTTCGAAAATTTGCTCTAGTGCGAATCATAGTAGTATGCACTAGCGACAATCTGTCAATGTTTGATTGAAGCTTACTCTTGTTATAATGTATTGTGTAGTTGTTGTCTCAAACTATTTTGCTACAAGTACCATAATTTGCATTGAAGATATTGTATTCATTGTTTGTATCATAGTTTAATAAAACCATAGCATGATGCTCACATGAGATATCCACATGTTTTTGTGCTGTTTCTTTCCAAAGATGATGCTCTCGTTATAATGTATTATGTTCTGTTTTGCTACAAGTGTGTGTTGATTTGATAACAGGAGTTTCCTTGTCCTGATTTGTGGTTGTTCCTCTTTACAGATGCTCAAGTGTGAAGTGTGAAGCAAGTGTGAAGTGTGAAGTGTGAAGCCATCAAGTTCTACTTAGTGAAGAGTAGCATATTGTAGCATATATGTGTTGTAAAGATTGTAATAGATTTATTTAGTGGTATATTTGATGAAATTTATGTGTTCTTTTTGATTATGTATGTGATCCGAAAACTTGTGAAATGGAAACTTGACCAATGGGTCCACTTATGAAAATAATCATCAAATTTGTACATTTCTGATATGTGGGACCAATTTGAGAGATGATCATGACAAGTGGGACCCATCTGACTAGTGGGACCAGCTTGAATATATAATGGCTGAAAATAGAAAAGCAATAAATAATAAAAGGCCATGGGCCAATAATAAAAAAGGCTACAACGTTGGGCTTGGCCCATGAAGCCGACCAGAATTACCAAGGAAAAAATAATAAAGGTTGAATAAATGGGCTAGGCCCATGTAGAAAATCGAATTGGACCGGGCTGAATCTTGTGCCACATCACTTGCCACTACTGGATGCCTACGTGGCACTGGGGAGGTTGCTAGTGACCAAAACACCACAAGAGAAATATTTTGGTCGTAACGTCTTTGACCATTCGGAAGAAAGGTCGCTATAGTCGGTTTATGACGGCGACTTTTGACCTTCTGTTTTTGGTCACAAAAAGGTCGCAAATGGAAATTTGTGACCTTTCAGTGACCAATAGTGGTGGTCACAAGTTGACATATTTCTTGTAGTGCATGAGCATCTATGTGGTAAGCGGAGTAACCAAAATTTTCTAACTTTATTTCATTATTCCAGAATATGCCAAGCCCACCACTTCTACCAGAGCTACTAACAGCAAATGCATTATCATAACCTAGGGTGCCTGCCAAGTTTTCAACTCTATCTCTAGGGAGTTGAGTCTCCACTATACAAAGCACCAATGGAGCAAACTGCCTCGCAAAATCGCGAAGCTCTCGAACTGTCACGGGTTTGCCCGCCCCGCGGCAGTTCCAACATGAGAAACTCATTGGACCCGGCGGCGCTCCTCGGAGGAGCCCGCCACGCTGTCCAGATTGCTTTTGTTGGGTGAACTTCGATTCTTCGGCTTCTTTCTGTCCCTTGGGTTGACGTAAGATGGTGGAGGAGGAGGGGTTATATTGGCCCCCTGCATAGATACATCCCGCGTGTCACCCCTGATGCTCTCTTCTGCTGCCTGCTTGTCCATATTTAGCTTGCGGCTAACCGATGTTTGAGGATGGGCAATCCCTGCATCAGCGCCTTTATCCTTGAGAGGGCTCTCTGTCGTGTCCTTGAGATCGTCATCACCATCCCTATGAACTTCCTCCCCGAGACCGGCCTCCTCTGACGACCTCTTCTTGGCTCCATTGTTCCTTCCACGGCCACGTCCACGTCCTCGTGTGGTGTTCCCCCTGTCCCAGCTCTGGTCGCGGTTCTGGCTCTCCGGCATGGGTCTCCGAGTTGCCTTCATCCATTCTCCATATCCAATCTCTTCAGTGCTATGAACCCCATCACCGCACTCCTCCATGGGGTGGCCTAGGACACCAGACTTCGCAAAAGAAGCCTATCTTCTCATATTTTACTGGCAGGAGGATTCGTCCTTCTCCTTTGATGTTTAATGGAGCAAAACGCACCAAGGGATCAGCTAGTTTAATCTTCGCCCGGACCCTAACGTAGTTGCCTTCAAAGACACGATTAGGGTTGCAATCGAAGAGTATGATGGTAATTGTGTGATTTGAAAAAAGACTGTATCTGGTAATGGGCCGCGCACTGGCCGGCCCATTAGGAGATCCCTTCGGGCGGGCTGTTGTTTTTCCGGCTGACAAGCGGGAAATAGAGCAGCACTCTGCTAATCCGCTGCTCCCGTCGTGCCCCGCAAAAGAAAGGTAAAGAAAAAAAAAGTAGATCTGGGCGGCGGTCGCAATCGCGGTTCAAAAGGAGGCGGCATCGAGGTGGTCAAGGCAATCTACCGGGCGGAGGCGGAGCTGCCGATGCGGAGCAGTGGAGTCGGAGGTTGATGGCGTGGAGAACCCCGGCGGAGTCGACAGAGCAGAGTGACAGCTTTGGCCGTAGTTGTGTGTGTGGAGTGAGGAAGCACGGAAGCTTCGGCCTCCATCGGTGCTTGATTGGTTGATTCCAGTAAAGCTGCAAGCGGGAGTAAATAATTGCGCATCCAGTTGTTTTCTTCATCCTGGAATCCACCGTCAGAGCTTCAACCTCGCAATTCCATGCCAACAGACAGGGTGGTTCTTGTTTTCTTCATTTGGCGTTTCTGCAAAATAGTTTGCGTTTCAGCATATCACACAAGTATATGTGTAGAAAGAAGGATCTAACGGAAGGATATGCGCCCCTTTACTTGTCATTTTTGAAACCGCTCAAATTAGTATTCTGATTGTTCCCAACAATGGCAGAATATCCGAGTGCGTACCCTTGCTTGAATACTCATCGGACATGTGCTGATTCTTGGGGAATATGCAGGACTCAACCTCGGTGTTGGCGATCAATGGTTGATAAAACCATGTGTCCCGTGTCAGTATGCAATCAAGCTCATACACATACAGGCTTGCAAGGCATGGCAGAGGCCATTGTGGGCTCGCTGATCATTAAGCTTGGGGATGCGCTAGTGAATGAGGTCGTAGAGCTTGCAGGGTCCTTGTTCGGACTTGAGGGATATGCTCTGAAGGGCCTATTCTTCGAGATTCAGCAGGTCAAGAGTGAGCTAGAGAGTATTCAGGCTTTCTTGCATGCTGCTGAGAGCTTCAGGGACACTGATGAGACCACTGCTGCATTTGTTAGGCAAATCAGGATTTTTTTCCTTCAATATTGAAGATGTCGTCGATGAGTTCACCTATGAGTTGGCAGACGATGGTAGAGGTATGCTTCTCTTCAAGGCAATCAGGAGGGTGAGGCAAATCAAGATATGGTATAGGTTGGCAGGCCGTCTCCGAGATATCAAGGCCGGTCTCAGGAGTGCTGCTGAAAGAAGGGGAAGATATGATCTCAAGGACATTCAAAGAGATACAAAGCTGTTGGGAAGAAATGGCTCAAATTGGAGTTGTTTAAGATACACTTCCTTTGAAGCAAAGGATGATCCTGTGGGGATTGAGGAGGAAAAGAAATTCTTAATGAAATGGGTCCAAGATAAGGATCGGCGAAACTTGATTGCGGCTGTGTGGGGGATGGGCGGCATAGGCAAGACAACACTTGCTCATCATGTTTATAGTTCTGTCAAGGATAAGTTTGACATTTGTGCTTGGGTTACAGTATCACAAAGCTCTGAAGCTGATGATCTGCTGAGGAAAATAGTCGAGGAGTTCCGCAAGAATGATCGGAAAAAGAAGTTTCCCAAGGATGTTGATGTAACAGACTTTAGAAGCCTAGTGAAGGCGATCTGCTGTTACCTCGAGCACAAAAGGTACATCCTTGTTCTGGACGATGTGTGGAATGTGAATGTGTGGTTTGATTGTAGAGATGCTTTTCTTCATGGCAAGGGCCGGATACTATTTACATCAAGGATTTATGAGGTAGCATCACTGGCATCAGAATCAAACATAATAAATTTGCAGCCACTCGGAGAAGATGATGCAATGGATCTATTCTGTAGAGAGACATTTCAAAAAGAAGAGAAGAGGATTTGCCCACCACAGTTATCAGATTCGGCGGGCATGTTTGTGACGAATTGCAATGGCTTGCCAATTGCTATCAAATGCATTGGGAGATTGTTATCACTCCGAAGCACATGTTTCTCTGAGTGGGAGAAAGTGTACAAAGATATGAAGAAGCAGCTCACCGACAACCCCATCATGGATATGCACGTAATCCTGAAGGTTAGTTTGGAAGATCTGCCACATAGTGTTAGAGGTTGTTTTCTGTACTGTTGCATGTTCCCAGAGAAATATGTGATGCAGAGAAAATCTCTAGTAAGACTTTGGGTTGCAGAAGGGCTTGTTGAAGAGAGTGAACATAAGACGCTCGAGGAGGTAGCTGAGGATTATCTGACCGAACTGATCCACCGGTGTCTATTGCTGGTAGTCAAGAGGAATGACTCTGGATGTGTATATGAAGTTCAAATGCACGACATATTTCGTGTTTTAGCTCGGTCCAAGGCACGTGAAGAGAACTTTTGCGGTGTCTATAACCCCTTGAAAATTCATGCCATCAGAGAAGCACGACGTGTATCAACTGAAACAGGGGATATTGCTCTGCTGGCACAGAATGCTCCACATCTCCGTTCATTGCTTGTCTTCCACAGTTCGTTTAGCTTCATTTCACTCCGTTCACTAGCAATGAGCAACAAGTTGTTATCTGTTCTGAACCTGCAAGATAGTTCAATTAAGAGGCTACCAGCAGAGGTGTTTGGCTTGCGTAATCTGCGGTTTCTCGGCCTTAGGCGAACAAAAATCTCGAGTCTTCCAGGATCCATTGGAAGACTAAAGAATTTGCTGGTGTTGGATGCCTGGAAGTGTGAAATAATGAAGCTACCATCGCAAGTTATGAAGCTCAGTAAGTTGACGCATCTTATTGTGACTTCCAAGCATGTTGGACCATCATTGCAGTTTGTTCCTTCTGTTGGTGTACCGGCTCCTGCTGGTATATGCTCTTTGACTAGCCTGCAGACACTTCTACAGATGGAAGCTAGTGCTGAAATGGTCCGTGCCATGGGTGCTCTCGTGGAGTTGAGAACATTCCGTATCAGCAAGTTGCAAGGTTCCCATTGTGAAGATCTGTTCAATGGTATTGGCAGAATGATTCATCTTACCCGTCTTGGAATCCAGGCAGATAATCAGGAAATTTTGCTGCTCAGAACATTTCAGCCACCTCCCTTACTTCAGAAGCTTTTCTTGCTAGGGGCACTATCCAAGGAATCCCTACCTAATTTCTTCACAGAAGTTCGTAAATTGAAGAACCTCAAATTTCTGAGGCTGGTTGGCTCACGGCTTAACAGAGATGCATTTTTGTATCTTAAGGGATTGGAGCATCTAGTTAAGCTTCAACTTTATGATGCGTATGCTGGTGATAAGTTGTACTTTCCCGCAGCATCATTTCCGAAGCTCAGGGTACTGAAAATACGGGGAGGACCATATCTCGATGAAATAGAGATAGAAAGAGGCGCCATGGCGAGCTTAGTTGATCTTAAGCTCCTGCTCTGCCCACAGCTGAAGATGCTGCCAGATGGTATTGAACATGTGAGGACTCTTGAAGAACTGACTTTGGACGTGGCAGAAGAACTAGTGAATAGGATTTGGCAGAAGAAAGAGAGGAAGATTTTGCATATCCAGCGAGTTTATGTTGGGCCTCAGAGCTTACCGGTATTATAATTTCCTATTCCAATGTAGGCATGAGCTGAAGATTTTTTTCCCCTTCCTGTAGCCTAATCCTGTGTAACTCCAACTTCATGTGTCCATCTATTTCTTCTTGTACTATCTTCTCGATCACCCGGATCATCGTTTTTCTTCTTCCATCTAGTGTGAGCTTGCTCTGATATAATGCACAGCTAAGTTTGTTTCGAGCATCAATTTTCTCGATTATTTTTCTGCTCGTGGATGTTTTTTCAGCGAACAGTCATCCTATGTTTCTTGTTTTTTGGTGTCGTTGTTAGATGAACAACAAGAAGGAGAACAAGAACAAGAACAAGAGGTAACCTGCTGACATAGCGCTTACCGGCACTGTGACAGTATTTTAGCGATGTACTTTTGTAGATGTAATTGCTGCTGAACTTCTACTATTACTTTGCTGTAGTGAGACTATCAGATGTACGTGACCAATAGTTGGCATGGTCACTTTTTCATGTCTACAAAACAGTAAATTCGTTTGAAAATATATAATGAGCTTAACTGTATCCATCTCGAAGCTAACCATTATGTTTATGACAGACTAGTCGATCCATTGTTTCTGAAGTCAGTTATTTAATATGAAATTTCTAGAGCAAACAATGTAAAGGTCGCTGCAAACTTCCGACAGTAGCACTGCTCTGTAATAGTAGAAGAGCATGTGATCATATTTGATTATATTTTGGACCCCTTTTCTCTATCTCGTTTTCGCTGAATTTGATCGAGTCCTCCCAATGGTCCATAAAGCCATTCGTGTAATAGCCTAAATAGTATATATATATATATGTCTTGTGGAACATGAATGAGCTAGTCTAGGCAGTTTGACATCGTCTCACAGCAGGAATCCTTGCTGCGATCTTGATTTACCGGATGAAGATGACCACTAGTACAAGGTACTTGCTGCTGTACCTCCATCATTGCTACATGTGCAGCCTCAGCAGAGTAGACGCTAATAGGTGCACTTAGCAATTGTTCTCTCATTCCCAGCGCTTCCTATTCCCGAATGCATTTCCATAAAAAAAAGATATCTTTTGTTCTTCTATTAGCGTGTCTTCAAACTGTTGGCTTATCCCCTTTTCCCCCCTCATCGGAGGCCTATCTGATAGCGTCAGCAAAAGGAAAGAGTGCTCTTCAGCTGGAGTATCTCACTAAACATATATATGGGTGAGGATCACGAATTACTATGCCTCGCACAAGGTTGTTGCGTTAGTACTGTTTTACACTGATTTATGTTGTCGCCGAGTCGGTGGTACTATGTTTGTATCGTACATGCTGCAATAATGCATTTCCATCTTATGGCCCGGGACACATATATATATGGATTGTCAGGCAGCTACTATGTGCTCGACTCACAACTTTGTGTAACACTATCTCCTAAAGCTATCATCGAGTGGATATACATTAAACATAGTTTCAAGATGAATACATCGTTCATCTGTTCTATCGGTCTAAAATGTTTATTTTTTTCATTTTCTCAGTTGAAATTGTTATATAACTTTGATCTACATGGGGAGGTATGATTTATCTGGGCATGGTGAAATCATTATGTTATATATCGAGCGTCCATATAGAATATGAAACATTAAATTTTGTATCTTTATGCATAGACGCATTGTATAATTACATGTGTGTGACGATTGCTGTTAAGTACCTTCAGCTGATTGATAGCCAGCACAAACTTTTGCCACATGAACGCAGTTCTACAAAAGAATATGTTTGCAGGATTTTGTCAAGTTCAATAGAAGTATCATTGAGTTTATACATGCTTCACATCGTGTTAATGATGCATGTTAACCTACTACCATAGAAGCTGGTCGGAGTTTGGTGCTAATTAAGTTCGAGGACAGTGGCACAATGTGAAGCATTCCGAGCTCAGATTAAGGGCTTAATATTTGATCACCTTTGTCGCTTGAACTAGTATTTGCAAGAAAAAAGCTTGCGTGTACTCCCTCTCCAACAAAATATAGGACTTTTTTGTTTCACGTACAATTACGTAGAATGTCTTACATTTTGTTACAGAGGGAATATTCAACTGTTAGGTCATGTGTGTCTCTCCAGACATCAAAGATCGTATAAAACTGGAGTGACAACAGTGGCTTGGATGTGGCACGGCCAGCCAATCGCCTTTGAAAAATATACATCATACTCTAGCCGACACACGGTGCACCTGTTAGCAGCGGAACATGCTTTAGAGTTGATTCGCAACTTAGCAGCGGTCAAACCTATGAACGATTATGACATAGATGCTTTGGGAATCAAGGTGCTAGATACTTTCTGTGCGGATCTTGCCCCATCCCTCCCTGAGACAGAGAAGGATGACGGTTCTATGCCTCTAGGGGATGTTGCCCCGGTCGAGGATCAGGTTGGTAGATCCATCCGGTTAGAGGATGAGATCAAGCCTAAACGAAAGTGGAGGCGAAAGATTTATCCAGCATCCGCAGTGCGTAGAAGTGCTAGGATCCGTACTACCAAAAAAATTCCATGATGAATTATGAGAGGCATCTTTTGGAATAGCAGAGGTCTGACGGACTTGGCTAAAAGAAGGTTTCTAGCAGATGATTCCATTGAGCACAGGTTGGATTTTATTGCCCTCTCCAGGAAGGGACAATTTCTCTCCTCGGTTTCTAAGCACTTTATCAGGAGGTGTCGATTTTGATTGGCATTGCCTTCCCCCAAGAGGAAGATCAGGGGGGATCTTACTTGGGGTTAGATGTGAGATGTTGGAAGTCCAAAGTGTGGGTATGGGTGATTTCGCCGTCAAATTTTGGGTTAGATCGAAGGTCGATGGCTTTATTTGGGCACGGTAGCGGTATATGGGGCCACACAGCCAGAACTCAAACCAGACTTTTTGGCGGATCTCGTCCGTATTTGCGGGTCTGAGCAGCTTCCAATCTTGGTTGGGGGCGACTTTAACATTATTAGAAGGAGAGAAAAAAAGAACAATGATAATTTTGACGCTAGGTGGTTGTTCATGTTTAAAACCATTATTCAAAGCTTGGATCTCAGAGAGATAGAGCTTTCGGGTAGAAAATTCACTTGGGCTAATACCTTGCAAAACCCGACGTATGAGAAGCTGGATCGAGTCCTAGCGAGTGTCGATTGGGAATATAAATTCCCTCCGGTAATAGTCCAAGCGTTATCTCGCAGTATCTCTGACCACACCCCTTTGCTGGTTGACTCTGGTGAGGCAACACATGTGGGTAATAAAAATACCTTTTCTTTTGAACTAGCGTGGTTTCAAAGATAAGGTTTCATGGATCTGATAGCCAGGGAATGGGCGAAAGATGCAGGGGGGATGTCTTCTATTGAGAGATGGCCGAATAAGATTAGGAACTTGAGAAGTTTCTTGCGAGTGTGGGCTAAGCATTTCAGATGGATCTATAAGGTTGAAAAGGAAATGCTCCTTACACTTATTCAGTCCCTAGATTTAAAAGCCGAGTCCACAATTCTGCCAACCTTGGAGCTTCATGCTAAAGTAGACGCGGAGATGAGATTGAAAGAACTTCTGCGAGAAGAGGAGTTGAAGTGGGCATTGCGAGCTAAGGTTCGCAAAGTTGTCCAAGGGGACGCTAACACTCAATTCTTTCATATGATCGCCAATGGCATGCATACAAAGAAAAGAATCTTTCATCTTGAGCAAGACGAGGGGACGATTTTAGGACATGAAAACCTAAAATTGTACATAACCAATACTACAAGCAGCTATTTGGGCCTCTAGAGGATAATTTTGTGTCCTTGAATGAGTCTAGGATTGAGGATGTTCCTCAGCTGGCTGTGGATGAGAACGATGTTTTAACCGCCCCATTTTCAGAGAAAGAGGTGTTCGAAGCTATTTCGCGGATGAAGAAAAATAAAGCTCCGGCCCGGATGGATTTCCGGTGGAGTTTTATAAAAAATGCTGGCACATAATTAAAGGGGATTTGTTACCGATGTTCCATGATCTATTTTCCGGACAGCTTCAGTTGTTTCATCTAAGTTTTGGAACAATAACTTTGCTTTCGAAGAAAACAGAGGCTGTGAGAATTGAGCAGTTCAGGCCTATCTGTCTTCTTAATTTTAGTTTCAAATTTTTTACCGAGGTTGGGACTAATAGACTCACACAGATTGCGCACTATGTGGTGCAGCCGACCCAAACTGCTTTCATGCCGGACAGAAACATCCTAGAAGGGGTTGTGGTCCTTCATGAAACGCTGCATGAAATCCATACAAAAAACTAGACGGGGTTGTTTTCAAAGTGGATTTCAAAAAAGCGTACAATAAAGTGAAATGGCCATTTCTGCAATAGGCTTTGCGCACGAAAGGTTTTGACCCGACATGGAGGCACCAGGTTGAATCTTTCACGCAAAAAGGGAGTGTTGGAATAAAAGTGAATGACGACATTGGTCACTACTTCCAGACACATAAGGGTCTGAGACAAGGAGATCCAATGTCACCTATTCTGTTCAACATTGTAGTCGACATGTTGACAATTCTAATAGGAAGGGCAAAGGAGGTTGGGCAAGTAGGTGGCCTGGTACCTCATCTAGTTGATGGAGGGGTGTCTATCCTACAGTACGCCGATGATACTATTATCTTCATGGAGCATGACTTGGCAAAAACGAGAAACATGAAGCTGGTGTTATGCTTATTCGAGCAATTGACTGGGTTAAAGGTTAACTTCCACAAAAGCGAATTGTTCTGCTTCAGAAGAGCCAACGAGGAACAAGAGGCGTACAAGCAATTGTTCGGGTGTGAACTGGGGGCTTTACCATTCATGTATTTGGGTATATCAATTCACCATCGTAAGCTAACAAATAGAGAATGGAAGTGTATTGAGGATCGATTTGAAAAGAAACTGAGTTGCTGGAAGGGCAAGCTGATGTCGTATGGGGGCCGATTAATTCTCATTAATTCGGTACTCACGAGCATGCCTATGTTTCTCCTATATTTTTTTGAGGTACCAGTTGGGGTTCGAAAAAGACTGGATTTCTATCGATCCCGCTTTTGGTAGAGTGATGACCTGAAACGGAAGTATAGACTCGCTAAATGGGATATTATTTGTCGACCGAAAGACCAAGGGGGTATAGGTATCGAAAAGCTTGAGGTTAAAAACATATGTCTTCTCAACAAGTGGTTGTATAAGCTATCTGTAGAGTCGGAGGCCACGTGGGCGCAAATTCTGCGTAATAAGTACCTTCATTCGAAAACTTTGTCCCAGGTGACAGTGAGGCCGACGGACTCGCCTTTTTGGAAAGGATTGATGAGAGTTAAATCAGTCTTTTTCAATAGGACAAAGTTTTTAGTCAGAAATGGTACTTATACGAGATTCTGGGAGGATACATGGATAGGGGAAATACCCCTCGCGCTTCAATATCCTTCCCTTTATAGCATTGTTCAACGAAGAGACGCTTTCCTTGAAACCGTGCTTCAGTCCACTCCTCTCAATATTCACTTCAGGAGAACACTTGCCGGAGCCCGTTGGGAAGCATAGCTCCATTTGGTGGGAAGGCTGATGGATGTGCAGCTTTCTCAACGTCCAGACCAGTTGTGTTGGAAGCTAACCAGGAATGGAGAGTTTACGGTTAAATCCATGTATCTGGATGTTATCAACTCAAGCTCTATTCCTAGTTCGAAACATGTTTGGAATGTCAAAGTTCCTTTGAGAGTTAAAGTGTTTATGCGGTTTGTACACAAACAAGTCATTTTAACTAAGGATAACTTGACAAAACGCAACTGGATTGGTTCTACGAGATGTAGTTTTTGTGATCGGGATGAGACCATCAAACACCTCTTTCTTGATTGTCCGATGGCGAAAATTTTATGGCGGACTGTTCATATTGCTTTTAATATTACTCCTCCGAATAGTATCAACATGTTATTTGGGACGTGGCTTGACGGGATAGATTCCCAAACAGAGAGACACATTCGTATAGGAGTATGTGCTTTACTATGGGAAGTCTGGAACTGTAGGAATAATTTGGTTTTTAACAGAACTACAAATACTCATTTTTTGCACGTTATCTTTCGAGGCACTGCGTTGATCCGTATGTGGTCGCTACTCACTCAGACGGAGGCCAGGGAGCGTTTGGCTACTGGATCTATCCGATGGGAGATGGTAGCTCGGGTTATATTCAACCGGTTTGGATGGCGGTCATGTAATAGGATAGGCAATTAGTTTTCCTATCTTTCTTCTGCCAGACGGTTGTGGCTTTTCTTTTATCTTTCCGCTCTTCGTGAGACCTTTTGTGGTTCGTTTATGTGAGACTTCATGACCTTTGTTGAAATTATTTGCTTTTTTAATAAAGGTGGTTGTATGCATTGTTCTGATGCAGAGGCCGGGGTTCTTCCCCTTTTCTAAAAAAACCCTGTTGGGCACAGAAGCTGTCCTTCCATCACATCCAGTTCATAATTGCTAAGGCTGTGTTAGGCATTGTGTGGATTCTCATCATCATGTTTGTACACCTGATTTTTTAATGTTTGTGCTTTCTTTCTGTCCATTTTTGTGCTTAATTTTTCACGGCAGGATATATAGTTAGCGCAACACAATATAATTCAACAACCACAAACTGAGACTAAGTTCAGTTGTATATAACACCCCAAGTTTCGTTCTAGATTTAGAGCTATCCCTGTAATGGGTTGGCGACACACATATGTGGCAATACTCTTTCTGTTTCCGTCCTCGCTTCACATTGTTAGAAGTATATTTACGTTTAAGATAAGATAAGAGATAGAGATGAGATAGGTTTAAATTGTCCTCTACTCCAAGTCTCTCTTCCTCCATTGTACCTCTATATATACCCCATACACGGGTCAGATCAATTCAACACAACAATCAACCATCCTATAATTTTAACACACACAAAATGGCTAGCCGGAGTTAGCATCTATCAAACATATGGGTTTATATTGGTGTCGCTTTTCCAAAACTAGCAAGATGGGACTAGCCCAACCATGCTCTCACAAATGTCCACATTTTTCGATAAAAAGTATATATTAATATCGTGAAGATACGAATTACACCCGGCCTCTGCAACAACGCAATGCTCTAATGACATAATGGATGCACACTACAAAAAAAGAAAAAGAAACTAAAAAAGAAAGTCGCGCTACAGTGTTCCAGGCCTTGCAGCAGCAGCAGCACAACCGTCACCAAGACAACACCTAATGTCCAGGTTCTCCAAAAGCGACACCTCCAAGGAGGAAACAGTGGACCAACGCCGTCATGGCCCGATCATAGATCTTGGGTTTTCAGCCCGGAGATAATCCCCCTTCTCAAAACAATGCCTTCAACAAAATCGTTGCCACAAAACGTCCACATGGGCCACAATGGGCATGGATTGATGTTTGATCTATGATGTAAATTTGGTTTACTCAGAGGAATTTTCCTTAGAAAAGGGAATTATCTCTAGGTTGTTTCATTTGGGATGTTTTTTTTTTCATTTCAATACAAAAATTAGAAGATACATAATCACAAATGCGTTACTATAGCATCATGCAAACAACTACCGAGTCTCTTAGGGTGGCTCTACCTCCCTCTGTCCGGTTAGCTACACATGCTCGGAACAGGTGTGGCATCATAACTTAAGTTAAGTCCACATTGCATGAAGATTAGCAACTTATGTGATTATGTCTATCTTTCATATCTAGCACACAAGAGGAGTTCGGTTTCAGAAGTTTGTTCGCCCACTCCTACTGTTTTTTAGCATCACGCGGATGGTGGCTTTGGTTCCAAACTAGAAGAATCTCTAGGCCCAGGGATCTATTAGAGAACTACTAAGTCCGCTGAGTATGAGTGATCTCACTTGTGGTGTCTCATATTCTCTAGTGATCTTTCATAAGCTCTGTTTGTTTCATTCCATCTCTAATCTATGCCACTGGCTCATTTACCTTTATCATCCATGATCTATTTGATAGCAGGAGAAAAACTATGTGTTGCCAGAAAGAGCTCCATTCTATTTGGGAGAAGATTGAGCAGTAATATGTATGATCGCACACACACAATTAATAAAAATCAATCTGCATGATTGAATGTTGTGAAGCCCATGAAATCAGCTAGTACATTCGCCAAGAGAACTTCCGTGCGAGTGTTCGTTCATGCAAGCTATTCACGTCCTCCGATTGTCCTGGGACGGTCCATTCAAGCTGTTTAGGTGCCAGATGGACGGCCGATCGTGGCCCTTGAAAACCTCATCAAAACCCTGGAAAACTTGGTTGCGACCCGCCAAGCCAGGTGTACCGTGGAGTGTCCAGTCTTTGTCTGCATTGCAGGTGCCATCACAGGGGCGGTGTTGTGTGACATGCGGCAGAGGGAGAGTGAGGCACCACACACGGCACCACCCCCTCCCCCCCTCCCCCACACACACTCCATGCTTGCCATTTCGCCCCGTGCTCTCCTACTTCCTCCCTATCCTTGTGTTGTCCCGCTTTCTGCAGCCATTCAGCCCCGTTCCTCGTGCTCGGCTTGCCTCCATCTCCTTCTCGGCTGATTTGTGGGCAAGGCTGAGAAAGTTGTCCTAGAGGCAGTGACCGCAGCAGATCGAGTGCGGTGGATCTGGAGGCGCGGGGAGGCATCTGAGCTTGAGGGCGGATCATCTGCCCCGAGCTTTGCACAGCCAGCGTCGGAGGCCGCTCGTCGATCTTGACCTTTGGAGGCTAAAATCAGAGCAGGAGCTGTCTGGCCCTGCGGCAACACGCACTCTTGAGCTGAAGAGTAGGTACACACACTCGCATATTTCCCGCTCTGTCTCCTCCACCTCTCTCTACGCTGATCACGCAGGGAGGCATTTGAGATCGAGGGGATGTGAATTTATAATTGTGGCCCGAGGGACGATGAGCAAGAGGAGTTAGCCAACTAAAGTATTAGATTCAGTTAAGTTTGATGAAGCACTTTTAGTTTCATCGACAATACCACGATTGGAGATCTGAATGCCCTTTTAGACACAAGAGATTTGCTCTCTCCGCCTTCTGGTTGCTAAAGTTGAGTTTGTATTGAGCTCCAGAACTACATGATGGCATTTGTAGGTTTGATCTTGGATAATTTTTTCCAGTATTTCATTGAATTGAAATTTAGAGATACGACACGCAATCGAACATGATGAAGAATGAAATCAAATACAGGGACACAAGAATTTAATGTGGAAAACCCCTTCAACACGAAGGGGAAAAAACCACGGGCGCCACCAGCAAATCTTCACTATATCGAGGGAGGTTACAAACACCGGGGATTCCTGATCAACTTATCC
Organism: Aegilops speltoides; assembly: GCA_021437245.1. Taxonomy (NCBI): domain Eukaryota; kingdom Viridiplantae; phylum Streptophyta; class Magnoliopsida; order Poales; family Poaceae; genus Aegilops; species Aegilops speltoides. The sequence continues at coordinate 42,607,038 of CM038147.1, read as the reverse complement.
CGTGTGGCGGCTTACAATGGATATATACAGTAGAGGTGACCTAGGTCAATATTGATCCGTAGATCGTGCGGCCCAAGCCTACCAGCACGGACCGGAGCTCCGCCCCGCTCATCCGAAGTTAGCCTATATCTTTCTACTTGAATTTGGATCATAACATAACAAAATTTGCTTGTCGATTTTAACTGAAAGATCTCTATAGTCATGGCAGAGGAAATGTTGTGGCAAGATTAACTGCGAGGAAGCAGCACCAGACAGGAACCTGATTCATCGGTTTATGTTGAAATGGGCTTTGATACGACACCAGAAGTCCAGAAGATGTAGGGAAGGTGCCTTGCCCGAGCAAGTGAAAATAGAACATGTCATTGACAGCCGTATGAGCCAGTCAATTACCCAAGAGACAACCTGCGCAACGCTTCAAGATTGGCCAAAATGAATATTTGTATCAGTTTTCTTTAACAGCAACTTCGATCCTCCTAATCTTTGTATATCTACCCTGCAAAAAAAAAAAACTTCATATACTGTATTTTGACATGCATTTTATCCTGTCATACCTCGCATGTCAGACAGGGGCGCGCCAAGGCGGGCATTAGGCACTAGTCGATCCAATTAATAGCTTGACAAAGAACAATCAAAGGTTGCTAGCTAGCTAACTTGAACGATTGGCACACTGTTGGATTGCATTGTCTCAGCGTTAAAGTGTCGTGTCCATCTCAATTTTATGGTACAGGCTGGAACTATTCTAGGGTTTGGCCAAGGAAGCAGGCCAGCCCCCTCCTCCTCCTCCTCTCCATGTGCGCAGGCGTGGAGAGGGCCGGCTTGGTCCTTGGTGTCCACCTCGAGCACGGCCACCGTCAGCCGCGCGAGCTCTTGACGAGCATGTGCCCGCCAGCTAATATGGGAGAGACACGGCCTGGGCTGCTCGATCTTCACGGGCAGGAGGCAGAGCTGCGCACGCACGGCGCCGGGGAACACGGGGGGTCGCCGGAATCGGGCGGAGGCCGTGGGTTGGAGAAAAACGATGGCCAATCATTGCGCTCCGGTGGCCTCCGGCGGCGGCGGCGCGCGGGAGGGAAAGGAGGCAGTTGGCCAGTCACGCGCGGCCGAGTTTGGTTTATAGAAAGCAGCCTTGCTGCCGAAAATAGGCAGCAGGTTTTCGGAAAGCAGCCCTGTTTTTGTCTGCCCAAAAGCTGTTTTGCTAAATTTTTCGTTTTTGGGCAGCTGTTGAAGACTTTTTTCGCCCTCCTAAAGCTAAAAAGGCACTGCAGGCAGCTGTTGGAGATGTTCTAAGGTGTGTTTCTCAGCGTGGCAAGAAGTGAGCTTCTGATTTGTAAATTTGTCGGTTTTTGTGTGGAAGGTCAATTCCTATATAGTACTCCGTATTAAAGTTGACTAACCCTTACAATGTCATCTTTAACGAAATTAAAAAGCACAAGCATATCCTTATGGAAATCAATGACGTCTTCATGCTGCAAACGTCAGCGGTGCGCCGTGACCAAAGCTTGATACCACCTCTCCATCTCGGAACACCACCTGGCGCAGGGTAACGTTGTTAACGCAACAGCCAGAAAGTCGGTGGCCGGAGCCAGAAGACGCCAACGATGGCACTCACTTTGGCGACGAGGATGGTTAGACGCCCTCCATAAATGCGGTCACACAGTTCCGAGGCAACACATTGCAACACCCAGTGACAAGGACAACCGTAGTCCATGCAGAAACCAGGTTTAAAAAAAGGGCAGCACTCTGCGCCGGTGCGCCGGCCCAAACTTTGGGCCGGTCCAACCCTGGCCGTTAGATGCGCCCCGCATAGCCGTCGGATCGCGCCTTTCCTATCGCTTGTCACCTTGGCACATTTTTCAGATCTGAAGAAAAGCACCGCTGCAGGTCATGACGGTCGCCCCCCGTCGGCACGTCGCGCAGCGCGCCGTCGTCCTCCCCCGTTTGCCTTCACCGTCGAAAGTCGCCGCCGTGCTCGATGGCAGCGCTCTCCGTCGATGCTCGCAGACAAAAAAGTTGTCGAAGAAGATGCTCTGTGCTGCCGCCCCTGTTGAATCAATTGAAATCCTTGGTTCCAGCAAATTAAAGATAAGGATGTAGCAAAAAGTCGCTCATCCAGCAAAGATCGAAGAACTAATTCTGGTGAAAGCATTTTTGGGTGCTGGTTCCAACAACAAAAACGTGGTTGTAGCAAAAAAACGACGGTCTAGAGAAAACGAACTCTGGTGAAAGCATTTTTTTGGTGCTGGTTCCAGCAAAAATCGATGCGGGATGTAGCAAATTACATCGCTGGATGCAGCTCCTCCGCGCCTACTTTCAACTGGTTCCAGCAAAAAAAGATGCCGACAGTAGCAAATTGAAGCACCGGTTGTAGCATTTCCCCCCTGGTTGTAGCTCTGCCGAGCGATAGTCATAGCCCACGCTCGTGCTGGTTCCAACAAAAATTGATGGCGGATGTAGCAAAAAAATCGCTGGATGCAGCTGATTCCCATCACATAGTCTTGTCCGATGTAGCAAAATCAAAGGTTGGTTCCAGCAAAAAAAGACTGCTGGTTCCAGCAAAAACAATTCATGGCGGCCATGCCGTTGCCGCAGAGCACTATCATCTCCCTGTTGCAGCAAAAATGCAAGCAGGTTCCAGCAAAAATCAAACACGGTTCCAGCAAAAACAAATCAAGAAAAAAGCAGCTTATTCTCCGCCACCGCCATCGCCGCCAGCCACCACCATCGCCGGCTGAAGCAAAAATCCTGCTGGACGGGGTTCAGCACCGCACATCGTTGGGTTCCCGCATACTAGGACTGGATGGGGGGGGGAGGGGTGTGGTTATGTAGCAGCGCTGCCGTTGTGGTGGGTTGTAGGTGCGCCGGCGCCGGGGAGACGGGGAGATCAGAAGAGAGAAGAGGAGGCGAGCTCGGTGGAGAAATCAGAGACGGAAGAGAAGACAAAAGAACGAGTGGATGAGGCCGCGAGGTAAGAGATAAGGGAGGGAAAAAAGAGAGCGGTGCGGTTTGGCCAGCGTGACGTGGCATGTGTGCGTAACCCCAACGCGCATCGCTAGCGAGGCGACCGGCCGAGTGCTTCGGCCGGCGCACCGGGCCCAAACACTTACCTTAAAAAAAGGCTAAAAACCTGCCTGTGTGTGAGAAGCACCGAGAACGCGGCGTTTATCTGACTATGTAGTTGGAGATGATGTCACTAGCTGTCAAGATTGATCAACGTTGTGTGGTCATGTGAGATAAGCGTCAAAGCAGGAGAGATCAATTGAGGATGGACACACACACGCCCATTCAAGGTAGTGGGGAGCTGCTTCTCAAAACAGTACCCACCAAAGAACATCGTTACGACTAAGAGAAAACAGGGTGCTACGTTGTCCACTCAGTAACGATCATCTCATTCCCCATGTCTCCCATTCCTAGTGATCTTTGATCCTTTTCCACACCCCATTTCCCTTCTTGTCTGATGTGCATGGGCTAACAAAGCTTGATATATTACTTGAGTAAAGACAAGTAGTGTATATAAGACATAGCTACCTAGGGAGCACACAACACAGTCTACACGTGCACAGACGACATTGTGGACTGGCATGGTTGAATGTTGTGGCCCCTAGTGTACTTTTCGAAGCCATAGCTAGTACTGTAAAAGACCGAGATAAGAGATTGCTCGCATAAATAAGATTGCATTCTAGCTGGTTAAGAAGGAATTTATGAGCTGTGTGCATATTCATGTTTCCTTGATAACCGGTGAGCTACTAGGCGTGTAGAAGAAAACATGCAATTGTGTTGATCTTGGGACATACCCCATCATTAGCAGGAATAATTAAGATGAACACAATGGTGTTGAAATGAAGCAGGAAGGTGACACCATTTTGTGGCCGTCATTGGCGCTTCTCTGATATAACCTTAGGGAAATTGTTCAGTCGGCCGCGGCTATTTGCTTTCACTGTCAGCAAATCTTAGTTTGTGGTAGTGGCTAGTCTGGCCTGCCGAGAATCCACCAGAGCACTCAGCCCGGTGATGGTGTGATGGTGACCGCGAAGGTTGCAAGTAGCACCAACACATTTAACTCGACCGCATAAATTAAAGCTTTAATTGCTTCTCTCTAATTAAGCCTGCACACAATTCAAATTTTGCTGGGAGCATTTGTTGTTGTTTCGCATACAGGCTAAATCATGCCATCATGTTCACTACGTTTCTTTTATTTCTTTGTGATATTTTTTTCATTTCTCTACGATCAAGAACTTGAACGAAGTACTACAAGCTCATCTCAACTCATTATTTAAAGGTACCACATTCTTGACATGTGACTTCCGGTAAGGTTATCTGCCAATTCATTCCGGAGACGAAGAGCAAACTTGCGGTGTTAATCATCATATCATTGCCCTTAATATCAAAAACTAACAGAGACTCTTTGATCTTTATGACAATTGCAAGATATGGTTAATTTTATAGTTAGCACAACACTATCCATAAATGACAAGTTTACCTAGTTTATTTGCGCCTCAATGTGACAAGTAAATGGACCGGTAAACCTTCCCCGACATGATGCCATGGATAGTTTAATTCCGTTGCGAGGCTCTACAAATGCCCTAACAACATGTTATTTCATGACATCTCTCAGTTTTGGTACACACTCACACTTCTTAGCACTCATTTATAACTTGTCTACTATACAAAACACGATTATATTACATCCCATGAAAAATGCTATACAAGTTATTTATTGGGTGTACAAAAGGTAGCAGATGATTTCAAGCTCAGTTAAGTCTATGAAACTGAATTTGAAAACTACATATCTCAGTGGTTCCACATTTTCATCTACTACAGAAAGAGAGCCGAACACCAATGGTCTAGCTAGGACGCCGACTCAACTGCTACCGGGTGTGGTGTAGAAGAGTATGTTGCAGCCAGGGTAGTGATGATACCCTTTGTGGGTACGTGGCCGACAACATCTTTCTGAAGAAGCCAGGATTGCATTGCGATTGTTGAGCGCAGCGCTCCATAATATTTTTCCTCACTAAATCCCCTTGCTCCCGGCGCCTGTTGTTCCATAAAGTTTTTTTTTCACACACACTCGTATTTTGTCCTTCTATTGTCTATCATCCTACTTGCTCTTTCCTCCCATTTCTCATCAGTGTCCTATTCAAATTATAGCAACGAAAATGTATGTTTTGTCGAGTACATATGTCGAGAGAGTTTGATGCTAACCGCAAGTATACCTGAGCGAAGATGGAGCAGTAGAGTATATGTATACGTAAATAAGAAGGAAGGTTGTTGGGTGACTAGTAGAAGTACCATTTTGCATTGATTCATGTCGTACGTACATCCCTTTGGGAGATGGTGACCATCGTGCAACTGCATGAGAACACATGTGATAAGATCTTCTAGAATTTAAATGATTCTGGGTTTATGATGTGGGTTCGGCATATAGAGCTCAATTTCAAGACCTCAAGCTAGTACCATGAATCCGGTCGTTTGAAAAAAGTGGGCCCCTCCAAAATGCAAGTTGTTCGCATGTCTTGTGTTTCTTGATAGGGTTTGGACGGCCAACAGGTTGCAAAGACAAGGTTGGCCAAATTGTGGGGTTTGTCAACTATGTAAATCGAAAGGGAAGTCGGATGCGCATCCTCTCTCCAAATGCAGGTACTCCATGCGCATTTGGAGAATGGTCCAATCTTAGTTCGTCTCAGTTCGTAAAATGTTGTTGTTATTATCTTTTTTACTCGTTCTTTAGAGATGCTCCTAATGCAAACAATTTTTTCCTTTCTAATAATCATCAACACAGTCAGTTCATACCTAGAGGTGACCAAGCTGAAAAGAACGCAGTCGCTCGTAAAGGGCCAACTGCAGTACAACTCAATAGCAGACTGTTTAGAACCGCCTACAAAAGTGTCTATCCTAGTCAGCTCCTATTAAAATTCATTTGCTAAAAAGGTTTTCAAGTTGGTTTATGACAATCTAGTTACCTTGCCACATCAGACACCCAACCAAGTCAACATGCGTACCCATGTGCTATGGCAATCATAGACCGACTGCGGTGGTCATATCTATCGTACTGCTTGTGCATGGAAGAGTGTATGAATTTTTGCAAAAGGTCAAATGCCAATATGTTAAAGTCAGCCAACTCTTACAAGGTTGCCCTTACTGAATTAAAAGTTACACACATAACCCTGGGGAACTTGAGGATGTCTTACTCTTCACTCGCAGGCGGTGCACTGTAAGCGAAGCGTGATTCCGCCTCTTGACCTTCAAAATATCATTGGAGCCAGGGAAACATTGCTGGTGGGAAGTCGCTGGTTGGAGCCAGAAAAGACGCCGCCACCACCGATCTATGAACATATCATCATTTTAAGATGGTTAGAGGATCACCACAAATCCGACTAGACAGATCTGAGGCAAGCCAGGTCCACACCCAGTTACCGCAACCAGCGTTAACTAGGTAGAAATGAGGTTACAAAAGGCTAAAACCCTGCCCACATCTAGGAGAAGCACCAAGAACGAAGAGTTTTACCTGGCTCTATAGTTGAAAGATGTGTCTACCTCTTAGATTGGGCGACGTGGTGTGGATGTGTGAGATGGGTGTCACAGCAAGAAAGATCAACCAAGGATGGACAAAAATGCATCCGTTCAAGGTAGTGCAGAGTGGCTTCTAGTACCACAGTACCATCCAAACAACAATCCGAAGACTAAGAGAAAACTGAGTGATACTTTGTCCACCGAGTAACGATCATCTCATTCCAACGTGATGTTTGACCTTTTCCACAACCCTTGTTGTTCTTGTCTGATTTGTGTGGGCTAACAAACCTTGATATGCTACATGGGTAAAGATGAGTGGTATATATAAGACGTAGCTATCTAGGGAGTACACAACAGAGTCTACATGTGCACGCACGAAATTGCGGTCCTGCATGGTTGAATAATAATGTGTTCCCGAATGTACTTCTATTTGAAGCAATAGCTAGCTTTGTTAAACACCTAGAGAAGAGCTTGCTGGCATAAATAATATCGCATTACTAGCTAGTTGAGATGGAATTTATGAGTTGTGTGGATATTCCTATTTCCTTGCTAGCCAGTTAGCTACATCACATGTAGAACAAAACATGTCTTGAATTGTGCTGATCATGGGACATACCCCATCATTAGCAGGAATAAGATGAACACTGTGGTGTTGCAAATGAAACAGGATCGGTGATACCATTTTGTGACCATCCTTGTGCTGCTCTGACTTAACCTTAGGGAATTTGTTCAGTAAATCGGCTATTGGTGTTCACTGTCAAGCAAATGTTAGTTTGCGTAGTGGCTAGTAGCCACCGGAGGATTCAACTGGCGATAGTGTGATGGTGACCGTGAAGGTTTCTAGTAGCACCAACACATTTAACTCGCCAGCATAAAAATTAGTTGATTCTGTCTAATTAAGCGATTGCACAATTGAAGTTTGCTGGGAGCATTTGTTGTTGTTTCTCATACAGGCTAAATGTATATTCCATATCATCATGTTCAGTACGTTTCTTCCATTTCTTTGTGATATGTTTTTATTTCTCTACGATCTGGAACTTGAACGCATTCCTACAATCTCATCTCAACTCATTATTTAAAAACACCACATTCTTGACATGTGTCTTTGTGAGGTTATCTTTCAATTTATTACGGAGAAGAAGAGCAAACTTGCGGTGTTAATCATCGTATGATTGCCTTTAATGCCAAAAAATAAAGGAGACTCATTGATCTATATCATGGTTGCTACATATGGTTAATTTATTTGTGCAACCATATCTATAAACGACAAGTTTACCTAGTTTATTTGCGCCTCAATGTGACAAGTAAACGGGCCGATAGACCTTGCATGACATGATGGCATGTCTATTTTAATTCATTTATGAGGCTCTCAAAATGGCCTAATAACATGTTATTACATGAAATCTCTCAATTTTGGTATGCACTCGCACTTTTTAGCGCTCATTCATCACTTGTCTACTAAAGAAAACACAATTATATTAAAGCCCATAAAAATGTTGTACAAGTCGTTTATTGGGTCTACAAGAGGTAGCCAAGAATTTCAAGCTCAGTTAAGTTTATGAAACTGAATTTGAAAAATACATATCTCACTTGGTTCCACACTTTCATCTATATAGAAAGAGAGCCGAACACGAATGGTCCAGCTAGGATGCCGACTCAACAGCTACAGGGGTGTGGTGTAGAAGTGTATGTTTCTGCAGCCAGGGTAGTGATGATACTCTTTCTGATCAAAGACTTGTGAGTATGTGGCCGACAACATCTTTGCGGCAGAGACAGGATCGTAGTGCAATTCTTGAGCATAGCATTCTATAATGTTTTTCCTCACTGAACGTCCTTGCTCCCGACACCTCTTATTCCATAATGTTTGTTTTCACACACACTTGTATTTTGTACTTCTCTTGTCTCTCATCCTACTAGCTCTTTCATCCCTTTTCTCATCAGTGTCCTTTTCAAATGATAGCAACAAAAATGGATGTTTTGTCGAGTACATATGTCGAGAGAGTTTGATGTCAACCGCAAGTATACCTAAGTTAATATGGAGTAGTAGAGTATATGTATACACAAATAAGGTGGAAGGTTGTTAGGTGTCAAGTAAAAGCACCATTTTGCATTGATTCATGGCATACGCCCGATTGGGAGAGGGTGGCGATCATGCAACTGCATGAGAAAACCCATGATAAGATCTTATGGAATTTAAATGATTCTGGGTTTATGATGCGGGTTTGGCATATAGAGCTCAATTTCAGGACCTCACCATAGTACCATGAATCTAGTCATGTGAAGACGTTTGGGCCCCTTCAAAATGCAAGTTGTTTGCACATTCTAGATAGAGTTTGGAGAGGCGACGGATTGCAGTGACAAGGTTGGTCAAATTGCAGGGGTTTGTCAACCATGTAAACCGAAAGGAGATTCGGAGGCCCGCCTTCCCTTTAAAAGTCGGTGTTCCATGTGCTTTTGTGAAAATGTTACAATCATGGTTCATCTGGCATGGCTTGGACCTCAACAGTTGGAGCGCGTTCTCCTCATTTAAAGATTGGTGGACCTCGGTTTGCCTCCCAAATAGCTTTAGGCGCAAGGCCATGTCCTCGCTCTTCATTCTCACGACTTGGAAAATTTGGAAGGAGAAAAATGATTGCATCCTTTGTGGCATCTCCTCCATGCCTACTTCGATCTTCGCCAAAATCAACCAAGATGTTTCCTAATATTTATGCCCTAGCTAGAATGCACACAACCAACACAACACAATATAAAAGTCATATAAAACCAAAGCTATGCATAGGCGAGGCAAAATAAACACAAAAATTCTATGTGATCAAATCCGTAATCGGCAAACTACATAAAAGACCATATCCACACCAGCCATCTCATGACAACACCCGAACGACGAGGTTCTTCAACAACAATGCCTTCAGGAAGGGAGCGACACTCCAGCATCGCCGTCACCAGATCCACCACTGAAGGACATGATCTAGGTTTTCAAAATAAAGAAACAGTTCGAGCATATCTAAGAAATACCTTCAATAAGGTAATGACATATGAGCGTTGTCATTGCAGGTATAGTACTAACTCGGGTCAGACCTGAGCTTTCACCTTGGAGCTTGATACTATGTTCTCAAGAAGCAGCACCATCGTAGTCACTCAAGTGTTGTCGCCACTACTTTTTCTGCAATCCCAGCAGCTACATGCGATGCGAATGCCGCTGATGCACAACAATTCCTCTGCGTCAAGCTGCCATCCATAGTTTGCATCTCATCGACGAATCACCGAATCAGGAGAGATGAATCCTCATGAAGATTTTTCGCTGGCCGCAACCACCATGGAGCCGCAGGAGGTCGACGTTGTGTAGTCTACAACCACCACCAATAGGCCGATCAGAATCTGGATCACCGCCGCGCCCTATGGGCCCGCACCCCGGAGAGGGGAGGCCATGCCGGAACAAATGCATGTCTGTCCACCGGAGGACACACTTAGCCACACGCTCTGGAACAAGTCCACACACTGCTAGGACAATTCCATGACCCTGGCCTGCTTCATCATCCATCCAACGCCCCTCCCACCGCCGCCATCCAAAACCAGCCGATCATGTCCACCAAGACGCTGGGCACCACCGTCAACCGCCAGAGCCTTGCTTCCAGCGGTCGCATCCCCCTCATCCATGCCCACCAAATCTAGGTGACATCGCGAGAAGAAGCCCCATCGCTGCTAATAGTAGGGAAAAAACCTAGTAGTGGCGTGGGTTAACAGGCTAGTAGTAGCTCAGGGGGCCCGCTATTACCACCACGTGACAGCTAACAGGGTAGTAGTAGCACAAGTACCACCACGCACTACTACTAGTTCGGTAAGTAGTAGTGCAGGGGTCAACTACGCTACTACTACTTAGCTGTAGCACATGTGTGGCCTCCACGCTGTCGCTACCTTTGTGTAGTAGTAGCGTGTTCCCAGCGCTACTACTAGCTTATACAATGCACTACTACTATTAATTTTAACATTTTTTCTCTGCGTATCTCGTGGTATTTATTCAACCGCAACCACGACCCTTGTCGTCCTGCTCCGGCCAAAGGATCCCAACGTGGTGCTAGTACCGTCTCCCCTCCACCTTGGTTGGGACAGGAGGAACGGAGAGGGTTGGCTTCCATGGCCGGCGATGTCCATATGTGTGTCCAGGAGGAGATGATGGGAGGCGAAGTGGAAGTCCAACCCGACGGGTGTGAGGGCGACGGTGCCAAGCTAGAGGCTTTCTTCCTCACCGTCATGGAAGACGAGGAAATTAGCAGTGGTCCAGGGGCTTGTCCACACGTCGGCGTTGTGATTGATGGTGCCCACCACGCTATCGAGCATGAAAACCACCAATGCTGGATATCATGGCGGTGGTGCTGGTGCAAGGCCGACCACTACGTCGTGGGGGAGCTCTGGACAGGGACAATAGACATTGGGAGCACGACCACCTCACCGGAAAAGAGCTCTCCCGCTTGGATCTGGCACTGCTGTGGTGGTCCTCTGGCCGCTCCGCTTCGGCATGGCCGCTCAGCTCCTGCTGGACCTGCTCGTGACAGCCCGCCACGTAGAGACGACGACAGAGGAGATTGCCATGTCCGAGATGCCTACGGAGGGGCGGAGGAGATGTCGTGTTGGCGGCGGAGGAGATGGAACTCAATCTTTGATTTGGATGTGGGGGAAGAGAGAGGTGGGTACTGCGGTTAGTAGTAGGGTCTAGGTGGGTGTTGCGCTTAGTAGTAGTGATGGGTATGGGAGCCACGCTACTACTACGTCTAGTAGTTGTACCACAGCCCGGGACAGACGTGCTACTACTTAGTGGGGCCCACCATCTGACCTCATCTATCCATAGTAGTAGCGCGGGGTGTCCGACCTGCGCTAGAGGTATCCACCTAGTAGTAGCGTAGGTTTTACAGCTCGCGCTACTACTGATGCATGTCCGCCGGGGGGGCACATTGGGGTCCACTTAGTAGTAGCACGTGCTTCTTGTACATGCGCTACTACTACGGTTTACATGTAGCGCAGAGTTTGCACCCGCACTACTTTTAAGTAGCAGTAACGCAGGTCAAATAAGGGGCACCAACGCTAAGTGGTTACCTATAGGGTTTTTCGTACTAGTGTGCCGTCAACCGCACAGGCTTCGCCCGGCGGCGTTCTTCGCCGACGGCACGGCAGTAGGGGAAGGGAAGAAGGGTGGCAAGGTTGGCCGCGCTAGAGTTTGGTGAGAGAACCTGTTGCTAATGCATAGAAAAAAAAATTCAACTACGGTAGAGCTCTATAGCAGACGGTATAGAACCGCCTGCAAAAGTTTCTGTCCTAGTTGGCTCCTGTTAAATTTCATTTGTTAAAGGTTTTACTAGTTGGTTTTATGCCCATCTAGTTACCTTGCCAGTTGCCACATCACAGATGCCCTAGTCGGCATACGTACCCACATGCCATGGCACTTACAACCCGATTGGGAAGGTCTTATCTATAGTAGTGCTTGTGCATGTAATCCTCAACAACACGAATCCTCACTACAATCTCGGTTCACCAGAACATGTCCACTAGTATAAAGTACTTGCTTCTGTAGCAGCTCCATCATCCCTACATGTGCAAGCTAAGCAGACTCAGATGGTACTAGTTGCACTTAGGGATTGTTCTCTTATTCTCATCACTTCCTATTCCCTAATGCATTTCCATAAAAAAGTTATTTGTTGATTTTCTCTTGGTGTCTTCATGCCCCCCCTCTCATTTGTGGCCTATCTATATGGTCAGGAAAAAGGAAAGATTGTTCTTCAGGGTAGAGTGTCTCACATATATGGGTGAGGATCACAAATTACTATGCCTGGCACAAGGTTGTTGGGTTAGTTCTATTATATACTGATTTATGTTGTAGTAGAGTGGTTGGTAGTTGGTACTATGTTGCATCGTACAATACATGCTGCAATGCATGTCCAGATTATGACCGGGACACATATATATGGACTGCCAGACAGCTACTGCGTGCTCGACTCGCAACTATGTGTAAGACTAACGTAAATTTATCATTGAGCAGATATCCATTAAACATTGCTTTGAAGATGAAAATATTGCTCACCTGTTTTGCATCGGCCTAATTTTTTTTCTTGGATGAAATGGATATATACCTTTTATCTACGCAGGGAGCTATATGATTTATCTCAGCCCGGTGAGATCATTTTGTTGGATCGAGCGTCCGTACAGAATACAGAAAAATTGGTATTTGAATGACAAAAAACATTCCATATTTATCTCTAGCACAGCACGTACCTTCCCGGGGTCGCAAATGCATGCTTCTAGCTCTATGGAAACAATTACCGAGTCTCCTATAGGGGTGGCTCTACCTCCCTCTAGCCTGGTTAGCAACACATGCTCACAATCAGTGTGGTGTCATAACTTATGTGATTATATCCATCTTCATATCTAGCACACATGCAGTTTGGTTTCAGGAATTTCTTTTCCCATTTCTACTGGTTATCTTGTGCAATAAGTATCTGCACTTGAAAACACTAGCCCAGGTTACCATGAGACCGACTGACTCGCCATTCTGGAAGGGACTTATGCGCACGAAGGACCTGTTCTTTCGTAGGGTCAAATTCTTGGTTGACAATGGAATGTCAACAAGATTTTGGGAGGACACGTGGCTAGGAGAGACGCCCTTGGCCATCCAATATCCTACACTCTATAATATTATGCGCCGTAAGGAGGATTACGTGGGTACCGTCCTTCAAACAATTCCCTTGAACATCCAATTCAGACGTGTGTTAGTTGGTGAGAGATGGACCGCCTGGATGCACCTGGTTCGGAGATTGATAGAAATTCAACTCTTCGATCAGCCGGATTCAATACAATGGAAATTAACTACGAATGGGAGGTTTACGGTGAAATCTTTTTATATGGATCTCATTAACTCTGGCCCCTATCAAGGTCGCTGCACATTTGGAAAGTTAAGATTCCTTTGCGTATTAAAATCTTCATGTGGTTTGTTCACAAGCAAGTGATACTCACAAAGGATAACTTAATTAAGAGGCGATGGGTAGGCTCTTCGCCGTGCTGTTTTTGTGGTCATGACGAAACAATACAACACTTATTTCTTGAATGCCCACTTGCTAAGTTACTTTGGAGAATGATTCATATAGATTTTAATATTAATCCTCCAGTTGATATTGCATCTTTGTTTGGGACGTGGTTAGCTGGGGTTGATCAGGTTACTGCGGCTCGTATTCAGATTGGAATATGTGTGCTATTATGGGCTATATGGAACTGCATGAATGATATGATTTTTAACAGACAACACACTTTAACTTTTTTGCAGTCCTTACTCACTCATATGGACTCCAGGGAGCCTTTGGTTACTGGGTGCAACCAATAGGAGATGGTAGCTCGGGTTATCTTCAACAGGTTCGGATGGCGCTCACATAACAGGATAGGAGTCTAGAGAGCTTATCCTTTTTATCTTCATTGTTCCGGTTGACATGGTTCACATGTCTTTTTCCTTTTTTGATACTTTATTCTGCTCCATTTTGTGAGCTGTAAGACTTTTATGACGATTCTGGATTGTTAATAAGATGGCCGCATGCATCATCATGATGCTGAGGTCGGGGGCATGCCTCCATTTCCAAAAAAAACTGGCTATTTAGCGTCATGCATATGGTTGCTTTGGATCCAAACCAGAAGTATCTCTAGACCCGGGGATCTATTAGAGAACTACTAATTTCATTCAGTATGAGTGCTCTCACTCGATCGCGGTGTCTCATATTCTCTAGTGATGTTTCACATGCTCTGTTTGTTCTCGCCCCATTTCTAGACCTATGCCTCATTACCTTTTCATCAATGATCTATTTGATAGCAGTAGAAAAGTGTGTGTTGCCAACTTCATGAAAGACTGAGCAGTAATATATATGATTGCACACACACAATTAATTAACAATCGATCTGCTTGGTTGAATGTTGTGGAGCCCATGAAACCAGCTAGAAAATTGATTCCAATTATAGCTTGGCATGGAACGAAATGAAAGGTTGCTAGCTAGCTAAATTGAATGATTGACACTGTATTGTATTGTAATGTGGTGTCATTAGCACTTGTATAGGAGTGAAGAATATAAAACCACCACAATAATGACGTCATTAGCAAAAAATTAGCACACAAAAAATACCACGACACAAGCAGCAAGCAAAAAACACCGAACACAAAATTAAACTTTAATAAAAAAAAACATTGATCTGGGGTTGAACTAGCGTTTTGACGTGTCGAAACGTGGATGTGGAAAAGAAAAAATGCCACCATGGTAAGCACACTTGGTCTTGTTCCTCTTCCTCTCCCTTTCAAGCATTACATCAAGCACCTCATGTGTATTAGAGAGAAGCACCAGCCTCGCTCTGGCGCCCGACCGGGTCGCTCCCGCGATCCTCGCTGGCCGGTAAGTCGAGTCAGGCCGCCGCGTCCGCCCCTCCGTGCCCTTCTCCTTATCTCCCTCGAGCCCTCCTGCGTCGCATCCACACCGTCTATGAACAATGAGCCGCTACTTCCGTCTACTCGCCTCGGTTGCCACGCAACTCGGAGTCGGTAACAATCTGACCCAAACCGTTATTGCATCTTCATAGTGTTCTTGGTTGATCGTAGGCGATTTTTGTTGTTGTCTACTATGTTTCCCAATAGGGGCGTCCTGTGGCGTGGTGGCCATGGCCTCCTCTCTGTCGGCTAGTCCTACAACGGCTATCCTTGATGCGAGACGATGAGCCCCCTACCCGGAACTGGAGGGGCCTGATCTGAGGGCGCGCTCCATTGGCAATGGCTCAGGAGATAGCTGGCCATGCTTCCTTCGTCGGCAATGCCGTCTCCTGGACATGCGTGGTGCTCAAGAAGGTCCATTTGGGTCCATTTTACTCCGGCTGCTTGTGTGGGTCATGGCAGGCCGGCTTTGAGCTAGTTGGTGGGAAAAGGCCGGCTTTGAGCTAGTTGCAGGGAAAAGGCCGGCTTTGAGCTAGTTGGAGGGAAAGGACCAGGCGGTGTGTCCCTAGTGGTTTTCGTGCGAAGCACCATTCTACATGCAGTCGGTCCTCTTCGATCTGGCCATCGGCGACTTCCGGACTTATCATTCGAAGGAAAACAAGGCGCATATCATGCTCTTTGGACACCTTGACTGGATAGGGGTCGGTCGTGTGCAACCGCAACATCGGCATAACCAGGTTCACAGGGGTATCGCGAGCTATTTTTTTGTTGATACCTTGGTACATGTCTGTACCAAGATTTCCAAGGGATCAACACATGGGGAGAATGCCATGACATTATTGGAGGACCTACAAGTGGCGAATGCAGTGTCTTGGATGTGATGAAAACTTTGATTCACAGGCAGTTGTTCAGACTTGGCTTGTGGGATATGTACATTCCCATCTAGACCAGACACGAGTTCATGTGAGCCTGGTGGTACGTGACATGTGGTAGTGGCCTCAGCAAGTGGGGGTGTTAGCAATTGAGAACTTCTTTGTTGGTGGTGCTCCTCTGAGTACCGACTCTTGATTTCTGGGCGAAAACCCAGGGTCTGGCCATTATTGGATGTGCCTGGCAGTGGCCTTGTTGAAGGCATTATTTTGCGAAGACAGTCTTTCTCCAGGGTGAAAGTCTGAGATCTTTGATCGGACAATGACAATGCTTGTGCATTATTTCTTCGTTGAGGCATTTCTTTTAGAGAACCTCCTTTGCAGTTCATGTGCTATCTTTGGTGGTCGTTAGAGAGTTGCTACTGCGGGTGATTGATCACCATGGCAGGATCTTTTTCTCTTTTTGTTCTCTTTTTATTTTCTTTTTTAGTTGTGTGCATCCAGGATGTTTTTTGGCATCTCGTTGATGCAGAGACTGGGTGTAATTGGTATTTGCTTGATAATAATATATTCCCTTTAAAAAATAGAGGTCTCCGCAACATCCTCGACCATAGAACTACAGACACTATGGACACATGCACTTCGAGTTGCTCATCTACATCACCAGAGGCATGAGCAGAGTCGTTGACTCCCCTCAGAGGTAGACAACACAGGAGATAGGTCAGACATCGATGATTAATTGTCCCCAACAAGAGGGGAGAAACAACCATATAGCGCCCCCCTGTCATCTACGGAGCCAACAATAAACACATTAGGAGGACGCAACGTCGAGTTGATATGCAACACAGCCGGCACAATTGAGAGCTTGCTGAGAGCAGCCTTCACTCGCTCCAGAAAGCTTCCAGAGCATGCAAGCCAGGCTCGCAAGAACTCAGTCTGATCTGCCAGCGCAGACTACAACACCACATCTGATGGGGTTGCCGGTTTGGTGGTACCAGATGCTACTGATGCCCATGACCCACTATGAAGCGCAAGGAGGGGCGTGCGCTTCATCGGACCTTCACATGAAGTTGAAGCGTGATGATGCTCAATGTAAAGGCGGGACACGGACGGCACAGCAAGGCATGCCAACGAGATGAGTGGTCGCCAGGGATTGCGATACTGACGCGCATGATGGCCGTTCTCCAAACAATGAGAGCACCGAAGGGGATCTCTAAAAATGGCCGCACGGTGCCCAAGAGCGACACATCTACAACATCTACCACGAAGCCAGGTGGGAATGGTCCGGAAGCCATGGCCACCTTGTTAGGGCTAGTGGTGCTAGACAATGTGGATCGCACAATGGCAACACCTCCTAACATCCCCCGCACATCACAACCTTAGGTCTCGTACAAAGTTGAGCTGACAGAGCCGAGCATTTGGAAGTCGGTGGCAGCGAAAGCTGTGGGGGGCAAAGATCCGGTGGATCGTCGGCGAGAGCCCGCACGCTGCTAGATTTGCACTATTTAGGGGCCATCAACAAAAATGTTCAAATGATTCATTTCAATGTTCGAATGAATAATACCTTCTTAGTTTCCAAGAACAAGCTAATCTATACTTCTATTTCTGCACATACAACCCGTTTAAAAATCTTTACTCGTAACCAGATCTTCCAACTTGTGATCTGACAAGGGTCTAAAAATTACAAAAGTAGAAGATCATCTAAAAAATTTACTGACTGCATAGTACTATATTGTCTGCCGAATAACATCATAGGCAGAAACATGTCACCTCATCAACATAATTAACCTGAGATATGGATTCACAAGAAGGTGCCTACCAGCATGATCAAGGATGGAGCTGCTGATTGGGATTCTTAGGACACATATCTGAATCTTGATTCCTGAGCCAAGGGTAGTACTACTACATAAAAGTCTATCGAGGTGAACAAAGCAACTGTCACATCGATCTGGGGTGAACAAAAGCAACATGGGAAACAGAAAAAGTTTCCTTCAGTTGAAAGACAACAAACTCAAAATTATTTGGCTAGCCGAACCAGTCTCCAAGGATAGAGGCAGTACATACATAATCATTCAAGAATGCATATTGTTTAGCTACTTGTGACAAGCTTAGTCAAGCACTATAATTATTTTATAACCCATTTACTGTCTACAGAGAAAAAAGGTGAATGCTATATAATGTAAATTCTCTGTAACATAGAGCTGACCTGCAAAATATAAGGATATCAATAGTGATATAATCATTGTTTGTTGATTTTCAATGAAGCTTTTCCTTGCTTTGGAAGTCCATCTACTGCAGGTTCTTAAAATGTGCTCCACTAGTTGTTACCCTCAATCTATGGGTAAGAAAGATGAGTGGCTAGCTCAGTCTTTGCTTGTGACAAGCAAATTCTACGACTGGCGTGTATAGAAGCATGGAAGCTAATTCCGTTTATTTAGAGGGAAACCAAAGAGTGAAGGAGATAAGAAGCCACAGATGGACGACAAGCTGGACGCCCAAGTAGCACCACGTGGCCTTCTTCATGTTCGCAGTTGACATTGAAGGACATCCATGTCTTGTGGATGAGGGAAACCAGCTACACTGGAGCGGCAAATTATCAACCGCCGTTGCAAGGCAGAGCTCTATCTATAATGCTAGCCGTGTTCTCCATGTCCTCCGTCCCTTTGACCATGGTGGCCCGTTTCTTGGACTGATCCTGCAACCGCCTATGTTCATGTCTCCTTCCCGATGCCTCTTATTTCAGAAGTTTTTTTTTCGCCATTCTTTTGTTGGTTTTAGATTTTCCTTGTAGCTAGGTCACTGCATGTGAGACATCTCAACTATGTTGTTGATTTCTTGTTGGGGTAAGTGCTAGTGGAGCAACATGTATATATGCACAGAGATATTCGTACACAAGTTGTAGGCTCAAGCTACACCTAACTATGTGGGACAGGCCTGGCCCGAAAACCCGACAACCAAGCACGTCTTCACACCAGGTGTCTACCAAAGCCGCCTAGTCCCTAATTCACAAATATTCTAGATTAATATTTTATGAAAAAGATACATCTAAATAATCATTTGGAAACTGATTAATTCAATATGTTTAATTTTGAACAATGTATTCTTTAGACTATTCAGGATGGAACAAGATCCACCTTGGTCTTTTGATGTCAGTCTTATCAAATCATGGCCAGAAATTCAGTCTAGTCCATAGTATGATCAACTATAGTCCCGGTCAACGCCGATGGACATTTTCTTTTACTTACGTATTTCAACGTTCCAAGTTCATGATTTGCATTATTCAGCCGCATGTATGTGAGGCCATAAAGAAAGATGTTGAAAAGATTTGTGTCAGTCGTTTGAATGGATGATATGTGTTTATGTCGTGACAGACTGCGTCAGATTGGCAATGGCTCGGATAGCTGCTGGTGGTTTAGTGGGGGACCAACGACATGATGGCAACAACAAGCGACCAGTTGAAGAGGTGCTACAGTCAGGAGCAGAGACAGGACCCAGGCCCCAGGGCCCGGGCCCGGGGCGTGAGGCCCAACTCCTTTGTTGAGTATACTGTTACCTAATACGTGAGGCCCAAATCCAGGAGCAATGCTTGAAGGCGGCTGGGGGCACGCTGCCGGCCTGGCTTCGCCCTTGGCTGCAGTGGAGTGGGATGGTGATGTACGGCTTGCTTTGGAGCACCGGCACGAGATGAAGCTACTACAAAATACAACTCCTTTGTGAGTTTTGGCAGCTCTCACTCCGCCCAGTTTGCCTTCGACACCAAAATGCAAGATATGAATGGCAACTTGACGCAAAGGGTGTAGTTGTACAATGACGGCGGCGAGATTTCTATCTGCGCATGTAGCTACTGGGAACGTGAAAAAGTGGTGGCGACGAAACATGATTGACTCCTATTTGGTGGTGCTTTTTTAGTAGCCAGTCTCGAGCTCTAGGGTGAAAACATTAGGTCTGGCCCTTCTGGGTTATGCTTGCCAATGACAACATTTTTATCCCGTTACCTTATTGAAGGCATTGCTCGAATATGCTCGGACTTGTTCTTAGGGTGAAAACTTTAAATCTGACATATGGTGGTTTGATCTGGTGACGATGCTGCTTGAGGGTCCTGTCCTTCTTGAAGACGTTGCTATTGAGGAACATCGTTGTCTTTGCTCCGTCAAGGGATGGTTGGTGCGGATATGGTCGTTGTTTTAGTTTGTCGATCGCTATTCTGATCGCTTTGGTAAAAAACACTTCTCACTTTTGCTTAGTTTGGTCTTGTACAACTTTGCTCTTTTCTGGTGTGTTTTTTCTTTTGTGTGTGTGCGCCGGTGTTGGCTGTGTGCATCCTATTTATGCAGAGCCTGGGTGTGTATTCGTTGTGTTTATATCTGTTTGATGCTTTATACTCGGTCAATAAGATTCGCCCTTTGTCAAAATTATGT
This sequence comes from Aegilops speltoides, assembly GCA_021437245.1. Classification (NCBI taxonomy): domain Eukaryota; kingdom Viridiplantae; phylum Streptophyta; class Magnoliopsida; order Poales; family Poaceae; genus Aegilops; species Aegilops speltoides. The sequence goes on along the minus strand of CM038147.1, from coordinate 42,586,798 downwards.
GCTTAATTTGCACACACAACCTTAACTATATTTTCACATCTGTAGAGACCGTTTCAAAGCTTGTGCCCGTAACCAGATTAGGTTTTCAACTTGTGATCTGACAGGGGCAAAAGGATAACAATCACCGGAATAATTTACTGAATGCATATTACTATGTTGTCTGCTGAATAATATCATAAATAGAGACAGGTCATCTCATCGACTTACTTAGCCTAGAAATATGCATTCACAAGAAAGTGCCAACAAGCACTGTAAAGGACGAAGCTGGTGGTTGAGCACACGTCGGGCTGGGTCTCTTTGGCCGCATTTCTGAACCTTGAGTAGGTTAATTACGAGGCTTTATTGCGCTTCTCTCCTAGGCCATGGGTTAGTCCTCAGAACTACTCTCTCCGTCCTAAAATAAGTGTCTTAAGCTTAGTACAAATTTGTACTAGAGCTAGTACAAAGTTAAGACACTTATTTTGGGACGAAGGGAGTATTACAGAAAAGCCCTATCCGATGCGCGAAAAGCAAACGTTTCATCCATCCGCGAGGAACATAAACAACATGGAAAATTGTTTCATAAAGCTAGCCAAACCAATGTCAGATGCTTGGGAATTAGGAGCGTTGGGAGTTGATCGTAGGTTGTAGCTGTGCTCTACGGGAGGACGAGGCTTGAAACCTCGTCGCCCCGTGGCAGGGAAGAGGAGAGGCGCACAAGGCGCAGGGTAACCAAGTTGTGTTTTTTCTTGCTTGATTCGTTCCTCCACAGGGAGGCAATATAAATAGTCAAGTTACATGACGACTCCTACTAGAAATAGAAACAGACTCCTACTTGTTTTAGGAACAGTAGGGAAAACCTTCTTTGGGACAAAAAACCCTTCCGTTCCCAAACCTGATACTAATTGATATTAATTTGGACACCCCCTGTCCGCTGGCCTCCTCTCTCTGGTTGTACGTCTCCTATACGTACGCCCCCACATGACATCTCCCCCTCCATTCTGAAACAGCTCGTCCTCGAGCTGGAAGCTTGGATAGCGTTCTTTGAAGGCTGGAACATCCTCCCATGAAGCATCAGACGCCGGTTGGCCCTCCCAATGGATGAGAACTTGTTGCATACCCCTGAACAGTCGTGCACGCAGCGCCTTGGAAGGTGTTGGCTGAACACGGCCTTGGAAGATGGCTGGCAGCACCGGTGGAGCATCTGGAGGAGGGCCTTGGTATTTCTTCAGAACACCCACATGGAAAACATCATGGATGCGGGCGCGGGGTGGAAGCTCCAAACGGTAGGCAACGGAATCAATTTTGGCGAGGACTTTGTAGGGACCAAAGTACTTAGGTGCGAGCTTTCCCTTTGCAGCAGATCCAAGGAACGCTGCTGGACGGTGCTGCAAACGCAACCAAGCCCATTCGCCGACCTCAAACGAAAGTTCCCGATGCTTGCCATCATAGTAATGCTTGTAATGTTGCACAGCCTGAAGGAGACGGTCACGAACATCGATAAGGAATCGGCCCGATGCGCAATGTTGCGCTCGACAGCCTGATTACGCAGCTCACCCGGAGAGTATGCACGGAGGGAAGGCGGATCACGACCATACACCACACGAAACGGTGTATCCTTGAGAGCGGTGTGGTAAGATGTGTTGTAGCAGTACTCCGCCCATGGCAGCCACTGAAGCCACTGTCGGGGCCGGTCACCAGTGAGGCAGCGTAAGTACATAGCAATTACCCGATTAACGGCCTCCGATTGGCCATCAGATTGCGGGTGAAAAGCTGAGCTCATGTTTAGGCGAGAACCAGAAGCAGCAAAGAGAGCCTTCCAAAAGCCAGAGGTGAAAACAACATCTCGATCAGAAACGATGGAGGCTGGTACGCCATGCAGACGAACAATGTCAGCAAAGAAGGCTTTGGCCACCGTCTCAGCTGTGTATGGATGCGCTAACGGAATGAAATGTGCATATTTGGAAAAACGATCCACAACGGTAAGAATGGCACACTTGCCGCTCACTTTTGGTAATCCCTCGATGAAGTCCATGGCAATGTCCTCCCAAATCCGAGATGGTACTGTCAAGGGCTGAAGCAAGCCTGCTGGATGGAGCTGCTCAGTCTTGTTTACCGACAAACTAGGCAGTTGCGGATGTAGTCCTGAATAGCTGTCCGGGCCTGTGGTAGATGGAAGTCACGACGAAGACGGTGTAACGATTTCTGAATACCCTCATGGCCGGTATCATGGGATGCTGCGAGTATATCTGCCACAAGTGGTGAGGAAGGTGGCACATAGGCACGACGCTCAAAAGTGACAATGCCATCGATGAGTGCCCATGGGGGTCCCAGCTCGCCGTTCTCTAGTTGTTCACGGAATGCCATGAGAGCTGGGTCAGTGTGTGCAGCCCGACGAAGTTCCTCAAATAGATCAAAGGAAGGACCGCTTATGGCGCACACACGGGCATCAGAAGTGTCGCGCCGCGACAGTGCGTCAGCCACAATATTCTGCCGGCCAGGCTTGTACTCCACGGTAAAATCAAAGCCCAGGAGCTTGCCAACCCAATGATGTTGTGGGATAGTCGCGAGGCGCTGGTCCAGAAGGAACTTGAGGCTGTAGTGATCGGTTTTGACAACGAAGGCACGACCCCAGAGATATGGCCGCCAATGGCGCACAGCTTGTACGAGACCAATAAGCTCGCGCTCGTATACCAAATTGTCAGATGCTTGGGAATTAGGAGCGTTGGGAGTTGATCGTAGGTTGTAGCTGTGCTCTACGGGAGGACGAGGCTTGAAACCTCGTCGCCCCGTGGCAGGGAAGAGGAGAGGCGCACAAGGCGCAGGGTAACCAAGTTGTGTTTTTTCTTGCTTGATTCGTTCCTCCACAGGGAGGCAATATAAATAGTCAAGTTACATGACGACTCCTACTAGAAATAGAAACAGACTCCTACTTGTTTTAGGAAGTAGGGAAAACCTTCTTTGGGACAAAAAACCCTTCCGTTCCCAAACCTGATACTAATTGATATTAATTTGGACACCCCCTGTCCGCTGGCCTCCTCTCTCTGGTTGTACGTCTCCTATACGTACGCCCCCACATGGCATCCAAGCTGCAAGGAAGCAGCGGAGTCCTCAAGGGAAGGGAGGGATCGAGTCCTGCAGTTCAAGTTTTGCACCACAAAATGAATGGCCGTCAACGGCAAGCATGGCCGTTGATAAGGGATCATTGTCTGCAGATGAGTACAAACATGCATCCCGACTCTCATGAGTGATGAGCTCTTCTATCAACAAGCGGGGAAAAGGCCCCTCAAATATCACGATTGGGCCAAGATGGTGTGTGCGTGCATGCCACGAGCTGGTACATAAAGGCATAGTTTCCGCCCATCAGTCCACCACAACTTCACAAGTCCACAGACAACTCTGTTTCCAGCCACAGTTTTTTCTTCGTTTTTCTTACAGGATCGCGAACAACTACAGATCTCTTGACTTGTCTTCCACACACGGGCCAGGAGGCCGGACGATGAATCGACCACACACAAATGTAAAAAAAGAAAGAAGTAAAATATATCAGTCACTGGTAGAGCCGGTGATCCAACCAAAACAAGTTACTAACGCCAATTGGTCTCATGAAGACCAGGTCGGTGATTTCATGTCTACATGAGCAGCATATGAATATTAAAAACGTGAAAATACGCATCAGCTAGCTCCTACAGCTGCAAGTCAATTGCATGGGGAGGTGAACGGAAGCCCAGGACACAAGTTGCTGCGGTAGGGATCAGTCGGTCAGTGTCACGCGCGCCCCCGGACTCTACTCAGCAGGGCGGGGAAGGAGAAGCCTGCCCTTCACGGCCGAGCAGGAAACAGAGGCCCAACAAGTTCTTCGACGCAGCGACGTGGGAGCTGTGAGGAGTACTAGAGCTAGAGAGGGACCCTCAGTTCAATTACAGAAATTTGGCTGTAATCTTCCCCAATCGCCTCTGTCTCGAATACTTCATCTTCCTTCTTCCCCCTACCTCCAGACTCCGTCCTCGCCACCTCAAATCCCTGTATCTGGTACTGGATATGTTGAAATCGAGTAGAGGAACGTGAAAGCCAGATTCGGGCGTGCCTCGTGCCCATATCAACGATCAGGTTCGAGGGCCGAGTGGATAACTGGAGGTGCTGTGAGGTTCGGATCGAACGGCCCACGACCCCAAATTATCAAGAAGAGCTTTGGCTCCCCCTGCTCTTGTACTTTAAGATTCCCGACACTTCCTATTCCCTAACGTGTTTCCATAAATAATCTTTTCTTCTTCTTTGGGTGTCTTCAGCTCATCCGATGCTTCTTTTTTTACTCATGGGTGGCCTGTTTTACGGCACCGGGACGGAGTGCTGCCAGAGTCCTACAATACATATATGGGTCGGATGAAGCCGTAGCATACACACACACACACATGCACACCCACAATGGTATGCCTGGCAGCAGGTTGTTGGGTCTGTACTATCTTACATTGATTTATCATATAGCCGAGTGATTAGTACCACGTCGTATTGTATCGGTTGCAATGCATTCCCATTTTATGGCTTCATACACATATAGCTGGACTGTCAGGCAGCTACGTGCTCCACTTACTAGACACTACTATGTGTGACATGCTATCTTGACAATTTACAGTGTCGGGTATTACATTCAACATTGTTTTTTAAACATTTTGTGTGGAGAAACAACCATATAGCCCTGCCCCCCTACCTTATACGGAGCCAGCACTAGATACATCAGGAGGAAGCGGCTTCGGATTGATCTGCAACACTGCCGGCATGGTTGAGAGCTTTCTCAGAGCAGCCTTCACTTCCTCCAGAAGGCTTCCAACACGCGCAAGCCAGGCTTGCAACAACTCGGTCTGATTTGCCAGAGCGGGGTTGCCGAGCCAGTGGTACTAGAGACAACTGATGCCCAAGACCCACTGTGAAGCACCTCAGAGGGGAGAATGCACTTCATCAAACCCTCACATGAAGTTGAAGCTTGACAATGCTCGATGTCGAGGCGGGACATAGACGGCACGACAAAGCATGCCAAAGAATGAGTGGTCGCCAGGGATTGCAGCACTCATGCGCATGATGGCCATTCTCCAAACAACGAGAGGATCTAAGGGGATCCCTACAAACTGCCGCACGGTGCCCAGGAGCGAGGCATCTACAGCATCTACCACGAAGCCAATTGGGGATGGTCCGGGAGCCATTGTCACTGTGTCGGGACTGGTGATGTCGGACGATGTGAACCGCGCAACGGCAACACCTCCTGCCATCCCCTGCCACGTCACGACCTTAGGCCCCATACACGGTGGAGCTGATGGAGCCAAGCATTTGGATGCCGGCGGCACCGAAAGCTGAGGGCCGGAGATCCGACGAAAAAGGTGAATGCTATATATAATGTAAATTTCGCTGTAACATAAAGCTGACCTACAAAATAAAAGGATATGAATTGTGATATAATAATTGTTTGCTGATTTTCGTTTGAGGTTTTCCTTGCTTTGGAAGTCCATGTACTGCAGGTTCTTAAATATTTTTCACTAGTTGTTACCCTCAATGCGTTGCTAGGAAAGATGCGTGACTAGTCCAGTCTTTGGTTGTGCAAGCAATTCCTACCAGTGCCACGTAGAAGCCTAGAAGTTGATTCAGTTTAATTAGAGAGAAGCCAAAGAGGGAGGGACATAGGATGCCACATATAGACAACAAACTGCACGTCCAAGCAGCAACGTGTGGCCTTCTTCATGTTTGAGATTGACGTCGAAAGATATCCATGTCTTGTGGACGAGGGAAACAAGTTACACTGGAGTTCTGTCGACAATGCCAACTGTGTCCTCCACATCCCCCGTCCATCGGGCGACCATAGCCCTTTATTCGACTGATCCTGAGCAGTCTGCTGTTGATGTCTCCTTCCCAATGTCTCTTATTCGACTGATCAAGATTTGCAGTATTCAGCTGCATGTATGTGAGGTTATGCATAAATAAAAAATGTTGATAATTTCAATCATTTGAATCGATCGTATGTACTCCATTGTATGTACTCACTTTGCATGCGCAATCCTAACTCTATATTCGCATCTACACAGACCCTGTTTGAAAGCATGTGCCCGTAACCAGATTTGGGATTCAACATGTGATCTCTTACCGAGCTAGAGAATGGCAAAAGTAGAAGATCATCTTAATAATTTACTGAACGCATATTACTATATTGGTTGCTGAATAATATCATAAGTACAGACAAATCATCCCATCAACGTACTTAACCTAGAGATGTGGATTCACACGAAGATGCCTACCTCAGAGCACACGCGGAAATGGTGGCGGAGGGGTGAGGAGCGGGAACGGCCGCGCGGAAATGTCCCTCCCGCCAAATCTCGCTGCGGATAGGGGCCGAGCTCGGGTCTGCGTCCCCCCCCATGAATCTAAAGGTTGGGGGAGATCTTTTGCCGCGCCCTAAAAAAAATTACGGGTCGAACGCGTTTGCGGTGTCTGGTCGGGCAGGATTTTCCACGCTGACTCGTATTTTAGCGGTTATTATGCGGGTCGCGTCTATATATTGGGTCTGCTAGAGATGCTCTAAAGCTTTTCATTATGTCCTTATTGGTTTGTCCATTTCAGAATTTTAGGCCATTTAGAGCTAGCTAGCTCCGCTCAACAGTCTTGCAGGCTGCTTGATAGATGGATCGTACAACAATCATGGGTTGAAATTTTTCTTCGAACAATATTTAGTGGTGAAGTGGAGGTTTTCTTTTTGCGAATGAAGTGGAGCTAACTTTATATCACACTAGTTGATTCCCCGCACGTTGTTGCGGTGAATTTTGGTTATGAATTTGGTTAAAATAAAGAACAACATATAACTATATAGTATTAAAATGGATAGCTCATGGTGGTGGATGGCAACGGGAATAATAAATCAAGAACCTATAGATCCCCTTAATGGAAAATAAATGGCATTCATAATGCCCGTTGTCGCGGAGTTCAACTGCAACCACCAATATACTATACAAAAAAATGCCAAAATGTTTATACTGCTAAGAAATAAATTGTACTGCGGGAAATTCAAGCTAAGAAAATCAACCCGAAACAATATAAACTTGTAAGATAACTAAGATACCTTGTTAGGTGAGAAACACACACCTACATAAGGCTCCCGCCAGTTGATTATTTCAATGATTGTTAGTTTGCTCCTTGGATGTTGCCTACACAATCTTTCCTTTTCCAGTTGATTATTTCAATGATTGTTAGTTTGCTCCTTGGACATTCTGTATGTCACCATGACACAGATACATGTTTCATCTTCTTTACCTCACCTATAAATAATTTCTTATGAGAAATTAGCAGCATGGGAATAAAAATCAGAAACTACTATGATATTTAGATATGAATTGAACATGGCATTCAATAATTTGTTCATATTGTCGTATGTATTTTAATGACATTGATTATCATTGATATATATGAATCCACTGAATCATGATCATCTGTTTGTTTAGTTTTTACTTATCATTGTTAATTTGATAGTTGTATGTAAGATTCAATGTAATATGACTTGGCTCTGCCAATCTTGGAATGATTCAATTGTCTAATGTTGTGCTATTCTTGGTCTTCATCTTGTTATTGTGTCTTCAGTCATTGATTTCAACTGATGTATATTGAGAACGTTCCTTATCTGTTCCACTATTTGACATCTTATTGTTGTGTCATATCTGTTCCACTTAATGTGCTAGCTAGCATCTAGAATGACTCGGTTCCAAAGGACTTGTTCTTAGCTCTTGTTGTATGACAATCTTGTCTCAAGTGATCTTGTGCTTCTACTTGATACTCTATGTGAATACTGATTTCTACATGTAGCTTGTTTGAAATTGTAATTCTGAGTTCGCATATGTGTCTGTAAGTCTGCACTTATTGCATCCTCGTTTCTATGCTATACATATTGCGTGCATAAGACATCATTCTACGAATCGTTCCCATAACTTTGTTGTGCTTGATAGTCATGCTTTGTTATGCCTGTATGCCTCTGAATTACTCAAATATCAACTGAGTTTCTTCTGAGTATTGGTGCTTGAGATCTCTACAATTCCGTCTGGTGTCTAAGATGTCTGAATATTGAGTTCCTGCGATCAAATTGATCCATGGCTCTACTCATTCTGTATTCATCATTGTCCGACAATGTGACTATCATGCTGCATCATCATCAGCATACAATTGCGTTCGCTATTGGTTCGGATTGCATGGTTGTCGCTATGATCAAATACGACTCATCAATAGTGCTAATGACTTGGTAATTAGTGCAGTCAGGTACTAACGATTTACGTCAGGTCAAGCATCGTATAGGTCTATTGTGACCATAGTGTGATTATTCGACTCTCAGTGAACATCGACTATGATTCTGCTATGGATCATGCCATTTTTGAATTTTTGAACAATTTTCAAAAATGGGAACATGTTTACCTTTCAGAACAATTTTAGAAATTGTGATTTTTAACGTGAACATTATTTGAATTTATGAGTATTCCTCTAAAGCAAGAATATTCAAATTTGGAGCTTTTTTAAATGTAAATTTTTAAGAATCTGTAACAATTTTGGAAAATACATTTAAAAAAATTTGGGAACATTACTTTTAATTTAAAAATTTCAGTGTCCTTTTCCAGCTAGCTCACGTGCCAATACATCCATCTTCGTCTCGGCATAATAGATCCATACTTCATACATCTTATTACTACATGTAGTTCCACACACGTTTATAAATTTATGCGACCGTATGTAAACAGTAATACGGGGTTATTTAAAATATTTTTATGTTTAATTCGTGAACATTTCACCACAATAAGATTTTTTTCGAATTTGGAACATTTTTAATGTTTTTCTGAAATATCTAACAATTTTGTAAAACAGAAACATTTTTCCGTTTTCAACAAATTTCAGAATGAATTTTTTAATATCTGAACATTTTAAAACGGGAATAAAATTTTGGAATTCTGAACATTCTTCAAAATTTTGAACGAAATTGAAATTCTAAACATTTCATAATAAAATATTTGATCAAAAAAGTAAAAATAAAATAAAAAATGAAAAGGGAAAAAAGAAAGAGGAAATAAAAAGAGAAAGGAACATAAAATGTTAAATATAAAATGAATACAAAAATATGAAAACGGGCCGGTCTAGTCCAGGGCTATCTGTGCGAACCTCTGACTATCTGTCGCCGCGTGCGTCAAATAGGTGTTTCCCAGCTGCGTGGGCAGGGAAATAAGTGGGCTGGCTTTACTGGGCTTTAGTGCGTGGCCCATGTACGAAATTCTGTATAAACTGCATTTCTTTTCCAGCACATGGATGCACAAAAAATTAGTACCACCTCAGATAGTAAAAAATCTATTCACTGGTGAACGGATGAAAATTTTGGAGAAACGCACCTTGCTTTATTAGTAGGGGTAGAGGTATAGATATAGATATAGATATAGATTCACACATGCATACTCCGACATAAGATAGATTCACTCGATCGAACAAAATAACTGACACCATCTCCTTATAGAAACTTCTTTGTGTCTGGTAGATGGCCTTAATATCTTTGATTGAGCAGAATAGGAACCCCTTGCAACGATTCCACAAGGCTGATTGTCCGCAACGTCACCATCTGATTCTTAAGTACAAAACAGAACAGGGTTATTTTAGACAACAGGTAACAGCTTGCAGTCAATGAATTAATTGCTTACTGAACAATCCTAAGTAGGAGGAAGGAAGGAGAGGAAGTAGGAGCACGTACCATGGCCTTTTTCTTGCCAATGGTGACGGTTGGTCTTCGCCTGCGCCTCTCGGCTGGATACAGATGACAGATAGCACCATGAAGGACCCTCTGCACCTGCATCCACATGCTTTAGGTGGAACAGCTAGCCGTCGGTGGCGTGAACCATGGAGGAATGCGTGCAGGTCCATCTTTCTTCAAGCGCGTCACCGACACTGGGGAAGAAGAAGATGCAGCTCCCAAAGCAGCACGGTGGTGGCGCTGATGGTTGCAGATTTCTCCCGTCCAGCCCACATGGTATAGGAAGGAGATGAATCACGTTGGGGGCTTCAACTCTGGTTAACGAAGGCATAATAGCAGAGGGATCCAGATTCATATTCGCCGATCGGGCTTCAGCGACAGCGCATAGGTGCCGGCGAGGAGCCGAGGACTCCAGTTCGTTTTGCCACCTAGAGTTGGGAAATAAAATCCATCACCGGCTCGCTTGCCGCCACCCGTTCAGGTGAGTTTGTGGTGGGGAGATCGGGAGAAGTGGAAGGTGCATCAATTGCGAAGTTGAACCGAGCGACGGACGATTTATTCTTGAGGCTGAGAGAGAACGCACAAGGTGGTTGGCTCAATCAGGATTCGAGCGTGAGGTGTCCTGTGAACCGGTAACTGATCGCTGAGTTGGTCGTCCTCTAGGCTGGTGAAATGTTGGATGGTCCCACTTGTAAGTCAGTAGTGAAAAGATGACGGGGCTGACTTGCTGACGTGGATAGGCTGCATGTCAAGAGAAATAACATAGTGGGGATGAACTATTTAGGCATTATAGATATGCACACAAAATCATATTCGTGGGAGCCGTGGAAAATAAAACAAAATTGATGCTATGAAAATAATACTTTATATTATTATTATTATTATTATTATTATTATTATTATTATTATTATTATTATTGCCATGACTTCTACAAATGTAATTCCATAATGAAACTTTGCGAGCACTTCAAACATTCGTTGACGTTAGCCAAAAAAATAGAACCTTTTGAATTTTTTTCTTCTATTTTACCGCTTATACCAAAAACATTTGAGGTCGAGCTGAGAGAAAGGTACTTTATCATGTTGCGCCGCGATGGTGCGTGCCATGAGCTGGTACATAAAAGCAGAGTATCCTCACGGTGTATGCCCACAAGCCGGCCACAACTTCATAGCAACTCTCCGTTTTGAAAAAAAAAACTCCACAGCAACTCTCCGTTTCGAAAGAAAAAAAACTCCACAGCAACTCTGTTTTCAGCTACAGTTCTTCCATTTCTTTCTTTCACCGCGATCACCGACAGCTACAGATCTCTCCACTCCACACGGGCCACGAGGCTGAATGATGAACCGACCACACGGAAGGAAAACTGGAAGAAGAAGAAAGTGTCCATGGATCTGGTACCGTCTCCTGTGACTGTGAGCTCTGAATCTTGAATCTGAAGCAGGTCGGCAGGGTTACTTACTGCTGCGAGTGAGAGAGACCATGGATGGATGATGGATCTTTGAGCTCTGAATCTGAAGCAAGTCGGCAGTGCTCACCATTTTGTTTACTGTCAGCCGCTGGTGGATCCTGTCGGTGAGCCGACGAGGTCACCGGCGCTAATTAATCTTCAAAACCTCGCCCGCGATCTTAAGTCTGCATGAGTAGTATATAATTTACGTACAAAAGTTCAAGTACGCGTAAAGCTAGCTAGCTCCCCGCGGTGTCAACGCATGGGGGATCGATCACGCGGAGGTGAACGGAGGCCCGGCCGTCGGTCAGGTTCAGGCATGCCTCGTGCCAGGATCCACGGCCAGGTCAAAGATCCATAGATTTGTACGTAGTATACTGCACTAGTGCAGTACTAGTAGCACTTAGATCGATGCTTCAAGTTACTACGATTGCCCGAGTGCAACGTCGGTCCGTCGTCCGTCGTGCTTGAGAGGAGATGGGATCTCGATCCAACTTTAGTTCCTGCAGAGAGGGACCTTGTGCATAAATAATGCATCCATAGCTTTGATTCCTTTTTTTTTAATTATGTCTACTAATAAGCTGACTCAAGAGTGGTTCCAGTGAGAAATGCATTTTGGTTGTATTTTTTTTATTTCCGGTGTTCTTTGTACTGTCATACTTGAAGATAATAAATAGTTTGAAAGTTTTCTCGCAAAAAAAAATGAGAAGTGCATTCTTCACTGTTTCACTTTCACCCAAGTTGTAATTTTAAAAGCAGAAATTGCACTTTCGGAAATTGACTTTAATGTAGAAAACTATCATGATGGGAATGGGCCGGTTTGACCCATCGGGTTGTTGGCCTCGAGGCTGGGTCGACCCATTCCCGTCCTTAGAAAAATGAGAACCCCCCCCCCCCCCAAAAAAAAAGAAATTTAATAAGCCCCCCTCAAGTAAATGTCGTGAAATTTGTAGGAAAATGTAGAATGGTGCAACAACATCTCATGGGTTAGCATCAAATGGGAGGGGGTTAGATGTAAATGTAAGGATTGGTCTAGTGGCCCACAGAATGTACCCAAAAAGAGAGGTCGGCGGCGATGGCAACACTCAAAATCAACAGACCCGTCGACAACAACTACTGAAACACAGGAAGGAGAGCTATACAATGACACCAAGAAATGCCACGTGGCGACCATCCAACCGTCGGATGAGGACGTCGAATGGCACACTAGGATTCTTTGCCGATCACCGCTCAGCTAGCTCAACCCATGCCTAGTTCAATCGAATGGCACACTCGGATTCTTTGCCGATCGCCACTCGGCTAGCTCAACCCACGCCTAGTTCAAAGCTCTAGCATCATCGAATTCCATTTTTACCTTCCCCGAGCAAAAAAATACTCGTAATTCTTTTCACCTCAACATCATGACAATGAAATTCAGCAGCACTTGACATTTCAAAGTTGGGCCAATAAATACTTCTGGAAATAAAAATAGTACAAGTGTCAATTTCTATAGAGTGTCCAAAATTTTCCAATTTTTTTCCAGGCAAGACAAGCTGACCCAGACCCAAGTCTCCGGGCCCTACAAGTACTCCTGGGCCCATCTCTTCCTTCCTCCACCAAATCGCCGTCCCCTTCCCCCAAATCACATCCCACTCTCAGATCTCGGAAGAAAAGAATGGCCGACTCCTCCGCGCCGCACTCCAAAGGCGGCGCCGTCGCCGTCGCCGCCGCCGAGGAGGAGAACCCCTCCGTGCCCCGCTCCCTGGCGCCGCCGAGGAAGGTGGCGCTGGTGGTGGTCACATTCTTTCTTTGCCGATCTCCCCTAGAAATTGTTGATAAGAAACAACACTAGCTAGGTTGGGCCATAGACCCATTGTCATATAGAGGCCAGACGGAAATTAAGGAAAGGAGTAACGTGGTGAGGAGGCAAATCACCGGTATCCCTTTGGTAGAAAAAGGCCTTTAGTCGCGGTTCAGAAGGCCTTTAGTCCCGGCTGTGCAACCGCGACTAACTATGCGCGACTAAAGACCCCCCTTTAGTCGCGCCTCTTACGAACCGCGACTAAAGGCTTTAGTCCCGGTTCTCGTGGCTAACCGGGACTAAAGGCCTCCTCCATGAGTTTAAATTTTTTACTAATTTTTTTTTGAATTTTTTCATTTTTTTATTTTCAAATTTCTGAATTATTTTAACCTCTAATCTCTAATCACCACCCTCATCACTGCTCAATTTATCCTCTAATCTCTAATCACCCTCATAATTCCAAATCATCTAACTTCCCGAACGGTCACCCATCCTCCCACTCCCCACTGAGCACGCTTAACTTCCGGGTTCTATTCTCCTCGCTTCCAAGTCTGCACTTGTTGTTTTCCGACAATAGTAGGATGTCAATTCTATTAACCCTCGGTATTTAGCTTGAGCATGAAGTGACACATTTCACTGTTTGAGTTTGAAACTATTGTTTTAAAAACAATAATTATTTAGTAACACTAATATTTCGGAATAATTAGTTTGACCATTTTTGACCACAGTTTGACCAGATTTGACCAAAATTTAAAAAACTGAAATAATTATTTAGTAACACTAATATTCTAGAATAATTAGTTTGACCATTGTTTGACCACAGTTTGACCACAATTTGAAATTTTTGAATTTTTTGCCTCTCCGAACTTAAAAGCCCCGTATTTTTTTTTTCTGTTAGGTTTTGGGGATTCTAAAATGTTTAACGGGTTCCCCGGTTAAATTCGGATGTAACTTTTCGAGTAGATCATTTTTCATATAAAAAACTTTTTCATCCGAGTTCGTATGCAAAAGTTATGCCAATTTTAAGAATTTCGAGAGAGATTTTGCAAATAAAGTCGAAATTCATATTTGTTAATTTTCCCAACAACTAGACCACATATCACATGGAAAACTCATTTTATTTTATTTTTTGACATTTCCATAATTTTCTTTTGTTTTTCTAAAACTGAAAAGGCGATCGGGGGTAGAGTTTGAAAATGAGGCCTCAAATCCCTTTAGTCGCGGTTGGCGCACCAACCGGGACTAAAGTCTAATTTTAGTCGCGGTTGGTCTCGCCAACCGCGACTAAAGGTTCGAACCGATAATCGCGGTTGGCGGACCAACCGACTAAAGGTCTAACTTTAATCCCGGTTGGCTCGCCAACCGCGATCTAAAACCTTGGGCCAGCTCGAGACCTTTAGTCCCGGTTGGCCAGGCCAACCGGGACTAAAGCCCCTCCCGTCCGCCAGCTGTCAACCGAGCGCGCTGGGCCCAAATAGTTGGTCGCGGTTCACCTCCAGAACCGCGACTAAAGGTCCCATTAGTCGCGGTTCCTACAGCTTCGCGACTTATGGGGCTGGACGGAAAGCCTGTTTTTCCACCAGTGTCCAATGCCAATGATGCTCAGGGGAGAAGATGATGTTTCTTTTAGTGTCCGTGACTTCCAACCAAAGTGGTTTGTCTGATTGATAACATGCGTTTGTTCATGAAATATATTATTACAATCGTTGGTAAAATTATGCATGCATAGCTTTTAGTACTACGAACAGGAAATTTATATGTGATAATCATTATTCTCTTTACCCTGGTTTTGGAAGAAGGCTGAAAGAATTACATAAATACTTTTCAAAATGTTAATTTCCAAATGGCAGGAAACATTTGATCTCACACAACACAAGATCATACATGTGATTTGTGTTGGTCCCCTATGTCAGCATCCTAGCTGACTAAACCATCGTTTTTGATCTCCTACACTATGAACAACTACCTATTTGTACCGCCAGTCCCAACGCGTTATCCCGAGCTATGGTGTACTCCTCCCCTTGACCCGTGTTCCTGGTCCCAGCCGTCCAATCCGAGGAAAAGGCAATGAGGGCCGAGGCCATTATTTGCTTGGAGGTCCTGAACGGCGCTCCTCTCCCACCCCCGCCGTCGGAGAGCTTCTGCATGCATCTCAAACATGTAGAGGTGAACGGGATAACACATGAAATAACTATAAGGATGAACCGCGAGTAACCATACTATTATCACAAAGGTATATGAGTAACAAATATATAATTAATAGATCATAAAGTAATAACCATTATTTTTCTCATGGGCATAAAATAACAAATGGTAGAGCACCACACTTGACCAATGAACTTAAATTCTACGAGTGATAAAGCATCACGCATATTGAACCTCGTCTGCGGCCCCTTCTCCTCTTGTGCAACTAGTTGTGCATTTTTTCACATTATTGAGAAAACACTTGAAATCACCCCACGCGACGGATGTCTTGCATGCATTGACCACCTTCGCGGCCGTCGGATGTGATTTTGATCGGACTGCTTTATCAGGAGCAACCTCCACCCAAAGGCCACTTTTTGCAACTCGGTTCAGCTCGACCGCAAAAATGGTTTGTTGTAGACCGACCAGCGCGAGGGAAGACGGCATCAGCTGTATCTCGCCATGTTTTAGAAGAAGAAAAAAAGAGTTCGGGATGATTGCAACAAAGCTCCTGTTCAAGAGATTTGGCACTGCCCTGCCATCGTTAATGTTTGATTAGCCCGAATGTTTGGGTCGGGTTTGCCAGCGCTCCGGCTTGGTAGCAATTTTCTGGCCGGGCACTAACCGGGCAGGCCGCTCGGACATTTGGGGCGGGTATGGAGACTTTGGTTATAGATGATCTAACGATTGGTCCGAGTCTGTGTAGGGCACATTATAGATCGAGGAGGTGATTCAATCTCTACTATCTAAAAGAAACGTAGTGTTCCCTCTCCCCTCTTACGTCTTTTCCTTTCGTCCGACTCTCCCTCCTCGCGTCATTCCTCCCATCCCAAATCATCGTTCCACCTTCCCAAAATCGTGGGTAATCAACCTCTCTTTGGTCCGTCTCCAGCTTTTACCAATTTATTTCCCATCATCAACCCATTCATCGGCACGCTCCCTCTCATCTGCTCCTTAATCGCCGTTTTAATTGTCGGTTCCCTTCTCGAAATCCTCACCGAAATCCCTCACGGGACATCGCCCCGCCGACTCCATCTGCTTCCATCTTCTGGCTGCTTCGTCTCCCCTCTGCCAAACCCCGGCCTCACTGCGGATAGAGGTCCAAATGGAGTTGCGCCAGTTCCGTCGCTTCGTCGACAAGAAGATGGTGCTCGACGCCTCCGAGATCGACCGCCTCAGTGCCGCCGCGTTCGCCGCGTGCGGTACCTCGCCCGCATCCGCTCCAGGCTCCACGTCTACCAATAGGCATGCCTCCGCCTCGGCATCTGGCTCGCTGACAGGGATGAAGGCGAGGAGCAGGATCATGAGGATGATGATTACTACCCGGAGTTCCGATGCTAAAACGGGGAGTACTATGAGACGGGCAGGAGGGCAGCGAGGAGGATTTCGTGGGTGAGGTTCTGAGTGCCGATCTGCCTCCTCTAGAACGAACAAGATAGGGATGCAGATGAATAGTTCCCAGGTTCCTACTTGTATGCAGTTGAGGCATTGCTATGCTTGGCTGGGCAAGAAACAATTGGATTTGGTGCTGAGGTGTTACATCAGGAGTCTGTGGAAAAACGCAAATGAGACATTGCTGGACTTGTCAGGACTTTCTCCAAGGTCGTGTGTTTTTAAGGTATGGTGATCTTTTGTGCTCATAGGTTCAAGCATTAGAAAATTTATGAAACAGAAGCATTGGTGGTTCATTAAATTTTTTATATGGGGCATTTGTGCAGATTCGTTGATCTTGCAAGATGCAAATACAAAAATAATCTATCATATATCTTGCATAGGTTTTGTCATGGAAGTTTGGAATGATTGTTGTTGAATGTTGCTTCGGGTCAGACTTACTGATTCACGCTGTGGCGTGTTTAGAGTTTCACGTACTGACCTTCTATATCTACTGGTTAGTTAATTAATTGTTCAGACAGATTCTGCTACATGTAGCTATGAGAGGACTTGAGGATGGATTCCGGTATGAATGTGACACAGGCATGTATATCTATGAGAGAACAGCGAGAGGTACGTATATGGTCCTCCCCGAATATGAAGCATGCTATTGGAGGGATGGTTACGATTGGATGGGTCATACAGATAATACCATCTTCTTCTATCTTTTCTAGCCTTCAATGCAGCCATTCTATGGTTGTAGAGCTCTTAAATTTTTTTGTGTAGCCAAGAAGTTGAGCACCACACATACAAAGGCAGTAAGTGAAGGTACCTCCCTAAATTTTTGTTGTCTATGCCAGTATATTGATCATAATTTTACCTCTATATACATCATTGCGTGTGTAGATTGTATTTTGTGTTCTTTCATCGGGGGTTCCCAATGCGCCATTGACAGTGAACTGGGGAGATAGATAATAGGTGACTGGCAGAGAAAAAGAGTGATTTAGTGATTTAGTGGATCTCCCTCATTGACACCTCCAATGGCCTATCGCTTGCTCACGTCCAACAGTTTGCTGACCTCTGGGAGAAGATATCTATGATCGCTCTGAATGATGACATAGAAGACTCCATCACCTGGAAGTTCACCAAGGATGGGATGTACTCTGCTTCGTCTGCTTACAAGGCACAATTTGAGGGTCACACATCGTCCGATCTCGTTCACTCTGTGTGGAGGGTTTGGGCCACCCCTCGGTGCAAGTTCTTTGCTTGGTTAATCCTTCAAAACAGGATTTGGACATCGGATCGTCTCATACGTCGCGGATGGCCAAACTGTGGCCTCTGCCCACTTTGTAAACAATGCCAGGAGTCAGCGGCCCACCTCCTCTTCCAATGCCGCTTCACCACCCGCATTTGGAATAATATTCTTACGTGGCTTGGCATGCACCACATTTCTACGACGATATGGCAGACGAGGACTTCGGTGAAAGACTGGTGGAACGACAACCTTCAAATTCGCCTTGGCTCCCCTAAGGCGCTAGCCTCCTTGATGATGCTTATCTCATGGGAGATTTGGACAGAACGTAACGCTAGGGTCTTTCGAAACACAACCATTCCTTCCATGGTCCTAATCTGTAAGATCAAAGAGGAGGTGTCTCTTTGGGCTGTGGCGGGTGCAAAGCACATGAGTGATGTAATGCCGCGAGAGTAGACCTTTTATTTTGCCGCTTTGCGGCCCTTGTTCGATAACTCCTTTCTTAATCAATGAAATGGCAAATCTTTTGCCTTGTTTCAAAAAATCCTAAAAAAATGCCGCTTGATAATGCATGCAGATTCTAAAGGTGCATGCTCATAGATTTTGTGTGGAACAACTAGAATATGTTGCCATTCATTGCAACACATGGACAATTTCTGATAGGTATTAAAAACAACAAGTAACATGAAAGAGTTTTCTTATTGTAGCTTTGGTTAATGGTTTCTTGCATATATAACTGGGGCACCGCAATCCTGCTGTGCCCAATGTGCAATTGACAGTGCAGTGGTGAGACGGATAATAGGTGGCTGGACGAGAAAAAAAAAGAGTGATTTAATGGTATTAAAAAGTCTACTACATCGTCCTAAAAAATGTTGCTTCATAATGCATGTAGATTCTAAAGGTAAATACTAACACAATTTGTGTGGAACCACTAGAATATGTTGTTATCCGTTGCGACACACGGGCAGTTACCACTATAACTTTTATGTCATTTAGGGCTTTCTCAATGCCGTATCACCCGGAGTTGTCTCATGTCTTTGAATATACTGATTTCACAAGGTAATAAAATTTAAGAAATTATACTTATCATACTTAGAATGAAAAGTTAAATCATGCATGTTTTCATGAATTAAGTTCAAAATCATGTTGTCGATTTCTTCAATTTCTAAGTTGCAAGATTTTTTTTCAATTATTGGGGAAGTATTTAGTTGTGCTCGATTTTCGTATTTCATGCGCCTTTGGTCATCATGGTAATATATATTTTGTCGCAATGTATATAAATTCAACTATGATATCAAATATTCATTTATTGATCGATACAATCATTAAATTGTGATTATCTTATTCTTGTTGCCCGTAGCAACGCACGGGCATTGTCCTAGTCAAGCATAAAAATAAGAAGAACATATCTGCAAAAAATAATAATATCAATGATATGCATGAATTAGATATGCAATATTTTTGGCGCATCAAACAAAACCGTTTATTTAAGTACTAGGAATAGAACCAGGCACGTATTTAGGCGAACGACTGCGATTAGGTTAAGTGGGACCATCGATCCATGTGACGGGAAGAATGACCAATGGACGATGAGCGATCCGTGGGACTAGCTATTGGGATGGATGGCTGAGATCGGCGAGGGGGCTATCGATCCATGGGAATACAAGGAACGACGAGAGCCCAAAAGTCAGTCTAGAGTTATTAGAATCAAAAGGAAACCAAAATTAAGAGAGCGAGAGAGAAACAAAACGGATGGATTCCGTTCCGTCGTCTCGTTTCCTTCCTTCCTTCCCCACCCCACCCAACCCTCGCGGCCGGCGATTCCGCTCCGCCATTGCCGCCGCCCCCACGCACCGCCGGCCTCCTCTCCTCCTCTCCCCCTCTCCCCCACCGCCTCCGCCTCCATCTCCACCCACCTCTTCGCCGCCGCCGCCCCCTCCTTCCCTGTTAGGGGTTAGGGTTGTTAGGTTTGCCGTTGGAGCGGAGAAGAGATCTGCCGGCGAGGCCATGGACGCGCCGATCGGGTCGTCGCGGAGGATCCCGACGACGCCTGCGCCTCTTCATCAACCAGCACCAAGAGATCGTCGTCAAGGCCACCTCGCCGGTGCACCGCCCCTTCACCTTCCAGATTCGACGCCGACGGATCCGCAAGCGTCCGTGGCTCATCTATTCACCCGCGAGCGCGCAGGATCTATACGGCCCAACGGAGGCGGCGGCAGCGGCGAACCCTAGCCGTAGCGGGTCGCAGGCGCTGCTCTCCCTCCCTCCCTCCTCGTGCGGCTCTGCTTCCCCAGCGCCTCTCCTTCCACCACGCCTAGGTAAGCCCCTTCCGTCTCTCTCTCTCTCTCTCTCTCTCTCTCTCTCTCTCTCTGTGTGTGTGTGTGTGTGTGTGTGTCCATCCACGGCCGGTTCTGTTCTTCTAGGCCCCTGGAACTAACGACTGTTAGTGGAGTCAAGATGCTAGTTTGCATACCTGTATACCGCCAATTGACTATAACAGGGGATGAAACATCAACATTTGCAGTCTCATCTGCAAGTTAAGGTCTAAATAGGCCATGGAAATATTGATTCCAAATCAAAGAAAATAAGGGTTCTATGAAAATAAATAGAGGCTAACCAACCACTGATTAGAAGCATCCTGATTGGTATTATTCTTCTCATGTAAATTTGATAGACTCGTTATCCTTCATCATTGTGAACATTCAGTTTCTCAAGATTCTCAGTAACAACATTCCCAAAAGGCTAGTGAAAACTAGTGATTCAGTACAAGTCCAGAAATGGACTACTCACAGTAAATTAATTTTAAAAATTACATGATTTACTTGAGACCTTGAACTACCAGGCTAGCTTTTGTTTTGGGCTGTCCATGACACTGGGATGGGAATTACTACCTCCCTCCCAAATTATATGTTTTTTTTGGTAGGCTATTTATAGCCTACCAAAAAAGACTTATAATTTGGGACAGAGGAAGTACTATTTATAGGAGTGAAGAAATCCATAAGAGGTGAAAAATTAACAGTGGATGGAAAAAACATGGTGAAAGGGAATAGCCGTTGATTACCATGGTTCTTTGGTAATTAACATCCATTCAGTTTCTGCACATAAAGAGAGCGTATATTCAGTTTTTCTCATAAAGAGAGCAGATGTTCATTACTTGCACTTACAAAGAGTCAATGTTAAGGTTTTGCACACAAACGTAGCAGGTATATTTACTCTTAGCACTTAAAAAAGCCAATTTTCATTTTGTGCACTTGAACATACTCCCTCCGTTCCAAAATAGATGACTCAACTTTGTACTAACTTTAGTACAAAGTTAATACAAAGTTGGGTCATCTATTTTGGAACGGAGGGAGTACCACACATTCTGTTTTTGCACTGAATATGATCAAATGTTCAGGGTCTATACTGAATGTATTCAGTTTCTACACTGAAATCAGCATATATATTCAGTTTATGCATTGAATATGTCATATATGTTCAGTTTCTGCACTGATTATGAGTAGATGTTCATTTTTTTAAGTTTAAACAGATTGCAAGGGTTCAGTTTTTGCGCTAAATATGATCTGTTCTTCCACCTATAGAGCAGATTTTCACACATAGGAACAGAGTGTAAAGGTTCAGTTTTTTTGCACATATATATTCAGTTAAAACAGAGTGAAGGTTCAGTTATTTGCTACTGGTGGTTTCTTCCGTCAAATACTCTTATCACATACTCCCTCCGTCTGGTATTACTTGTCGCTGAAACGGATGTATCTAGCACTGGAATACGTCTAATACATCCATTTCAGCGACAACTAATTCCAGACGGAGGTAGTATTTAACAGCATGCTGCTGTGTGGTCTTCTATCTTAAATATGTTGGGCAATGGAAATTTTTATTCTCCATAGTTCAATTAGCTCCAAGTGTCCATTTCCTAGGTTAAATTTATTTATTCTTGCATGGCACAAAAAATATTGTTCTACCTACAAATAATTAAATTCGTGGTGGTTTTATTCAGGTCTTGAGAAGACTCACACGTAATGCAGAGGCTGCCCAGAGAAGTTGCCTACGGAAAGAGGCATTTGGTGGCTGGTTCGGTTGGTGTGCGGTTGTAGGTTCAGCCATCTCCCGTCTCCACCGTCACAGGTGACGGCCTGGTTCGGCTTCAGCTACAAACATTGAAGGTGCTCTCTTCTTCCTCCTTTGTTCTTCATCTTCCCTTTGGGCACATGGTCATTGAGCCACAGCCATGCTGTATAGCCCAACCCCTTACTGTGTGCACATGTAATCCTTATCAGAGGGTTCCAAGCAAGGGACTGTTGAATCTATGCCTCTTGTCCAGTCGAATAACCGGGTCAGATTTGCTCTAAATTTTGTGTTTGTCATCTGGTCTCAACTTGCAATTTGTTTGTGCTAATTCATCTGGTCATTGGGATGATCAGTCTCTCGAGTCTGATCGGTTCCCAACAGACTCGTTCCCTTGAAGCAACATCGTTCTGTTGGTTCGCCCCTCTCTTGTGCGCTTTGAGTCCTCTCTCCCAGGGTACCGGTGGCTCTTACATACATGTACACGTCACAAAATCCCCATTTATACTCTCTTGGTGTTCTAATTTTGACAACTTTGATGAGGCAATTTCACAGTTACAGACCTGTAATGACTCCTGTGGAAACGATTGCATGGTCAATGAACATCTAAGGGACTGAGTTGTCTTTGTATGTTGGATCTTTGCTGTCAGTAGTTTAGATATTGATGTGTTTGTTTTGATATTGCTTTGTTTGTTTTGTATTTTCTGGTTTGATATGGCAGTGATGTTAAATACTTTCAGCAAACATGTCAGTTCTGCTTCTGAGAATTCATGATTGAAAAACCTGTTATATTAATCTGAGCCATTGCAATTGATAAAAGATGTGTTATCCCAGTGGTGATACCTGGAAATTCATAATTAAATGTAGCTGTTAAACCTTTGCATCTTCCATGTGTTCTTGATCTGAATTAGGAGCTTGTAATTTGTTCCAAAACATCATCTGAAATTCCAGTGATGTTGTGCACAAGATTTGGTGGTGCAGATGGCTCCAGGATTCTGTTTGCAGGATGAACCTACCTGGAGGTGCTGTATCCACATGACATCCACGGGCACTGATAAAACTAAGCCTTTGTGTATCAAAGGATGAGAGAATACTGCAACAATATGATCCATAATCTTATTCTTAGTATTTTTGTCTTTGATGATCACTTTGCCAAATTTCTTATTTTATCTCTCTTGTTTTTTGTTTCCAAAAGTTGATCTTTGTGGGATGTGATTAAGAAAGGTTGGTCCGTGTTTCTGATGTCTAGTGACTGATAACCATCTTCAATTTCCTTCTGATCCCTTGTGCACCTTCATCTTTGTTCATCCGTTTTTCTTGTAATTGTTTTTTTTAGATGTTTTCTCATATTTGCCTAGTTTTGTGGCATTGTGGTGGTGAAATATGAATTTTTGCATGCCATACTTCAGAGGTGCCTCTAGCTTCAGTGAGGAGTCATATCATATGACTGAGCAATGAGATACCAGTAATGTTTCGGGACTGCCTTGCTCTTGTGCTTTGCAAATGTGGACAATTTCGCAATTTATAGTGATGGAAGATTGTTCATATTCACTGCAACAAAATAGAGTTGGCTCGATGGACAAAAATAATGGAAAATGGAATTTCATTGCGCAGTTGTTATGCTTCTCGTTGTTAAACTGCTCAGAAAATTAATGAACATGAGGACCCTTTCCCCAAATTAACGACTGTGATTATACTGTGCGCAACTGTAATCCTTTATCATAGTAGTCCAAGCCAGAAGTCTGATCCATCTTGGTTTGTTTTGTTTTATTTTATCTTTCCAATTTGGATTGATTTTATTTTTAAGAAGTTAAATGGATATGAGGATCCTCCCCAAATGATGGACTATGATTATACTTTGCTCTTAATTTTGTGTGCTTCATCATCTGGTCTCAACTTGTGATTTGTTGGGCTTCGTTATCTAGTCATTCGGATGATCAATCCCTCGAGTCTGATTGGTTCCCAACGGGCTTGTTCCCTTGAAGCAACATTGTTCCGTTGCATCTGGAGTTCGCCCCTATCATGTGGCCTCCGAGTCCTCCTCCATTGCACTGGCGGCTTCTTCTCGAGTGCACTCGCAGCTCTTACATGTATGTAGTACATGTCACTCAAACAAAATCCTCGTCCATAATCTTTTTTTGTTTCTTTATTTTGACAACGGTGATGAGCCAATTTTACAGTTACAGACCTGTAATGACTCCTGTGGAAATGATCACATGGCCAAAGAACATCTAAGGGACTGAGTTGTCTTCGAAATTCTAGCTTTAATTTGGATTCATTGTTGTTAGTAGCTTAGATATTTTGCTGTGTTTGTTTTGACCTGCTTCTCTTAACAATATTTGTGCCTGTAAACTAATCTGAATGGTTCCCAGGCAATAAGGAGGTGGGCAGCTGAAAGGCCATGTTCCTCTGGCTATCCAGCTCGGAATTTTCTTGTGATGCGATTGGACGTCGAGGAAGTACATGGCGTTTTCTCTTGCTGAATCCGAATTTCCCATCTGGTGTTTGATAACATTGCATTGTCTTTCACATTCTTTGATTCCACGCAATGGCCTATCATAAGCATAATAAGAATCAAATCAACAATTATTCATACTGTCGCTAGCTTCTATTGCTTGGTTTTGTGTCGGCGCGGTTGACAAATGAACCACTCTTCTAAGGCAATCACAAGGGGGCAACCGGGGCAAAATAGGTTCAGGAAATTAGAGCCAGTCCTCATGGTCCCAAGATGTTGATACGTCCCCGCGCATCGCAAAAACTGATTACTGACCGATCTCATTGCCACCGTGTATGATACGATGCCACAGTGATCAGCCTCACCATCGCCGTTCTATATGGTCTCACTGTTGTGATCTGGTAGTTGATAGTGGTGTACATCTCAGAGTGTTTACTATTCTGTAGATTTATCAGGAAGGAACTTGACTGATAGAGTGATAGTTCCTGTGTTATCTAACACTTTAGTAGTGTCCAATAGGTGATTATTGTTGTACTCAAGTTAGGTGTTGTTATTTTGTTGGAGTCTGCAAAAACATCACATGCTTCTAAGCTATGGTACCAATGTGGTGTCCTAAGCAACTATTATTGTGGGTTAGGATGATATATTTGTTCACTTCTTCTGGCTGTAGTTTCTGTGGGAATATATATTTCTTTGTCGGTTTTGCTGCTGTTTTTTGGAGGAGCATTGTTGATGCAGATCATGAGACACAAGTTGTATGGTTAATTTGCGCCTGAGGCGTCTCTGTGATGTGACACCCTTTTCACCTTGGAGATTTGATACGTCCTTCATACTAATATCCTCTTCCTTTCTGTTCTTTTTTCCTTTATAATTCGTTTGATTGAGGTGAGGATATAATTATATTGTTGATGGATGATATTATGTCCAATGAATCATCAATTAGCTCCATCTCATCATATCCCATACTGGTTTTATTCTGTATCTCGGAAGAAAGAATACTTTGCCCGTTTATCCTATTTTTTATTTTTATTTCCTTAAGCAGTGTCTTTTTTAAAAGGACTGTTGTCGATGCAGATGAGGAGATACAAGTTTATGGGTAATTTGGGTTGCATTTCTATGATGTCACACTCTTCTTCATCTTAGAGGTCTGATGCAGCTGCCCTCACTGTTTTATTTTCCGGTCTTAGTAATTTCTTTTATTTCTTTTCTTAATTTTGGGTTTAATTGGTTAGAGATGAGATGATGAATCAGATTAATTTCCCTATTGGTTTGATTCGCCGATATGATGGCCTCAATACTGAACTGAATCTGATCACTCTCTTTTCCGAAAAAATCCAATGTGTTTCTGCTCGCCTTTATTTCCTAACTTTGTTTTTGGTAGAGTTATTTCATTTATTCAATAGATGACTATTGTTGAATATCATAGACGTAGATGAGATTATGAATGATTAATTTTCCTATTGGTTTGATTGGCATGCTTGATGGCATGAGTTCTGAAGCAATTCTGATCATAGTCCCTTGTTAGATACCGGAAGAAATAATTTTTGTGCAATTTAGAAATAAACCAGAAATGCAGTTTCTTTGGGAATGTGTAGTTCTTGTTCTTGCTGCTATTTCTTGGTGGAGCAATATTGATGCAGATGAGGGGACACAAGTTTCATGGGTAATTTGCGCCTGAGCTGTCTCTGTGATGTCACACTCTTTTCACCTTAGGGATCTGATGCATCCTCCAAGACACAAAATTCCTGTTCCTAATTCAAATTTTTTAAGCTTGTGTGATTTGTTAGGATTTATTGTTGGCACTCTTGGTTGCAATTGTGCAGTCATTATAAAACAATTCCTCATATTGATGGGAGTTCCTCATGAACCTTTTCTAGTTTTAAACTTTTTCTTGGTTCTTTCTGTTGTGAGGGAACTTTCTGTTGTATGCAAGTCTAATCTTTGATATTTGGTATTGTTCGCTGTTACTGGGATCTTGCTTTGCCGATCATTCTGTTATATCATTACCCATATTCCAAGTCTTCTCTTCTGGATCGAAAAGCTTTCCCCTCGATTAGATCCTTCGGCTGATTAGTAGTTTGCCTCTGTCAGTATTTTTGTTTGTTGGTGGCCGAGGATTAAACTAATTTATAGACAAGCATATGTCTGAATTTTCTTCATGTGGAATAATATAATCTTCTCTATGAGGCCAATGATCCTGCCCACTTCTTCATCTGCAGTTTTATTTGTTCTTTCGTGGTTGAGTGATGCTGATGATGATTAGTGTGAACCTTTCTCAATGAAATCACTAATGATTACATAACCTACTGCCTTCCTTCTGAGGCCATCACAATAACTGTAATCCTTCTGTTTTTCTTTCAACTTGTTTTTTATTGTCTCTTGAGTTAGTAGTTTTTACTTCTGGAAGCGTGCGGTTCACACAATGACCATAACAGGAGTCAGTGAGGGGCAGTGGAATGAAGCATGCGGTGTACACCGCTACCATCGATGTTTTCTGTAGATAATCTGGTCCAAGATGGCTCAACACACGACCCCTGGCCCAATGAATGGGATGCTGACTGGTCCTGTCACAATCCTCAACTGGTCTTTTGTCAGGAATGACCAACCAAGGTTGATACTGCTCCCGAGCTTGTTATATCTTTTTTGATAGCCTTCAAATGGGGGTGTTTTAGCTGCTAATTGGTTCTTGGTGTACAGGCTTGAGACATGCTGCCAGATTTCTCTTGCCATTAAGGAGGTTGAGGATCTCGAAGCTGGTGGTATTCAGGTTTGTATATAAGCTTTAGCTGTCTTGTCACCCTATCATTACTACGTCCATGTGGCATGTGTAACAAATATGCTTAGGTCATTTGCAGGTGATCCAGATCGATGAGGCTGGTCTAAGAGAGTGTATGTTGCTGCACAAAGCGGAGCATGCTTTCTACTTGGACTGGGTTGTCCATTCGTTCAGAAACACCAACTGTCCAGATCGATGAGGCTGCTCTAAGCGATGTCTGTTGCTGGACAAAGCGGAGCATGCTTTCTACTTGGACTGGGCTGCCAATTCATTCAGAATCACCAACTGTGGTGATACAACTCAACTAATCTACTTGGAATGTCATGAAAGTATTCAATAATCTTTTTTATCATCATCACGCCTTGTGAGACCTATTTTTTGTGCGCAGATCCACACTCAGATGTGCTACTCCAACTTCACATTATCATCCACTCCGGCGGCCGGCTCTCATCTTCACCGTCACCGGTGATGGCGTGGTTCTGCCTCGGCTACAATCGTTGAAAGGTATCCTCCTCCGCTCTTCCCCTTGCTCTGGGCACATGGTCATTGGGCCACGGTATAGCTCTAGGTCATGGCCTTCGTGCCGTGGCTACTTGGCTTTTCGGCTTGGCCTTGAATGGCCCCAATTCGGCTCGGTAATGCTTGTTGTTAGATAATTAACATCAGCTAGTTAAACGACTCGGTATTCCTCTTGATCCGTTCTAGATAGGTAGACTGTCTTGTGTACATATCAAGTAAATCACTCGGATGTTACTTTGGGAGTAGGTTTCTCATTCTTCTCAGGAAGACGAAACCTCAACCTGCTTCGTTAGTTGTCAATGGCCAAGCATATCTCGGTGTTAATAGTTTCATGACGTTGGGAAGGGCTGTTGAACTCATAGTACAAGTTCCTGATGTTGTAAAAAATCAGAGATTTATCTTAATATAAGAACTTTATTAGTTGGTGGGTGCAAGTTCATGATGATTTTTTTGGAGGGTTGTTGATCTCATGGTACATATCTCAGTTTTGTCATATACACTCATTTAATGATTTCTGTGGCTTTATAAATCTCTATGAACCTACTTTGTCTTTTTAAATGGGCATTCACACACAGGGGTTGGTCAGTGTTGCTATACTAAAGTTTGACATTTGCTAATTGCAGCCTAGAGATTAAAATTCAGAGAAGTATATGGAGTTGTCATTGATTTCAGAATGTTTATGTTTAGATGTTTTCCTATTGACGTAGCAGAACTTATTCTATACTTGATAGTTGGAACCAGAACTAATTGCTTAGACGTTGTCAATGCTTTTGTCCGTAGCTTGTCCACCTCGTGGTCGTTCTCCACAACCACGCACCGGCAGTGGCGTCAGGGGACGCTGCCATGGAGTTCCGACCGCACAACAACCACAACAATGGAGCGCGTCAACATCCCTACTCGCGGCCACAGGAGGTGTATGAGCAAGGCCAACATCCCTCTTCATCCCTGCCCCATCTCCAGCGCTTGGGTGACTTAGCTCTGGCGGTAGGGGACGACGATCTTACTGATGGCTGCTTCCTCTCCTCATGGTGAGCTACCCCTCTCCACCCCGGATTTGTTATTCTTCGTTTATCTTTTTGATTGCTGATTTGCTGGTGGTCTATGCTTGGGCAAGGGAGGTGTTGGTGTCCTTGTGGTTTCAGTTTGCGTGGGCTATTGGATGCATGCAGCTTGGTTCCTCTGTTGGTGCAGTTGGATGCTTGACTTATGCGGTTGTGCTTTGATTTTAGGCTGCTGTTTGGGCGGGTTTGGCTGTTTGGGGACAATGTTGCTGCTGTTGCTCCTCTGTTGTCGATGTGTTGGTCTCAGTTTGGTAGTCTGCGTACCTACTAGATTGCCTTCTTGGTGTCTGATTTTTGCGGACTGTTTGGGCATGGTTGGTTGTTTTGGTTGATTGTTTTCTCTTAGATTTTTGACCTGACCAGCTCCCTCTCCGCCGCTTTGTCATTTTGTTATTGTTAGAGGCTTGATTCCCATGAGACCTGCTGCTCCCTTAGGTTTTTCTTTTCGTCGAGTGGTTTTCAGCATAGGTCTCTAGGATCGAAATAGTAGATGATGGTTGTGTTTTGTTCAGGTGAAGATCCAGTTGGTCGAGGGCTCTACAACTACTGTCACCGGGAAGATGTATGCTAATGAGGAAGTTGGTTACTTTTACAAGCTGTGTCCTTTGAGCTCTTTGGCATTACAGATTCTTCTCATCGCGTCAAGTATTGAATTATTCATGACAAACCGGCACTGTTGCATTTTGTAGAGTAGCAGTAGTCAACATGAAAACTTCTCTCCAGTTTTACAAGGAAACTATTATGTGATGTGTTGAACTGTTCCCGATGCATCTGTTGTGCATGGCAGGGATGTAGCACTTCTGTTGTATGCAAGTCTGACCTTTGATATTTCGTATTGCTCGTTGTTACTGGAATCTTGACTTGCCGATCATTCTGTTATATCACTACCCATATTCCAAGTCTTTTCTTCTGGATCGAAAAGCTCTCCCCTTGATTTAGATCCTTCTGCTGATTAGTAGTCTGCCTCTGTTACGATTAAACTCAATTATTGACAAGCATATGTCTGAATTTTCTTAATGTGGAATAATCTAATCTTCTCTATGAGGCCAATGATCTTGCCCACTTGTTCATCTGCAGTTTTATTTGATGTGTTTCGTGGTTGCGTGATGCTGACGATGATTAGTGTGAACCTTTCTCAATGAAATCACTAATGATTACATAACCTACTGCCTTCCTTCTGAAGCCATCACGATAACTGCAGTCCTGTTTTTTCTGTCAACTTGTTTTTTCTTATTTCTTGAATTAGTGGTTTGCCCAGGTCGAATGATGATCACAAGTGCATAGTTCATATGATAAAATCACGATTACTTGAACAAAAATAGTCTTTCGCTCCTATCTGATGAGCGTTCAACCTCACCCTTCTCAGGAGAATCAATCAATTTATTTGGTTGTCTTTTTTTTGCGTTTAAATGTAGAAAACTTACATTAATAAGGTGTGCATTCCTTACACAACTATGACTTAACAACTATGATGATATATATTTGATCTCGTTCGTTGTAACTGGCATTTATTTGCCTTGCCGACCATCCTGTTGTATCACCACCCATATTTCGAGTCCTCTTATTACGTAATTATCTTGTTTTGACATGTTAATACTTCTTTGTTGTTTGGCATATGATTAAACTAAACTAGCAGACAAGAAATTTCCATTTGACTAATAAATTTGGTGAATTTTTTATTTCCTTGGATTTGAGCAGTGACGAGACGATATAATAAATATGATCTTCCAGGTGTGATTATCAATCGCTACGTTCTTACTGATCTCCTATCCGTCTGCTTTAGAGATTTCCTCTATGGTTGTTTTGATTTTTCACTAATTTTCTAGATTCAGTTTGATTGCAAGAGGGTATTGGTGTGACAAATCATTTTAAACTTTGATTGTGATTATGATTTTCAAAACCAGTTTGAGGATATGTGCTGATCGACATACTTCTGAACCCTATCGTTGTCAAAATTTGAGCTCTGTTAGTCATGTCTTCCAGTTGGTTTGATTTTCTTTCCAGACTTATTCTTTTCCTTTTATGAGAATGCTGGCAGAATCGAGCCCATTAAATATTGCCACCTCTGAGCAACTCTGTATCTTTGAACAATCTCTCTTTTGGCTGTTATTGATAGTTTGCTTCTTTGTATCTACAAGATGTGTGTCATCTTCGCAGCTGAGTCCACCAGAGATATTATGTGTTTTTTTTGTTGATTTGGTCAGTATCAATGGATGAAACCTTGAAACAATCTCGGGACACCTTCTGACACAGTGTCCTTATTTACCTTTGAATGAGAAGGATTTTATATTCTGATGATTGACCTTTCTTTGACTTCTTTAGCCCAGCGATTGTTGGGAAATCTTGATTTCCAAATTAGATCTAGAATGCAATTGAGGTGTATGATGATTACCTTTATGTTGGAATTAGCGTCAGATTTGAAATGAGGATATATCTGCAACTTTCTGAGGTTTAGAACTGGTTAGGTCTTTTGCCATGTCTCTGTTAGATACAAACATTGATCGAAGATGCAACGCCTGTGTTTCACATGTTGATAGGAACCTGAGATCATGCGTCAGTCGGTTTATAGATCTGGTTATTATGATTACACTAACCTCAAGTCAATATGATCTTTTCAAATGGGGAAATTATATGGCAATGATGATATATTTAAGGCTTGTTTCTCTAAACATTCGCAGTTGCCGCCTAAGAGCTTTCGCCCAGCCAGGCTTGAGAGCTAATGCTGCTAATTCCTTCCTTGGATGTCTGAGCCTTGTTAATATCCCCATTTTATCTTCGTATCTATTTTTATTTTGTTGTCTTTGCTGCATGTTTGTTTGCATTGAAAATGATGATAAATTTGTAAGGCTTGGTTTGTGCACTATGGTTTCTTCATTTTGAGGATCAGTCACAGTTTGCCTTTGTCTTTCCTTTTAAACGTCTGCTTGTTACTATAGACCCATTCCTTATTTCCAGTTACCACTTTTGGTAGCACGCGGTTCACACACTAACCATAACAGGCGTCAGTGAGGGAGAGTGGAATGAACCTGATTGTGAAGAACTGACTGACAGGTGTGCTTGACACCGCCACCGTTGATGTTTTCTGTTGATAATCTTGTCCAAGATGGCTCAGAGCATGACCCCTCACCAAAGGAAGGAAACACTGGCTGGTCCTGTCACAGTCCTCAATTGATCCTTTGTCAGGAATAACCAGCCAAGGTTACTGCTCCCTAGCTTGTTACATCTTTCTTGATAGCCTTCAAATGGAGGTGTTTTAGCTGCTAATTGGTTCTTGGTCTACAGGCTTGAGACATGCTACCAGATTGCTCTTGCCAATGAGGATCTTGAGGATCTCGAAGATGGTGGTATTCAGGTTTGTATATAAGCTTTAGCTGTCTTGTCACTCCATCATTACTACGTGCATGTGGCATGTGTAACAAATACGCTTTGGTTATTTGCAGGTGATCAAGATCGATGAGGCTCGTCTAAGAGAGTGTCTGTTGCTGCACAAGGCGGAGCATGCTTTCTACTTGGAATAGGTTGTCCATTTGTTCAGAATCACCAACTGTGGTGATACCACTAAAGTAATTTTTTTTATCATCATCACCCCATGTGAGACTTATTTTTCACGTGCAGATCCACACTCACATGTGCTACTTCAACTTCAACAATATCATCCACTCCGGAGGCCAGCTCTCGTCTCCACCGTCATCGGTGATGGTGTGGTTCTGCCTCGGCTACAATTGTTGAAAGGTATCATCCTCTGCTCTTCCCCTTGCACTGGGCATGTAGTCATCGAGCCACAGTATATCTCTGGGTCATGGCCTCTGTGCATGTCTACTTAGCTTTCCGGTTTGGCCGTGATGACCCCAATTCGTTTCGGTAATGCTTGTTGTTAGCTTGTTAACGTTATCTAGCTAAACAACTCAGTATTCCTCTGGATCCGTTCTAGCTTGGTAAATTGACTTGTGTACTTAACAAGTAAATCACTTGGATGTTACTTCAGGAAGAGGAAACGTCAACTTGCTTGGTTAGTTTCATGACATTTGGAAGGGTTGTTAAACTCGCAGTACAAGTTCATGATGTTGTAAAAAAACAGAGTATCTTAATAAGAACTTTATTAGTTTCCTTAGAAATAGAACTTTATTAGTTGGGGGTGCAAGTTCATGATGATGTTTGTGGAGGGTTCTTGATCTCATAGTACATATCTCAACTTTTTCATATACACTCATTTGATGATTTCTCTGGCTTCATAAGTCTCTATGAACCTACTCTGTTTTTTTTAGATTGGCATTCACATTTAGTTGCTGATCAGTGTTGCTATACTACAGATTGACATTTGCTGATTGCAGTCTGAAGATAATTAAAATTCAGAGAAACATATAGAGTTATAATTGCTTTCAAATATTTTATGTTTAGATGTTTTTCTCTTGATGTAGATGAACTTATTCTACATTTGATACTTGGAATCAGAATTAATTGTTTAGATATTGTCAATGCTTTCATCTGTAGCCGGCCCACCTCGGGGTCCTTCACAACCACGCACGGCAGTGGAGGAGCTGCCATTGAGTTCCGGCCACACAGCTACTTCCTCCCTAGTGCTGGGGATGACTAGCCGTGGCGGCCGTTGACAACGAGCTCACTTATGGCTACTACCTCCTCCCTCCCGGTGAGCTACCCCTCTCCACCCCCAGATTCGTTATTCTTCGTTTATCTTTTTGATTGCTGATTTGCTGGTGGACCTTGCGTGGGCAAGGGGAGGTGTGGGTGTTCTTGTGGTTTCATTTTGTGTGGGCTGTTGGATGCACGCAGCTTGGTTCCTCTGTTGGTGCAGTTGGGTGCTCGATTTATGCGGCTGTGCTTTGATTTTAGGCTTCTCTTTGGGCAGGTTTGGCTTTTTTGGGCTCAATGTTGCTGCCATTGGTCCTCTGTGGGTGTGTTGGTCTCAGGTTGGTAGTCTGCGTACCCACTAGATTGTCCTTTTGGGGTCTGATTTTTGCTGATTGTTTGGGCGTGGTTGGTTACTGACTGTCATATTATTGTTGTTATAAAGGCTTTATTCCCATGTGACCTGCCTTCTCCTAGGTTTTTTCTTTCGTGTGGTGGTATTCAGTGTAGGTCTCTAGGATCGGAACAGTTAATTGTTGGTTGCTATTTTGTTCAGGTGAAGATCCAATTGGTCGAGGGCTGCAACTATGGCCATCGGGAAGATGTTTACTGATGAGGAAGTTGGTTCCTTTTACAAGGTGCGTCCTCTGAGCTCTTCCGCATGCATTACTTCTCATCGCATTGAGTATTGAATTACTCGTGACGAACCGGCGTTGTTGCATTTAGTAGAGTAGTACTGTAGTAGTAGTAATCACCTGAAAACTTCTCACCAGTTTTACAAGTAAAATATTATGTGATGTGTTGAGCTGTTCCTGATGCGTGTGTTGTGCATGGCAGTGATAACTTGGTGTTGAACTTTGATTCATTGTTTGGTGCTGGTGCCATATGGGATTGTTGACGAAGATGTCGTCATGGTCACCCTCCAAAAGTCGCAAGGCGCCGGGGAGAGAAGCAGCCCTCCGGAGCTGATATTTGGAAGGAGTAAGATAAAAATTGCAAGACGAGCTGTATCATGCATGGATGATACTTGTAACTAGTGCGGCCTTTTGGTAACACGGGATTTAAGACTTGTGGTGCTCTTCCTGTGAGGATTTTGGTGGTTCCAGTGTTGTACCACTACCTAGTGTTGAAGTGAAATGGCAAGCTGAAGATTTGTTTGTTGGCTCGTCAATTTATTTTAGCTTTTTGTAACAAATGAAATTGTTGTAGAGAGGACTGGCTGGAAGAAGGGTTGTTTGACTGCTAGGAAAACCTAGTATATAGGTTTCCTTTTGCTTGATTGAGCTTGAGCCATGCATGGGTTGTGTTGTAAACGATCCACAATCTCTCGTTCCGTGTGTTGACTGTGGTTTTTATTTCATATAGCAGCCTCATATTGTTTATCATATTCTTAGTTATTATGGCATGGCCCCCAAAAAATGGCGAGACAGAGCAAGTTGTTTGTGCTTTGTGGTGTTTCAACTGATGTTGGAGGCTGGAGGTGTTGAAATCAATGTCTTTGTTATGTATGAATTGTTGAGCTAGGTAGCGATGGTCGTGAGTGATGTTCTAAAGAGTACAGTAAGTTGTGAAGTTGCTCACTGCAGGACATCACCTATTAAGAGAACGTCTTACTTTGTTCTTGCTCTTCCAGCAAGCTCATGAGCCAAATGGTTCTCCTCCCTATTTGTATACTGGGCATGTGCAGTAGCAAAAAATCTGAGCTGATCTCATCTCGCCGAGGACTGGGAACCAAGCTGACCGAATTACATTTTTCGACATATAACTGATTCGCTATGAAGAAGGCACAATCTGTTTCGGCCACAACGGGGACATACCATGTACATGTTGGCAAGAGTGTTTACGCCAGTCAGCAGAGTGCGAGTTCATCCTCTTCCGCATCAGCACAAGAATTTGACTTTTTTGACAAGGAATAGTTCGCCAGTTCGAAGGCTGCGCCGCCGCCTCCAAGACCTACCGCAGCAAGCTGGCACCATTCAGAAGAACGCTTAAGTCGTCATCATGTGAATCACAACGAATACCAGCTCATTGATATATGTGAGGATGTCTGCTGACTGATGATGGTAGCACTAAAGATGACCTCAAGCACCCAACTCACGAAACCCTCCTTGGCCAGATCAAGGATGGCTTTGCTGAAGGGAAGGACCTGGTGGAGTCTATCATGTCTTGCTACCAAGAAGATAGATAGACTACCATCAAAAAAAAGAAGATAGATAGACAGGTACTAGCCCCTCAAAAAATGGGGAAAAAATTCCCTCAAAAAAAAAATGGGGAAAAAATGGATAGAAGGATACCAGGGAGTTAATCCCTTGAATTCTCCCTCGAAACCAGGAGCCGTCTCCTCCTCCTCTATTTACTCCCCTCCCTCTCGTTCGTGCATGCATATGCCATCCATCGGCCGCTGGCGTGCGTCACGCGGATCGACCTCGCATCCAACGCCTCCCCGCGCTTCTCTCCCGCTCCTCGCCGTGCGCCCTCCTCTCCCTATAAATCTCAATCCAATTCCCCCTCCCCGCGTTCCCCGTTCCTCCCCATCCGCTCCTCAATTTTCCAAGGGACGCCTCCCATTTTCTACGAGGCATGCTCACATGGAGTCCCACGCCGTTCCGACGATGCACTGCTGTAGAACATTGATCGTCTGTGTTGTCGTCGTGGTCTGCTCGATCTCAGTATGAAGCGCCGACAGGCAACCGCCCTCTAGCCGCCCCCTCCGTGGCTCGCCGTCACCCAACGAGCCGTCCGTGCAGCACCTCTCGTCCTTGTGGTGAGCTCCCTATCCCCACCCCCCTTTTCCTTCATTTTAATTAAAACTGATCTGGAGAGATTTGTGTGATATGACTTCTCTTAACTTATCTGAAGGATCTTTCTGCCTGATGCAGAACACTGTGCGCATGGCAGAGGAGGTCCTGTGGGGAGGCTGCCGTGGCGAGCACTATGCGCATGGCGGAGGAGGTCCTGCCTGGAGGCTTCCCAGAGAGGAGGCACACCTTGAGCAGCAGCTGATGGAGGGTCGGCCAGAGGAGCAGCAGCAGCCGCCGCATGGGTATGTTTTTTCTCGGTTTGCATTGTGATTTTCTTACCGATTTGTTGGCTTTGCGTGACACTGATTTGGTGCTAGCATGCGGCCGGTGTACATTTTAGTCTTAGTTTACATACTACTGGAGACTGTTTTTCTCTTCCCATTCTAGTCTTAGTTTACTGATTTGTTGGCTTTGCGTGACTCTTAGTTTACATATACTACTGGAGACTGCAACCACAACAACTCTTTGATTCGAAACTGTAAGTCTGAAACTGCAACCATAGCAAAGTCTGAAACTTACAGACATAATCTGTCATGGAGACCAAGTTACCACCACAAAAGGGAAAAAGAAGTGTGAGCCATATGGCATAACAATCTACACTATTGCTGTTGATTTCGCACCAACCAATCTAGAAGAATGCCAGCAATGTTGCCGCTCAATATAGATAGATGATTTAGAAGGCGCGCGATAAGCTCCACGCGGAGTTTGTAAAGCTTGACAAGGGGACCCCAAGTCCTCCTGTGCCCTGTAGGATTTAATTTCTGCATGTGTGCTTCTACTTTAATTATTATGCTAAACGTTGAATTTGCAAAGCACGTACTTTCAGCTGATTATGGACTTTCGTCGAACGAATAGGGGTTGGAGTATTCCATGAAAGTCAATTAGGTAGAGGTAACTAATAGAGTTGGATGCAGCAACAAAAACAAGAAGCTCATTATATGATATGCCCACCAAAGCCAGCCTCCCTGGTATCACGGGTGACTCGTTGAAGATATGAACTTTCCTGCAGCAGCAGCAGCAGCAGCAGCGTGGGTGAAATCATTTACATCTCAGTTTGTTTTTTCAAATAATATAGCCATGAGAAATATAAGCATCATACGTAGGCATATCATATATGTAGTTCCAATAAGAGCTTTGCCTGACATGCATGGTTAGAAACAGTAACAAGAAGCGCTTCTCGCTCCGTTTGCTGAACACACGTACGTAGAAACTCAGGTCTTGGGTGAATGTAGCTGATTAAGTCTCCAACAAGATGATATCATTATCATGTAGTAGCAGATTAGACTGGCACTTGCTCCCTCTGTTCCAAAATTAATACGAGATCATTTTTAACACTATCATGGTATGAAAAATGGTCTTACATTAATTTTGGATACGTACATAGGAGAGGGAGTGTATTTCGTCAAGCTATTGTTGCTGCTTTGCTGCCACCAATTTAGAAGAAAGATGCTCTCTTTTTCCTTGGCGTTGTTTGTGCATGCAGGCTGCGATTCTTTGTTCCCGAGACGCGTTATGCTGCCGAAATTTCCGGTGAAAAATGGCACGACTTGTCGAAATTTTGGCCTTATTTGTAAGGAAACGGAGACTTTAAGGGCTTGGCTGCAAAATGGTAGGGGCCTGGGATTGAGATTTTGTTATATTGTGCATGTGGATGGAAAAAGAATTAGTACTATTTCGTTTTAAGCGAAAAAAAGGATCTCCGTAAACTAATATAAGAGTGTTTAGATCACTATTTTTAGTAATCTAAACACTCTTATATTAGTTTTTACAGAGGAAGTACTAATTAGTTTAATTTTGTGAGCTGAAAACAAGATTGAGAGGGAAAAGGGCGGATGACGAGTCAGGAGTTAGTGCAACTCTGGCATACACGCCACAACTCACGTTCGGTTGTGGCTCCTATCCTAGATGAAATAGGAGAGCTTAGTTGTGATTTTTCTGTTTTTGAGATACAACATGTATCCAGGTCAGCAAACTTACCGGCCCATCTATGTGCAAAACGTGCATGCACATTGAATGTGACCGAATGTTGGCTTGAGGACACCCCTAGTTTTTTGGTAACCAGCCTGCTGGCTGATTGCCCGGGGAACTCTTTTGTTAAATAAAGCTCTCTGATTTGCCCCAAAAAAAAAAAAAAAAGAGTGCACGCTGGAGAGGAGAATTGCTCACCCGAAAGAAAAAGAAAAAAAAGGAACGTCTTGTCGTCGTATCATATCGTAAATAATAAACGCTGAAAAGAACAAACGAGTCCAATCGTACTTCGCAAGTTGAATCGATTTTTTTTGAAAAGGAAAAGGAAAAAAAAAGAGTGAAGGAGACGCACGCGCACGCACCGTCTTGTCTTGTCTTGTTTTGCTGCGGATCCATGGTTCATTCGTTGGTTGGTTCGATCGAGTCGAAAGTCGAAACCAAGTGATCCGGTCCAGGACACGCACGTCTCTCCTTTCCTGAGATACTATCTCTGGTGGATCCAGCATCCATTCCTACGGAGGACTTGTCGGTCCAGGCGCGCCGCCGGCCGAGGGGTCACCTTTTTTATTATTAGGCCAGGGAGCACTGATGCTTGATACGCATACGCTGTCTGTGTGCTTTCAAGTTTCAGCCCGTACGTGCAGGTATTGCCCACCAGTCAGTCCATCACAATTCTATTTTCAGCTACAATTTCTTCTTCCATTAATTACAGAGATCACCGGGAGCTACAGATCTCTTGACTCCACCACGAGATTAATTGATGAATTCATCACACGAAAAGAAAGGGGGAAAAAAAATCAGAACTTGAGTTCTGAATTTGAAGCAAGTCGGCTGGGTTAATGGCTTACTGCGGCTAGTGAGCCTATGGATCCCGTAAAGAAAAGGGCAGCGCTTTGCACCGGTCGACTGGTGGGACACCAAATCGCCTCCTCTGGTGCCATTCGATCACTCCTGGCTTGTCGCTGTTCCCCTTTGCCCACCAAATCGCACAAGATGGAGCTAGCAGTAGTGAGCACCGTGTTAAAATGTGTGTCAAGTGTTTGTGTGCGAGTTGTGCTACAGGTGGACTTGTAATCAGCGGAGGGTCCGATCGGACACGTGTAACCCGGTACTTTTATATAAGATCACACTGGGTGAGCAAATTGACTAAACATAAGGTGTAGGTTAAGACAACGATCACGAGATGGACGGTCCATGCGCCCTTGGTAGGAGTAGCCGGACCGGCCGTGGTGCGGCAATCGAGGCGTTGTCTGGTTGCCTTCGAGGCCTTTATCACCTAACTGTATCATGTGTTTTGATACATGGCTACCGTGTGCTCGTAATCATGCCCCAATAGCCATGTTGATGAACCTCGTTAACAAATTTCAATGTCGTTGCTCGTGTTGTGTGATCGTCTGTCCTTAGCAAATTGATGGTGTGCCTCAAATTATTCTAATAAGTGGTATCATGAGCTAGATTGTTCGGGGTTCACATATTATTGATCTAGAGGATCGATGGTTCGGTGCAAAGACGATGTGTGGGAGAATTTACATTTAAGCAAAAGCAGATCGGTTGGTTGAAGGATTTCTTGAAAGTGACCAGATAGGATCATAAAAGGAATTGGCAGTAATGTGTGCTGCGGCGATGGAACGTGCAACACCATATCGATCAAAGCGGTGGCGGCTGCCCCAAGGACTCACGGTGACTATATCTCACTTATAAGGAGAGGTGCACTCGCCTGAAGGTTTTCCTTCACCTGTAGCTACTATGCCGCACAATTGTCGTCTTGCGGGATATGTACATTCCCATCTAGACCAGACACGAGTTCATGTGAGCCTGGTGGTACGTGACATGTGGTAGTGGCCTCAGCAAGTGGGGGCGGTAGCAATTGAGAACTTCTTTGTTGGTGGTGCTCCTCTAAGTACCGACTCTTGATTTCCTGGCGAAAACCCAAGGCCTGGCCATTATTGGATGTGCCTGGCAGTGGCCTTGTTGAAGGCATTATTTTTCAAAGACAGTCTTTCTCGTGGTGAAAGTCTGAGATCTTTGATCGGGCAATGATAATGCTTGTGCATTATTTCATCGTGGAGGCATTTCTTTTAGAGAACCTCCTTTGTAGTTCGTGTGCTATCTTTGGTGGTCGTTAGTGAGTTGCTCTGCGGGCGATTGATCACCATGGCAGGATCTTTTTCTCTTTTTGTTCTCTTTTTATTTTCTTTTTTAGTTGTGTGCATCCAGGATGTTTTTTGGCATCTCGTTGATGCAGAGACTGGGTGTAATTGGTATTTGCTTGATAATAATATATTCCCTTTAAAAAAATAGAGGTCTCTGCAACATCATCGACCTTAGAACTACAGACACTATGGACACATGCATGCACTTCAAGTTGCTCATATACAGCACCAGAGGCATGATCAGAGTTATTGACTCCCCTCGAGGTAGACAACACAGAGATAAGTCGACATCGATGATTAATAGTCCCCAACAAGAGGGGAGAAACAACCATATAGCGCCCCCCTGTCATCTACGAAGCCAACAATAAGCACATTAGGAGGACGCAATGTCGAGTTGATATGCAACACAGCCGGCACAATTGAGAGCTTGCTGAGAGCAGCCTTCACTCGCTCGTAAAGCTTCCAGAGCATGCAAGCCACCTAGAGAAGAGCTAGCTTTGTTAAACACCTAGAGAAGAGCTTGCTGGCATAAATAATATCGCATTACTAGCTAGTTGAGATGGAATTTATGAGTTGTGTGGATATTCCTATTTCCTTGCTAGCCGATTAGCTACATCACATGTAGAACAAAACATGTCTTGAATTGTGCTGATCATGGGACATACCCCATCATTAGCAGGAATAAGATGAACACTGTGGTGTTGCAAATGAAACAGGTCGGTGATACCATTTTGTGACCATCCTTGTGCTGCTCGACTTAACCTTAGGGAATTTGTTCAGTCGTCGGCTATTGGTGTTCACTTTGTCAAGCAAATGTTAGTTTGCGAGTGGCTAGTAGCCACCAGGAGGATTCAGCCTGGCGATAGTGTGATGGTGACCGTGAAGGTTTCTAGTAGCACCAACACATTTAACTCGCCAGCATAAAAAATTAGTTGATTCTGTCTAATTAAGCCAGTGCACAATTGAAGTTTGCTGGGAGCATTTGTTGTTGTTTCTCATACAGGCTAAATGTATATTCCATATCATCATGTTCACTACGTTTCTTCCATTTCTTTGTGATATGTTTTTATTTCTCTACGATCTGGAACTTGAACGCATTCCTACAATCTCATCTCAACTCATTATTTAAAAACACCACATTCTTGACATGTGTCTTTGTGAGGTTATCTTTCAATTTATTACGGAGAAGAAGAGCAAACTTGCGGTGTTAATCATCGTATGATTGCCTTTAATACCAAAAAATAAAGGAGACTCATTGATCTTTATCATGGTTGCTACATATGGTTAATTTATTTGTGCAACCATATCTATAAACGACAAGTTTACCTAGTTTATTTGCGCCTCAATGTGACAAGTAAACGGGCCGATAGACCTTGCATGACATGATGGCATGTCTATTTTAATTCATTTTTGAGGCTCTCAAAATGGCCTAATAACATGTTAATTAAGTTACTCCGCCCCAATCTTTCCTAATATCAAAGTAGTACCTCATGTCCATGTACACATCAGATCATCTACCATAATCTATAAGAAAAACTAGCACATATGCCCGTGCGTTGCAACGGGAGGAAAAATAGTGTGCATTTAATGCAGTGAGAATTATCGTGCAAGAAAAACCCTGCGTGCATGTCAAGAAGGAACATTTTGGTTATGGGTTTCACAGTATGAAGTAATCAATCCGTTATTTTTTCATTCATTGATCGAGTGGATTTAAGAGTTTTATTAGGTCATCGCACGCCAGAGAAGGTCCGTGAATTATTCAATCTATTTTTTCATTCATTCGAGGGGATTTTAAGGCATGAAGTTCAATGATATGGAAATGTATGGTCTTCTCTTTTCCATGTACAAGCCACCCATGTATACAACCGGAGTTAATTGTACTCCACTATTTTGTGTTCCTTGGTCGAGGGGATTTAAGGCTGAAGTTCCATAATGTGGGAGGTCGCCGGGTCTTTTCTTTTTCATGCATCTAGCTCATGTAGTCGGGTCTTCTCTTCTCTTTGCCTCGAGTAGGAATCCTTGAGAAATCTAGGGCCCTTTTGTAGATAATTCAGCTAGCAATTCATCCATCTAGCTCACGTACTGAATTTAATTCCTTTTTAGAAAGTAACTTTCAATGAATATATGTCTACTGAAGTGTCTTGAATCGCTCACATGTTTCACATAATCCATGTTCTACAGGTCATCCTGGTCATCCTAATGATTTCACTGTTTCATTTAAGTGCTTTTCGAATGACCAATGTTCAACTGAATCTGTCCGAATGGCATACGGTTTAATGAAGCATCAAGGTGTTTGCTCAACATCTGTTTTCTATAGATAGACTGTCCAAGATGCTCATAATGGTCTCATGGATGTCGTCGTTTACCATTCTTTTGTGGATTGACGACTGGCATGAATACTGCTCGAGCTTGTTATGATCTTTTGTGTACTAGGTTAATGTGATCTAGTTTCTGATGGTTCTTGGTACCAAGCAGTTAACATGCGATTCGCTTGCATTGAGGTGGGATCTGCTGTGGTTATTAGGCTTAATTTTAGCTGCTTCACCTAGTGCATTCTACTATGCTGTATATGTTAGTCATGATCCAGTCTGAGATCTAAGGAGTGTTGTCATGCCTCGCACAAGTGGGCATTTTCTTGTACCGGTGTCGCATTCGTGAACACAACTGTCCGTGATCTGACTCTGGCATGCTCTACGTGATGGCAATTTCTTACTGCACACTTGGACTTTGGCAATCATCACGTGTCTATCCAATTGCCTATTATAATTCTACTTATGCATATCATCTTTCTATTCCTGTCGACCATCGATTTGACCCATATTCTCACATTATCATCACTCGTGAGGTACTCATCTTCACTCTCGATCTCTGTGCCTGGCTCATCGCTATTGCAGGCATCTCTTCCTCCTTCTTCCTGCGTCTGGGCACATGGCTTGGGCTCATGGTAAGAGCCTCTCTGGTATGTTCGTGCTTGTCTAACTGCTTTTGTGGTCTTAATGCTGATCAATGTTCTGTTTGCTTGATTAGGTAATATTTGAATTCACTATTAGGTCTATTCCTCTTTCGTCTTTAAAGTCATAACTCTCTTGTGTCAATAATCAAGTATTCGTTATATTCTATTGGGATAAGTTTCATCTTGTGGAACCATATGTACAGTTTCTAATTGAATGTTAGTCTAATATACAATTATTGAGGTGCGTTAAGTTATGTTGATTTATAATATTCAGTTTGTTATCTTATATGTGGTTAAGTTCTTGCTTTTGTTTTTTATTGGCTTCAATCGGTTTTTGCTATACCCAATTATGATTTCTTGGTATTTAATTTTGTTTTTTGGGCTTAATTAAGGGTGGCAATACAGTTTGGGCAATTTGTTCTTTAATTCACCTAGATTAAAATTGGGGTAATTTTTATTGATTTGAAGTTTTGTTTTGTTTTCCTATTTAAATTATTCTTTTAATTTGGAACCCAAAATTTTAGGTTTCAACTTTTTCCGAGGCCCCCTCTTT